>OX376303.1:91075127-91675127 GCA_947369205.1 Cantharis rufa
AGAAGTTTCAACACGTTGCGACGACGAATAATGTCACCTATAACTTCCAAGTGTATTTTACAACATTGAATGTAATATAAAACGTCGTCCGCTAAGAAATTCGAACCACGAATTCCTAGGGAATGTTATGGAGCTCCGAGTACACAGACTATTTAACCACCACCGTACTGATGTGTATGTTCAAGTTGGCCTTATATGTTGCACTGTAACTACAGACAAAAAGTTCCTATCTGCGTTAAAAATTCCTTCTCCAGATTTTTAATATATTTCTTTTATATAAGGTAAATCATTGTGCCGAGCACTGTATTATGCAAGCCGAAGACAAAAATATTCATAATCATGTCAAGAAAAACAAAAAAAAAATATTAAACGATTAACTTTTCTAAAACCATATGATAATAATAAATTTTTTCTTGTTTTTATATTGCTTTAAACACTTTAATAATTATAGAAATAAAAAATAATGAAAATTCACATGAGTATGTATAATTAAATAATCAATAATTTAATATATTTTATTTGGTATACCTGGCAAAACAAAACGCGCTTCAGCAAAAATGTAATAACGGCCAAATGACCGTTGCTGCTTGTGTTACAAATACATATTCTTTCGCTCGCAATTTTCATTATATTTTGATGTAATTATTCCATTGGTTATTTGATCAATTTTATCAAAAATATTATGTTCTAGTTACCGAATTGTTGCCTTCAAACAGACTAAAACAAAAATATGCTGCTGTCAAACGAAGTAAACAAGTTGGTCAATCGATATCGTCAGATTTTGACATCGATATTTCAAAAAAAGTTTAGCGCAATATTTTTATAGTAGCTCAAGTTGTGTGCGATGTTGCACAGTTCTGTAGAAATCACGTGCAGTGCAGGAATTGTTTATTAATTTTAGAGAAAATATTTCAGAAAAGTTTACAGAGAAATTACTTAAAACGACTAGTAGAGATTCCAAATTTTCACTAACGTTTTCTCTTACAGAATCGACCTTAAAACTGTACATTGCAAGTAAAACAGTGTATACTATGGAATCGTTTTTCAAGTTGTGTTATGAAAAAGGTGCCAATAATTTGTCAAATTCTGCACAATAAATTGCCAGCATCTGAACTGAACGATAATTTAAGAAAATTATACATGAAAACCACCTTGTTTTAGTAATAGATAATATTATATTAACTTATTGTGTAGCAATACATTAACCACGTGTGTTAGTCCTATGTATTATGTACAAGAAGAGTTTGTGGCAAAGCTTTATCTAGTGCGACTTTATTAGACGCTAAAGTTAGATCCGATCTGTTAATTCTCAAAATTCTTGTGACAAAATTGCTAAATAATTAAAATACCAAAGGAAACATAGCGAAATTGTTATACAATGTAACATATTCGTCAAGAATGAAAAGATCTACCAAGTATTTCAAAAGTAACAAAGCCACAAATATAACTTGGTCACCTACTTTTAATGTAAAAGATTTCGTGATATTTCTGCACATTTTTTTGTTGAAGAAAACCGCAGAAAATGTACCATTAACGCCATAGCAGATGCATCTTCTCTTAATTACAAAAAGTCTCGTTAATATTGATCTTCAATCAACCAAAAGGAAAAACCAATAATGAATTAACTTAAAAATTATGTGCATATTGGGTGCCAAAAGGGCACTTAATTGTTGGGGAGTTTTGGCTTTCTATTGAGCTACAGTTTAGGAATTCGTAAAAGAAAGAGTAAAACGTTGTAGGTGTGGTTTTACTTATTATAGTACAAATTTTGGGACTGAAGATTTGTGGCCAGTAAGCAAGCTAGTAATCTCCTGAGATTATTAATTGTGAATTAATTAATTAAATGGATCACCTAATGAGCATCTAGGCGAGAAAGCATCGAATCACTATTGTGGAAAATTAAGTGAAGTTAGAAACCTATTTTTCATTAAAATATTTTGTTAAAAAAAGATCTGTGTCTCAATTATATGGGTTATAAGTCAGGAATCATTGATTCCTGAAAAAAAAATTTGAGAAAGAAAAAGGAAAAAATAAGGTCTGTACGTTACAACTTAAAAGCTGTTGTTTTTATCAAAATTTTATTAACACACGACTTTTAAAAACTCTTTTAAAATCACTTTAAAATCGACCACCGGGCAATGAGCTATGATGCCATTTTTACTTATTCGGTCATTCAGTTATTATATGAGTCTAGCTTATGTACTAAGATTAATCAGTTAAAAATTTAATACCTAAGTGGATAAAAAGTGTTTTGTCACAAAATTATTATTCAGAGTACATTATTTGAAATGTAGGTACTCAAAATTTTAAGTTGGCAACATCTTTTATCTTTTATCAATTTATGTGAATTTCCCATTATGACGCTGGACTATTTTATGAAAAATATAAATACTTTAGTGATATACATAGATTTAGAGATTGCCACGATATTTGGTTCAACTTTGGAGATTTACGGGAATAATAAATTATAGAAGTGGAATGAACTGTACCATTAGAATATGAATACGATAGGAAGTTCAAATGGTGTATGACAGTATTACTTTTTATCCACGTGTACCCTAGAATAGTCTCATGCAACTAGTAATATGTCGAACCACATTTATAAAATCAATTTATATAAATCATTTGTGTAACAAATTGCGCCGTAATTATGTACTTATATCAGCCAATCGTTTTGTAATTAGAACAAGATAAATATAATACTTTTTTTAAATTCATTAAAAAACATTATGGTTTCTCTAGGCAAAAACTTAGCATCGTTTCCTATAATTTTATCTTTATTTTCTATTGATTTTAATGATTTCTACGTTTTTTGACTGATAGTTTAATTTTATAATAATAGAAATATTACAGTTTATAATATCAATCTACTTGAGGACAAATAATATACAACATACTTACATGATAATTGGATTAAAATTTACCATTTTTTATGAATAAATCACTTATGTACGTCAAGAAATAATTGGATATAAACTCGCCAATTAAGCAGAAATTACAAGAATTACAAGTCTTTCATAGGTAAAATTACAGCAATTAGTATAATATCACAATTTAAAATGAAATATTAAGTTTTATTTATTGATTTTGCCAATAAAATTTAAATTATTTCTTGTGGGATTTGGTTAATATTTATTGGATTTATTTTGAAACACTGAAGTTTGCCTAATAATTTGTTTCGTCCATTTCCTTTTAATAAAAACCTTAAAAAAGTAATAAATCTAAAACTAAATTTTTATCGGTCGGCTTAACTTGATAACGCCATAAATTGTGCATTGTGCTAATAAATAATTACAAAATTTATACGCCATAAATACATCAATATCAGTTAGAAAAACATATTTTAAGCCTTTTAGGGTAGACCTGATTTATTATTTAACTTAAAACATTGGAAATTCACAAAATAAAAACACAATTTGAAAATGTATCTTCTGTTAATACTGTTACTGGCAAATGGTGCTTATAAATAGTATATACTGTATATAAGTAAATAAAATTACTCACGTTCTTTGCTAATCGCTTAATAGGCCTACTACCTTTCCACCACGTAATTACTGCTTCGGGTCGTGATCCAACAGTTCTACATTCAACTTCGTACCTTTTGTCCGCAGATACTTGTTTTTCTTTCGTTAAAATATTCACACTTTTTGGTTTCACTGCAAGGAAAATATAAAATTTAATTGATTTGATCGCACGATTCATTTGGTACATTTCTGAATTAATAATAAAGGAAAACATAAAAAATTTAAATAATGTTTTGCAATATTCATTTTTATTCCAAAAAAAATTTCTAGATTAAATTTTTAAGTATTTTCTCTCGGTATCACAACATACACAAAAATACTTAACTAAACTTAACGTCACAGTAAATTGATTATCCAAAAATTCAACCTGATTACGCTTTAAAATAATACTGCATCAAGAAAATACAACTTTGTAAAAATTAATCATTTTTAAAAAACATTTTGTAAATTAATCTTGAAAACAAGCGCATTAACCTTGCAGGTTATTAAAAAATGGATGCTGCGAAAAACTTTTTTGTTTGGGGAAAGCAATTAAGTGTAATTGTTTAACTAACGCAAATGAACGACTAGTTTGTAATTTAAACCCCATTGATTCAAATTATTTCCCTCTTCGAGTTTTCAAATAGTTTACATTTAAATTAATGGTTCCTATAGCATAGGATTAAATTCAAAACAAAATTTATTAAAAGTAATTTTCCGTTAGTAAAACGTATTATTTGCAAACACACCTCTGCAATTTGTTTATTCAAATGAAATATACTGGAAGTATTTGAAAACATTTTTAATTTGTGACGCAACGAAAAGAGTTTTCTCTTAGTCATACGGCTGCTATTTATTATATGCTTTTCAACTACGAAAATTGAATATTGTACATTGTAATTAAATTTAAATCAAACACTTGAAAATATTTTCTTAGCTTAATGGAACGTATAATTTGACAATCTCAGTTTATTTGAAATTTACTGAGTTCGCGTGCTAGATGCTATCCAACAAGTTTCGTATCGAATTACTTTACTTATTTAATCAATAAAGTATTTTTATTTCTTTCTCAATCAATTGTGTTAATAAAACAAATTTATTGCTCGTGTAATTCTTAAATGATAACCCTTCCAATATTTCTTCCACTTACAGTTTGCTATTTATATAACTCGCTTCCAGTTACTAAAAACTTCTACAGCCTTAAATATTTGATGCATCAAATTCGGGCACTTTTCAGATTTCCAACAATATAATTCTACCTTATAACAGTAACAAACTTCTTAGGGCTATGCTTTTGAGGTGGTTTTGATTCCCATTTTTTTTGTTATTTATCGCTATCTATTGGCTAAAATGATTAATGTAAAGCTTAATTAGCTTTTCTCCAAGAAAATCTTGATTTTTGAAAACTAAAAATTCCTTAGTATAGCATAAGTCGGATTTGCAGATAATAGAAAACAATCTGACTGGATAAAAATCCAACGCCAAATGTTATTTGTCGGTGAACTTATCAAATAGGCGATCATCCAACTAATGTAATATCGCTAATGCCATCTTACATCAATACTTTTTGAAAAATTGGAAGCATGAACTTTCGATACCAATCCCATAACAATACTATTATGGATGTCTGGCTAAAATATCTCACTGAAAGATTTATGCTCGACAGACATTTACAAGTAGAACCGTACAAGTCCTTACCAATTTGGCTTTACTGCTTAATACAACAGGACACTGCAAATATTGTAAATTGTTAATGATAGTAATATAAATAGATACAGCAGAAACAATGTTCTAGTACTAACGTTACTCAATAGGAACATAGAAAAGCATTTGGATGCAATTCGAATGGATGAACTTACATTTAAATTGATATAATGGAAATTTTAAGTTTGCATTACTAAAGTAACACATCTTACACAAAAAACAATCACAGTTCAAATAGAGACACGCCATTATCAATTAAAATTATTCAAACGTACGTAATATTATCGAACCTATTGTAAAATGTAAAATTAAAATCGAGTGAGTCAGAAGTTATTGTAATGATTAGAAAACTGACAAATTAAATATTTCAATACCTGACAGTAACAATTAAATATTTAGAAATGCATTGTAGACTTAACGTCAAACAACATCTACAAGAATGCAAACAGCCTGATTATGCAATTATGTAAACTATTTATTTTCCATTGAAAGAAAATTGGATGACATTATGAAAAATTATAACTGGCAAATACAAAACGATTTTATACAAAGAAGCTTCTAAAGCTTGGTTGGAGTCTCAAAGCAAGAATAAGCCGATACAGGTGTAACGAAACAAATAATATTTAAGATTTACACAGAATTAGTGAACTTCAGTGAATAAAGATTCTTAACTTTGAATATAAATAATATATAAGATGGTAAGATTTTGGCTTGGATCAACGATAACTTTAGGTTATATACATAAAATTTTGGGATTTCACTGGAAATGCGAAAATATTGTCTGAACATTCATACAAATTTCGTGTTTATCGATACTGGCATAGGTTCGCTTTCAGGTTATTTTGTAACGAATTTTGGTTAGAAAATTGATAACAGACAAATTTTGCTTTTAAAATTGAATTTAAAGGAACTTTTCGAAATGGATATTTTACAAAACACTAATTTTATTCGGGAAAAAATTTTTTAATCCGCAATATTTGGAATAAAATTGATGTTGATTAGTGGCAAAGACACTGAATTACTGAATACTGAATTTCATGACATTCTGTTGACTTATTAACTGCTCCAAAGCAAAATCATTAGTTAATGTTAGAATCTAAAATCACAAATGAAAGGTGTGAAGGAACACACAGAAAGTTTTTGTGGAAATGTGCAGCTAATTTGGAAGGATTCAAAATAACAGGACTGTTCAGGCACGACGGTAAAATCACAGGAAACGATCTTTTAAGTTTTTTCACTTCTTTCTATAGCGAATGCAGATTCTACGGTCGTGCAAAAATAAAGTTTTGTCATACCAGTAGTTTCGACAGAATTATGATGAATGAATGAGTCAGCCAGTCAAGCGTAGACTTAGGCATAGATGTAGGTCGACAAAAATATATTAGACATATAAAATTACCCTGATCAAGCTTTGTTGTACCAAAACATTGTATTTATGAAACTTATATTTCTCTATAAATTTTACATCGAAAAGTTTTGACAACTTTTGCTTCAATTTTCAACCCTGGAAGGGTTATATGTGCGTAAAATTATAATTAAAATTTTGTTTAAAATTTCAATATTCTCTCACATCGATAACGTCTTTCTTAATAATTACTGGATAATACCTATGAAATATTCAATTACTTAGAAGAAAATATTAATCTATTATGAATTAAAAACTTATTTTCAAATTTTGACTCTTAATAAATTAAAAATTAATTTTATTAGTAACATTAAATTACCATGAAATTGATCTAGAAACATCTAAAAAAAACCATTAAATTTAAAATTGTAAAATTTAAGAAAAAGGGAGGGGTCGAATTAAAATTTCTAATACTTGTTAGGAACCACGAAACGTGAAAACGTCCTTTGCTTGCCGTCCGTAGTTTTATAAAATCCAAGTTATAGCTCCAGTGTTTAACACCTAAAACCTAAAACCAAGTGGCATACATATGTATATCTACTAAACAAAACTGGGATTTGTAACAAAATTCGGAAAATAATGATAAAGGACACCCTGTACGTAATTAATTTTTTACTTATAGTATGTAATAATATAAACTAATTTATTTCATACTTATTTTAATATTCAATTTATCGCAATCATGATGATAATAATGATGAAAACGTTTTATTTTTATTAAAAGTATTTTTATCAAAAATTTTAATGCTTCATAATATTAAATACGGTTTTTAACGTGGCTATTTTGAACGGCGAAATCGATTTAAAAAAGTTATTGTAATAGAAAATTACAATTTGAATTGAAAATTATAAATTATGTAAAGCATAACAAGCATTGAATTGTAAGATTAATTAAAATTAATGATTATAATTTGTTTAGTGCATAAAAAAATCACAATAAAAATATTGTAGATGAAATGAAATATTTATCTATTAAAAATAGAAATAAATCTGTTTCAAATGCTTAGTTTGATCGATATTCATTAATTATAGGTAATTTAAATTCCAAAATAGAAAAATACACCTTCCCGATGGATGAAAAATCATGTAGTCAAGTAACAGTATTAATAAATTATAAAATACTTAAATTTTTCAAATTTTATCTTAAGTAATCAATAAAGTATAAAATAAGTACAAAATATTGCAGTTAATAATTTTGTGATGTCATTAACAAATTGTTGAGAAAGAAATTTGATATTAAAACTCCATCCATATAACTGAGGATCAATGTAGTGGCATATTTTCAGGTACAACCTTGAAAGTTTATACATAACTTCTTTAGATGTCAATATTTTCCGTTTTTATTGAAAGTTAATATTTTGTAAAGCATTTTTAAAGCCGTTGAAGCGGCAAAGTTCGAAAAATAATTACTATTACTTCATCTAAATATTTTGATCATAATATTAAAGACTTTTGTTATGAAAGAAATATTAAAAAATGTAATAAAATTTTATTAAAATGTTTTTTATCGACGTAAGTGTGTTTGAAAATAAACATAAACTCTGGAACAATAAAAATTGCTACGGTTGTTCCCAATAAAATTTTTCGATTAACTATTGATTGTATGGATTATTGGCAGTTTTGTCAAAATGTAATGAGTATTAGCAGGTTGAGTGGTTTTAT
Organism: Cantharis rufa; assembly: GCA_947369205.1. Taxonomy (NCBI): domain Eukaryota; kingdom Metazoa; phylum Arthropoda; class Insecta; order Coleoptera; family Cantharidae; genus Cantharis; species Cantharis rufa. The sequence goes on from OX376303.1 coordinate 91,083,402, forward strand.
AATGTTAGATATAACGCTTAGCAGAACAAATAAGTTTTCCAGTTCAAAGAATTCTTAACAATCAAATAGATTATTGCTATTAAACGCAGTGTTACAAATATTCATTAACATAATAATAATTATCGATACTTACAATTAATATTTAATATAACTACATTTGTTGTGGGGGAAGTAAGAATTGTGTTGGATGCCTGGCAAATCAGTCTTGTATTTAAATGTTGACGGCCAACATTGGGAAAATTAAGATGATTGACCACAACGCCGTCTGATCGATATTCAAAAGAATCATCAATCAACGTATTTTCTAAAAACCACGTAACGTTTGGCCTTGGACGACCTGCAAATTATAAATAAATTTAGTGAAAAGTCATTTGATTTAATAGGGTGTAAGCAACAATGGTGTTGTGTAGTTTGTATAAAAAGAAAAATCTTATCCGATTTTCAGTAATATTTTCTCACCTCCACTAGATTCACAAATAAGATTAACGTCCGAACCCTCGTTATAAGCTTCTAATAACGTAGTTCGATCTCTTCTTCTTCCATCGTATATAATTGGTCGATTAGGAGGAACTGAAACAAATAATACTTTTGTTATTTTATTTATCGTTTAAAAAAATGTACATAATAAAAATCATATCAAATAGATTTAGGGACTCTTTAGCGTAACGTAACGTACGGTAACTGACAGGAATGCTTCAAGAATTGATAAAACTACATGGGTGGGTGGAGTGAAGTGATATGAGAAGGAAACTGGCAGGAAGCGAACGAGCTAACTTGTATATCTCCGGTTTTCCCTGCGGTTCGTCTTCGCGATAGCTTCCCTTTATCCTACAATTTCCAGTGTCATCATTCTTCCAACTTAAACTGGTCGTATACCATCTAAAAGCAATGTCGCTTTTATACCTTAGTTTCGAACGAGGTTTTATATTTTCTCCTAATATATATTATATTTACTTCTTTAAATTTAAACTCTCCCTTAATAAAAAACAAAAGCAATTACTTTATTTATAATTTAAAAATGTTATTTTCTAAAATTGTATTCTTTAACATAGAAACTTACATAAAAACATAAAATATAAGAATTTCTTGCTTAATAGAATATGTAGGAGGGCACTTGAGATTTCGCTTGCAGTCCCTGTTTGACTTAATTCAGAATTTTATAAAAATAGAAGCACGAAATAGCAAACATATTATTTAATATTTTTCTTCTTATAAAATATTAGCAAAGTAGTTACAATAATTGATGTGCTGTTATAGTTATTAATTTGTAAAACGATTACACTAATTAAGTTATTATACTTGATAAAATTACAATGACAAATATTGATTTTGTAATTTACTTGCTTACTTAATTATCTAACAAAAAATATATTTAGGGTTTCTAATATTTTGTAACGAAACAAATTTTGACAAAATTTGTTCTTGCCGAAGCATGATATTACGTTGGCGAAATGCTTTTATGAAAAAACCAAGACTACAAACAAAATTATCACGATTAGGTTGAGGAATTACGGTGATGCTGTGCTTGCCAATAAAAGTTGACGATAACTTTTCGGTGGTGAAGACAACCGTAGTTAATGTTTTTCTTTATGTAGTTGAAATGACCTTGCCGTAGACAATAGCCCACAACCTATTTACTTATTTTAATTAAAAGCGAAAAAAAAGTTCAGAAATTAAAATTGTTTATTTTGGATAATTTTTAATTACAATCTACTGACAGTTTCAATTAGTAATCGCTAAATTAATTACAGCGAGTGCAAAAGTTATTTTACCACATTTACGTAAAATGGATACATTTAATCTTCAACCAGCTCATCAGGAATGACGAGCGCGCTCAAAAAATGCCCGGAATATTGCTTATTTTCTTGTGAGCATTTATAACTCGGTCACGAAAAACTTCTGTATTTAGAACTAAGGAAATACGTTGTGAACATAATGTATAAATCAAAATATTTTCATATTACGTTAAAATGAAAACCCAGTTCTACATACAAGGCGGTTTCAAAAATAAAACGTTATTTCTTTCAATTTATTTAAAGTAGCGGTTATGCTTTACGGGTGATAGCATAAAAGTGCAAAATAAACTGTAATATACCGTAAGGGCGTTTTAACACCTTCCGGCAAAACCGCCGCAGATTTTGTCGGTTATAATTTGAATTTAGGGCTTTGAGAAAGTTTAACAGGCTTGAATCGGGTTTAAACCTAAAAGCAACCTTTGAGCGTTTTAAATGGAAAGCTAAACCCTCTTACTGGATATTTAACCGGTGTCCAACAGTATGACTTTACTAAGCTGCCTTAAATTATCTAGTATTCTTTTACCTATAAATTATGCTATCTACTAACAAAGATACTCGGAAACTAAACAAATCTCTTTGCACGTTATTATCTTCTAGTTTAGAAATCTACTTTAATTACTACCTACTTAATGCTTTACAAAACTAATCTCGGCTAATGATTACTTCCACGCCAAAGTAATGACTATGAAAACGGCAACCTGCAATTTAAAGATTACCTCTGCTAACTATTCGAATAATAGCGTATATATACGATAGTTAGCATAGCTTTGATATGCGTACGAGAGTCACCTTCGCCATTTTGTTAAACTAAGCTTTACTCTCGATCATCCCAGAGACGTTTAACTTGGCCGTTAGGGTTGCGCCACTTGAGTTACGATGCGTTACTCTGATAGGCGTAGAAAACATTATCTCTATCGTTTACTTAACTACCTTTTACGCGTGGGTTGTCTGGGACATCCCAGTTACGTTCAACTCGTCCGATAAGACGTCGCCACTTGATCTAAGCAACTAGCGTGTTTTACCAACTAGAAACTGTTCAACGGTTAGAAACAGTGACCGAAATCTCTATTGTCTGTGGAAGTGCGGAGAAAATAGATATAAGGATAACATCTTTTTCAATGGTTTTCTTTCAGTGTTAAAAACGAAATTGTTAAAAATAATTTCAATATTGAAATCATTTATTTATTACAAGCTTGAAACGAAAATTTGATTGTCAAGTTTTATTTGCTACTAAATTCCAACAATCTGAACTGGTTTGAAGTACAGAAATTAAGCTAAAAATCTGTGTACATTTTTTACTTTTACTCCACAGAAATAGAAACGTATTAAATTGTATTCGCAAGTAATGTTATATCTTATGTTAAATAATAAAAATACATTATATTTTCTTTTCATACCACGCTAGTTTATTTTATAAAGATTTCAATTATATAAATTCTTTGCCAAGAACAACATCTTTAGTGGAGCCGTTTACTATATCGTGCAAACAATGTGAGTATTAACGCGCTTCAAGCACCTATTGTTAATCTCGGGTATTACCCCAAGGTATTCACTACAAAGCCGAGTCCACCCGGAAAGTAGAACCTGTAGAAGAGGTTCATCTGATGTATTTACAGACCAAAAATTTGACCCGACATTTCTCTCATGTTGAGATAATCTCTCATATGATTGTTTCTTAAAACGTAATAACTAGTTATCTTATAAAAAATATACTGGATATTTAAAAATCATCTTTAAAAATACAAAATACTGTTTTTAAATAATAAAAATAATATGGAAAAGTAGATATATTGGTATTGCAAGACTGGCTGATGTGAGATCATTTCCTGAATATTGGCTACCATCTATTACATTTAGATTTACATTTACATAGATATTTCGTGCAAGTTGACACTTACTCACGAAGATATTTTCTAAAATTTATTTAAACAGATTGTAATAAAAAATATAACGTTAAAAACAATGAGTAGTTCTTACATATTCAAATTAAAAAAATTCTGTAACCTGTAATATTATTGTTAAAATTGCAAATACAATAAAACAGAAAATTAACCATCCGAAGATAGCATAAACCAATTACACTGACAGGCAATGCGATAATTTGAATTTTATTGGGTTCACTTAATTTTAAAATTTAAAAATTATCATTTGATACCTACTGCTTTTTCATTTTATTTCTATATTCTACACAGTAATAAAATTATTTATAAAAAAATTGTAATAAAATTAATTTTATTAGCTTTAATTTTATAAGTGTTATATTGCATCTGAACCCTATCTACATCTTGGTCATCATTATAACTGCACAAATTACCATTTTTGCTGCACTAGCTAACTTTATTTGTACAGTTTTAACCAGCACATTGCTTTTTTTTTGCATTTAGTAAACCGTAAAATATTAAAATATAGCATAAATTCTTACTCTATTTATTATTCAAGATAAGTGCACAAATTCATTAAATAAATAAAATATTCAACTTTTTTTAAAAATACTGTCTATAGATAAAAATTTATTTAATGCTACAATTTTGGCCTCAATATTATTATTGGTTGGTAATGTTTTCATTGTGGTTGATTTAATTCAATCTCGCTAAAGTTAGTTACCTCCATCAAATTTAAATTACATAAATAGGTTAATAAAACAACCCGACAGTAGTTGTAGCCCTGCCATACATAAAGTAAAAAAAATCCGTTATTCTACCCGTTTAGTGATTTTTATATTTGCCCCAAAAAGCTTTATTCATACAACAGGCAAATATGAAAATTAAGAGGTCTGTTTCCGAAGATTCAATTCAGCGTGATATTTTATTTTAAAAACAGCATTAAAGAAAGACAAGACTGCGTCTTACAATTACAAGTCTTATTAATACTTGCATATATTCTAGTAGGATGCTAATCTTGCTAGATGCATAGCGCATAGGTGAAACTTAGACTGTAGATCACAACAGTGTAGTCAAAGAAAGTAATTTTGTTAAAATATTAGCTTCAAACAAAAAGTTAGAAAGCTTTTTAAACCGAATTTAACTTTAATATTATGAGTTTAATACAATGGGAGTAATTAAATTAATTGGGACAAAAATAAATGCCAATCGATATAATTCAGGATTTGACATTTTTCTATATATTATGTAACTGCAGAAGGCAGTTGGAATCATGAAAGTTAATTTTATTTTCGGATGCAAATTTTGAGCTTGGAATACTAACATATTGAATTTCGCTATAACAATAAAAATTCAAAGGACACTATGGTGGCTTGATGTGATCGCTACTTGAGTTATAGAACGTAAATTCCGAATTCTATAAAAAAAATGATGTGGATTTATCGTACCAATTATAGAAACCAACGAAAGAACTATCGTACTTAAAACACCCTACTAATAAAAGTGCTAATGGCATCGTTGTTGGAACACATAAAAATTAAATTCAAAACTGTAGGATTATAAAAGCTGAAAAGAGCAAAGAAGTATCAAAAAAATTTCGAACAACCTATAAATAAGCGAAGTTACCTATACACAAAATGGGCAATAAAACAGCGTCAATAGCTTCGTGTTATACTGCTGGCACACTGTTTGTAATTAAAAAACAATTCGTATTTAACTTATTGATTCACAAACTTTATTCAAAGCTTTATAATTGCTTTAGGTCTGAATCTACAATCAGGGAACAAACGTATTTATTTGAGTGTCAAATAATGACTTGAGCATTTATTTTTTGTATCAGTAAACTCATTTAAATTTATTAGTTAGGCTACATGTAATGTACATTTCCAGTTCATGTTAAAAAGCAAAACAAATCAGTAAAGACTATTAAACTAAATCTTTTTTGTAGATCATAGTTATTTAGGTATTTGGTAATATATTATAATTAAGAACTATAATGTTAATCTAATGAATCTATCTTTTATTACAGAAAATTTTCAATGAAAAATAAACCTCTTAAAAATTTTTTGTCTTAAAAATTCTTTATTTCAACAAAATTAGCAAAAGGGACCATTTTTTACGTAAACAACAGACGTGTGTCATCAATCCCTTTAACCGCAACAGCTATCCCTTCTAAACTTTGGAACGGCACCAACCGTTATGTGTGGTACATCGTTGGAAAGGTAATTTAATATGGAATTCATTGTACTATTTAATTTTTATAGTAACCTAAATTTCCGAAACAATAAATAAAAAAAAATTATTGTAAATAATTACTTTAAAACTAATAACTATTTTTAGCCAACCGTCTAATCAAAATAAAGATAGAAAGGTACTATTCAAATGAAAAAAAATTATATATATTTTTTACCAAAGTAACTCAACATAAAATGTTGAATTTTAAATAATCGCGAAAAGCAAAAATACAGGTATGGTAAATACGTGCTAAAGATCACCTTGTTCAAATATTGAATTGAAATAAAATTAAAAAGATTTATGAACTACATCATTATAATAATATAATTAATTCCTTACAAAATAAATTTTTACAAATCTAATTTCGCTACTTGAACTGAACTTCGCCCACAACGTTGTTCAGTAAAAGAAAAATAAAATTATTAAGGCAGTAAAATTCAACTAAAATTAAAATATTGAAAGGATTATAACTAAAAAAATATTTAATTAAGCTATTTCAGAATATAAATATTTATAGTATAATATTTGTTTGTTTACATTATATTGTAAAATAAAAAATAAATAAATTGTTATGTTTATTTCTCTCCCAATAAAAGTAGCCTTCCAATAATATGTCACACAATCATTGAACTTCCCAATGGGGGTTGCTGTTGAGGTAAAGAGGTTGATGACACACGTCTGATTTTTATGTAAAGCGAAGTTACTCTTGCTGTATTTATGGTCAATCTTAGCAATTTACAAATAAATAATAAATTTAACAGCTATTAAGGAGAACTCTACTCTTAGTTTAAGCAAAATTAAAAATGTAAGACACTTTTATAAATATAACAGATAAGTTAATTTATAATGCAAAATACGAGATTTCCTTATAAAAATTTGTATTTGTTCGTATCTCTAGAGGTAAATAACCAAAGTATTTCAAAAATACACGTAAGAATACCAGAATACCAATAAACTACGTCAGAATATTTTACTAGTAGTAGATATGAAAATGTAGCAAGTTTACATTTTTATAAAATAAACTCTTGCTTCTGTGAAATATATCAGAAACTGATATCTTAAACCACTTCTAAAACCTTTCTTTTTTTAATAAATCTATTAAATAAATTTTTAACTTCTCATGCATGCACTTATTTCATATTTGAATAAAAGCTACAATAACATAAACTCCATTAATGCTTTTCCCGCTTTAGAAGCCAAATAGTCACTATTGCATGATTAAGTAATTATGTACGAAAATATTTGGCAAAGTTTGTTCATGAAGATTAAACTAGAAACTAAAACCATAATATTGCAATTACTATATAAATGCATTTAGTTTATGTAAACCATTATATTTGTACATACCAACCAATTTAGAATTGTACATATCTTGGGTTCCGAAAGCAAATATATGAACAACGTTTTCTAAGCGGAAATCTGTAATACATTATACAGAATTTCATTCAAATAATTTGTGTTCTCTACCATTGCATTATTTAACTACCACAATTAAATTATAAATAAAACCCTTGGTGCTACTGGTACACAATAAGAACTGGTTTAATTTTTTGGTTTTGATTTCAGATATTTTTCTAATATTTTTTAAAAGACCCTCACTAAATGTAATCGTGAAACAAAGTGAAGAATCTAATAAACCTGATTAAACTTAGACGTCTTGTAAGCAGTGAAATGTATATCGTGTCCTAACTACACATAAACCTTTTTTTTAATTTATTTATCCAAAAATGAACAGTTCGCGTTAGTTAATTCTTATAAATAAATTCTCCTTTTTGTGTTGGTTAACACATTTTGTTATACAAAATAATGTTCAGTTGACTTCCTTCGTAAGCTCTCCGAGATTTGGAAACTGTTGTCACATATTGATTACTCGTGTATATTTCCATCCGATTTCCGATATTTTAAGTTATCATTTTTTTATTATTTTGTATCACTGTTTGACAACGAATTTGGTTTTCTCGCAAATTTTATTGATGAACATTTTACTATTGCAGTGGTTCCCAAACTTGCGACATCTGTGTACTTTTTTATTACACTCCTCGTAACAAAAATTGCACAATATACTCTAATAACAATCAAAATATATTAAATATTTCCTTCTTCAGTACTTAACAAATTAAGCGCGGTGCAACACATACCCCCATCAAATTCTTCCCGTTCTCATCGAGTACGGGTCACACGGGTAACAGTGAATTTCAACTGAGTATCGTAATGTTGACCTTCTTTACGGTTCACAAATAATATATCCTCTGTTCAGTCTCTCTAGTAAAATATTAAATATTATAATTACACCTTTATTATTATTGTGTTTAAATTGCAAAACGATCAGAAACCATAAATCTGTTCCTTTCATTTCGAATTTGAAGATTTTCATTATTGGGTGTATATATTTATTCAACAATTCCCATCATGATCCTCGCAAGCCAGAGAACTAGTATAATATGTATGTTGATTTTACGTTAAAATTCACGTAAACCAAATTTTCTCTCAGCAAAAATGTTTAGTTGTAAAATAGCCGGCAGCTAACTTCCAGCTAAAAATTGCTATAAAAATTTGTTAAGGATTAAGTATTTTTAATTATATATACGCAGATTATTTTCATTACGTAAATTAAAAATTGTGGAAGTCAAAAATAACATAATATAAAATTGTTATTGAAGATTTGAAAAAAGAAAACTATAAAAGCTTTTACCTAATGTTCCAATAATGTTAATTAAACAGTTTTATTGACTATAAAACATAATGATGTTAATATATTATATAAAATTAGGTCTACAAAAAATTATGTTATTATATTATTTATTGACTTAATTATTGTACTTAATACGAAATTTAGCTAAACTTGCACATTACAATTATTTGTGTAAAAATTACTGCATGCATGCAGAAAAAGTAAAATAAACCTTGACGTTACATAAGTGGTGTGAGTTTTAATGGTATTTCTTTATGTTAAAAAAACTAAATGAAAGGTAGAAGTTTTCTCTGTAGGAAATTGTTTTATCGCCGGAAATGCTGATTTAGAAGTTCTTCAATATAAATTAAATTAGATTAGAATTTGCAAAAAGTTACACAAATGAAATTCAACGATCAAAAATTTTAGTACAAAAATGTATAATTAAGTTTGATGACTTAAAATTCTTAATTTCAGTTCGAGTGAAATTTCGGTTTGTTAATTTTAATTCACCTGAAATTTGATTTAATTTCAATTTATTAAATGGATAACATCTATGCAATTGCAGTAAGTGTAGCTGGGTAATGCTTTCAGCTCGATTGCGCTTTCTAGAAATATTAATTCTATTAGAAATGTTCAGCAACTAATTCGAAATAAAAACTGCAGTACTCATAATTCCAACCAACAACTTTTAATTAAAAACAGCAAAAACTTAATTCAGATTCAAATAAAATTATAAAAATACCTGATAGTGAAGACAGAAAATAAAATAAGTTGATGAGTTGCTGAAGTTTCATCTGCTTCGTTGTTTGTGCATTTCTGCTTCCAAATTTAAATAATAATACGTTGAAGTATCTAATGCTTCAAGTGAATGTTAAGATTTTCGAATGATTTTGAGTATATCTTTTGAAATATAATATTTTGACTACTAAGCTAACATCAAATAGTAGTTATGTAAAACTAGACAACTGCATACAGTAATTCAATAGAAACTTATTTTCTTTAGAGGGGCGCGGGAGTATTATGGTTCAAGACCGCTTAACCAATAGTAAATTATAAATTTTAATGTTCTTAGATATTTTTAAGAACATTTCAAAAAAATTACACTTTTCTTATTGCGGTTGTTTTTATTTCCCATAAAAACAGTTCAATCTAAACCTAATGCACTTTTATAAGCTTTTCAAAAGCTGAAATTTATTATTTTATGGTTTTTTCCCAGATCCATACTTCCAGTTAATACCATTTCTCTACAATTATGTTTAGAATCATCTTCCTTGTAGAAGTAAAAATGTTTATTAAAATGAATGCAATAAAAATATTTGAAGTTCTATTTACAAAAAAATTTGATTGTTAAAATATCAATTATACAATCGCATTAGTTAAAACCTTGGATGTAAAACCAAGTTTCAAGTTAAATAATTATTTAAATTAATTTAAAAAAATAAGAGGGAATGCCGAAACATTCATAATAATTTTATAAAATAGTGGAAAAATAGTTGCAAAAGCGGTCACTAATTTATTTATTCACCTATAGCTTTGAAAATGGGTAAATAAAGTAGGTAAATAAAATAAAGGTAAAATAGAGTCAGAAACGTCTGTAAAAATTGTAAAATCACAATTGTGACCGTTTTCTCTGCTATTTCTCCACTACTTTGTATAATAGTAGGTTAACTATCATCACTTCATCTCCTATTAAAATTTTATAAGGTAACATATTAGGCTCCACGACTTACAGCAGGATAAAAAATATGTGTCAGTGTAAACTTGCTTATGTTTGATATGCTGGATACAGTGTAAACTATAAGCTGAACCTTGGTACTTACCTATTATTGTAAAATTCACTTTACTATTTCGGGTAGGCGAATTTCTAAAATCCACTCGACATCGGTAGATTCCTTCATCTGTTAATTGAATTTCACTTATAAGAAGAGTGGCTGGATTTGTCGTAGATCGAAAATATGCTCTTTGGCCAAAAACTGCCGGCGATGACCATAATTTGGCTTGGTTAAATTGACGACTCCGCACGTCAAAACTGAAATATAAAATTTAGTTATTTCCTTTTTGCCGATTTTGTAGTACTTTAAGTAAATATTTAAAAATGTTAATTTCAGTTCTAATATTATTTAACCGCAATAGCACTCTATAATTAGTGTTATGCTGATTTAGAGTTATATCAAATTCCATTGTTAATTGGATGTAATCATGAAGTATTAAATTTTTGGATTGCTACAAATAATCAACAATTTTGTAGGTGAAAAATAATCCTCTTTGTAATGAAATGAAAAATAGCAATATATTGAACAAATAAGAAAGTAAATAACATTTCTCATGAAATTTGAGATTTACATTACGATTTGACTTATGTCATAATATTTAATTTACTGCTTTGGTTTTCATTTCTTTCGTTAAATTTTTTTCCCTTTTGTTCCCAAATTAGCATTCAATATGGATGCCTAAGCTTTAAAATTATATTTTGAAATTATGATTTAAAAGATTTTTTATGCAAAATTTATAGGTAAGATCACTCTAAATTGCGGTTTTATTCTATTCCTGCACACGTAATTCTGTCTTAGCATCCTTTAGCTTGATTTAAGAATTCTATTAAGATAATTTACGCAGCTTTGAGCATGAATATTGAATTTTATTTAACTGAATATTCATTACTACCCAAGTACAACTCTTCTTTCTTTAAAAAAACAACTAAAATAATTACTTTGCAACAAAACCAATACCTAAAACATTTGTCAGCATTAAATTTATGGCCCAAAGAACTTGAAACTAGTTTTCTATTTTGTGTTCCGAAAAACTTAATTAGATAAACTGCGTCGTACAGTGAGGTTTCAGTTAAAAGGCACTTAAGTGGGCTATGAATAACTAAGGTACTTTTACTGTATAAAATGGGATATAAAGTTAGTAAGGTGGAAAATTCAAAAAAAGATTAAAAATGAATGAACTAGTTAAGTTTTAGTGTAAATTCGTAATCAAAATACTTCATTTATGGGTTTTTAATTAAAAGTATGGTACACATTAAGCGAACTTATAAGCGACTTTTTTTATATATAGAATTTTTAAAATGTTAATCGAAAGTTAAAGTATTTTGTTATTCCGAATTTGCAATTCAATAAAACGAATGTATAACAAAATTACACATACAATATTCCTGTAAAAAGTTATAACAATTCATATTGCAAGTCAATTCAATTCGAGAAATGATATTTCTCTACGAAAAACACTGCTGTGTGCTATATTAAATATGAAAAAGGAACAGAAACAATAATAACAAAATTTTCCAATGCTTAACATACGCAATTGAAAAGTTTTAATTTAGTTTGTTTAAAAATTTGGTATGTTAACCATCAAATTGTTATAATATACCCTTCTGTTAATAGAAGTGGCCATAAGTCGACTTGAAAGCAACTTCTTAAGATGTATTTATCTTTCATAGCAGCATGCATATAAAAGCAGTTAAGTTTTCTTGGTGCAATTCAAACGAGCAATGAAGGTTTAGTATTTGCGGAAGGAACTTCAAGATGGGGTTGAATAAGTTTCAACTGTAAAAGTTTAATACTAGGGTGGAAATTCCTACGCAGCGTGGGAACAATTGAGTGAAAACACAATATTCGACAAAATAAACAAGTAAAATATGAATTAAATCTGTCTACATTCCGTAAAACTCTTAACATTATATTAATAACAAATTCGATTGTGATTGGAAAAATTTATTTATACTGCGGCAAAATAATTTTGTTGTTAGTTAAAAAGCATGAAAATTTCTTTACTGAATTGTAATTGCGGTGCTGCTTGCTAGTGAAATTAATTATTGCATAATTTGCATAAAATGCATAACAGGTTAACACAAAACCATATCGGTATATTAAAATAATTAAAAAAGTGTAAAACATTCTTCAGAACTATTGCAATATGCATACAATTTTACATACAAAATCCATTCCAAGTGTTCGCAAGCATTTTCGTTTCAATGTTTAAATTTCACAGCTAAGTTAGGATATTTATAATCTATAAGCATAGTAATTTTGATTATAAAACGAGCTAAACACGTAGACAAAGTCATAGTAAGTAAATACGAGTTGTTTGAAATTACCACCAGAACTAGGAGTAAGATACCCACAAACTTCAAATACAAAATACAACGTATAACTACAAACGTTTTCATTATAATTTGACATCATCAGTTAATTAATTATTTTACGGGTACAAAAATAATGTACTACCAAAATTTTTTTATTTATAACAAAAGTTTTTTTCAGAAATACCTAAATATCCCGGAAGAACTCGTTTATTTCAAATTTTGTCAAAATCGAATCCCTATCAAAATTACATCAGCACACAGGCTAAAGTGGAGAGTAAAGCTAGTTTTTAGTGTAAGCCAACGACATTCTACATTCATGTTGAGGATTATCGGCGACCCTTACCAATGTGAGAAAAGCTACAACAACCAGAAGGAACAAACATATTTTTGAATAGCAAATTGATTAAAACTCATCTTTGCAACTATGAATTTTAAGACCGAATGAGGCTGATGTAATAATTTTTTATGGTTGATAATAATTGCATTTCGGGTATACTGAAATATGTTTGTAAAAATGTTTTCACACCGAACTGCCCTTATAATACGTGGAAAATAATAATATTTAATAAGTTTTATATTGAAAATCGTTTTGATACAAACCGGCAGCTAATACATGTATGACTTGCAAGGTATAATACATATATCCTTCGCGCACATTGCTTGTGGATCGCGCACATTGGGAATAAAGCTCTAATCTATTAGATTAAATATTCTGAGATGCACTCTTGCTCTAATGAAATTTTATATTTAATTTTTCTTTTTATTCTACATGTCATGCACACTGATATTTCCCAGGTTTGTCGTTATTTCTATAATTCCTAACTCTAAATATGTAATATAAAAATTCACTTAATTCTTCAGGTGACTTAAAAGAATATTATTGCATCAATGCAAGTTAATTAAAATTGGATTTCATTTATTCGGGCTTATCAATTATTCATGATCGGATCAACCACAATGATTTGGTAGCGAAACGGCATTTTAACTTTATGTAAATTAGAAGCCAGAACAGCAACATTTTTGCCTAATTAATAATATGTAGTCTGTTACAATTATTTTTTTAAATTTATATTATTTATTTTATATGAAATGTGTTATATTATTTCAGTGGTTCCCGTTTACTTATTAAAAACAACAATTTCTTCCACATTGGATTTTACTAGGCAACTATTGGCTGTTAAAATTGCACTGAAAATGATCTTTTACCATCATAAGAAGTCACTAAACCAAATTTGAAAGCTGGCTGGAATAAGAGCTAGTTATCTTCTCATAATAGCATTCTCATAAGCATAAATAATTTTTACGACATTAATATAATTCATTTATATATTATATTTATGATATAAATTTTATTTATTTCCAAATTTAACTAAACCACAAAACGTAAATATTTCGTTCACTATTATTACTTGTTTCATCGTTGGAAAAGATATTTGCGTGCTATCGTCCAATTGGTTTTCATTGATATCATTTACATCAGAGACGTCTTCTTCAGTTTCCTTTTCGTGATGGAAAACCAATAACGATTTTATTTTAACTTATAGTTTAAAATTCGTTTCTTAAGATTTGTGTAGATCAAATGTTACAATAATTAAAGTTCATGGTATATTATGATTTGGCTATATTAAAATTCAACTTAAACTGGCAGTTACTACTTGTCGCATATAATTAATGGTTGCAATATGAGCTATAACTATAAGATTATATAATATTCAGAAAATCCGATGCTAATCTGTACTAATCATTACATTTTCCAGGTCTTTTAAGTAGGAAAGAAATTAGCATTTTAAAATATTCATAATTGTAATACTCGATATAATGTGATTTATGTAATATATTACATGAATATGATCTAGCTATATTATAAAATAACTTCAGATTTTGTAAAATCTATTTATGTACTATCATCAAAACATAATCATGCATTGTTCAAATCGAGAAAATTTAAATAACTTATTAGATATTTTAATAGCTAATTGAAAAAATCAAGAATCAAATAAGATCAAAATATTCTTATTGGAGCTTCTTATTTGTTTGTTATCCTAGCATTTTAAAATGCGTACGTACGTTGATTTTATATTTTAGTTCAATATTTTCCTTGTGGCGGCAATATAAAATGCCCGGTTATAAAAATTTAATTCAATAATATAGTTTTTGTACATCCTGCATTAATAATATTAAAGTAATCCTTGAGGTTTATAACAAACTACTCGTAACTATGATATGTGTAAAAATAGTAATAATGATAATTTATTATTATAAAATAAGGGAAATTCAACCCTGTAAAATTAACCACGGTTTTCAAGTCTACTCTTGTTCAGTGCTAAAGACAACAAATGTTTAAAAAAAATTGTTTTTATGAAAATTCATAATATTGAATATTGCTTAGGTATAGATTTAACAAATTTATACTGATTGAACCAACCCTTACCAGAGCCCACCCTAAATCCATCGTAAGGAAGCACCTCTTTAGAATTATACAAGTCCTCTGTAGTATGTGTAAACGCTTAGCATATCTTTTTTCCAACAAAACCATATTTTAATCATCAAGTGTCCACAATTTTAAATGGTTTTGGGTTATTGTTTTTTTCTAAATTTTCCGTGATACTTTAACAGCAGAATGAGCGTGAAATTCGAACATTTTTAAGCAATGTTCAATAGTTTGTAGACTAATGTTGATATAAAGTTTATCATTGAAGTACATTTTTACTTCTCGAAGTGATTTACAGAAATTTTTAATGCTACCAGTACTTGACGAAAATTCGACACTGAATCGAAGTCGTTGGTATTTTTGGTTTCCCATTTAAAATATGATTTTGTATTGCTTCTATTCGCCTATTAAAAAAAAATTGCCTACCCTGATTTAACTATACTCTATTTTGTTACTTATAGTAGATAAAATTCTGATTTTCACAACGCAAAACTAAAATTTTCTATTTGTTACTATTTGCTATATTCTTGCTACCCGGTAACTTTTACGATTAATGTATATTTCTAAGCTTTCTAAGAAAGGTTGCCCCGTAAAGCAGATTTTACAAAATATTCCAACTCTTTAAATTATCTTAAATATTATTGCTGCATATTAGAGCGGACATTTCATATTGCCGCCGCTCATATCTATCCTAACTGAGCGAAATTACCATCAATTCACTCACAATTTTATAAAAATTCTTAATTACAACTATTACAACCCTGCTTACTCGGCTACTAAGTATTAAGGTCTGAAAGCTACCTATAATCTCATATTTAATATTTTTCTGATCTGAAATTAATTTAATTTCAAATTACCCGAATAAAGGAAAATAAAACGAAATTACCATAAGTTTAGTCTAAAAATTTTAATAACTTTATTAAAAAAAAATTATAAATTAATCGTGAGTATTATTACCCTTATTGGCAATACATTCAAAAATTTTATTTTAAGCATCTAGTGTCAAGCATCTGGCTAATATTTTTCTTCCCAACCCACTCCATTCCAGCTGAAGAAGAAAATCAAATAGAAGAAAATCTTGAAGCCGCTTTTCAAATGGATCTCCCCATCGAGTATTTCAAAATAAAGGATGTCAAAAGAACCATTAAAAAACTTCATCCAAAAAAGTTCCAGGAATCGACCTAATTACTGGAAGAAACAAATCATAAGTGTATCAAAGCCATCACCCAGATCTTCAATGCCATCTTGAGAATCAACAAAGTCCCCAACCAGTGGAAAATAGCTCAATTGGCAATGATTCCAAAGCCGGGTAAAAAACTGAAGGAAGCCCAATCATATAGGCCGATCAGCCTACTCCCTATTTTATCTATGGTTTTTGAAAAGTTATTTCTTGACCGATTAAAACCTATTATTGAACACCGAAGAGTACTACCCAACCATCAATTTGGTTTTTGTAACCAGCATGGAACAGTGGAGCAAGTCCATCGTGTAGTTAAAAAAATCAACGAAGACTTTGAAAACAAGCGATTCTGCTCAGCCGCTTTTATAGATATGAGCCAGGCTTTTGACAAGGTGTGGCACCAGGGATTATTCTACAAGCTGAAAAAGACCATACCGTACCAGTTTTACTTGATCAACAGATCATACTTGAGTAACAGACACTTTTTGGTTAAGCACGGAAGTGCATATACTAACCTATTTACCATTAACTCAGGAGTACCACAAGGAAGCGTCTTGGGTCCAGTCTTATATTTAATATACACATATGATCTACCAACGACAGGATTCACAACAGTTGCCACCTTTGCGGATGACACCGCCATCCTGGCTTCTCATTCCGATCCAATAACTGCTTCCAGAAACCTCCAAGTCAGCTTAACTGCTATCGAAGACTGGCTAAAAAAATGGCATATAAAGGCCAATGAAGCACAATCGGATCATGTAACATTTACCCTAAGAAGAGATACCTGTCCACTTGTTAAATTAAATGATAGACAAATACCACAAGCAGAAGATGCTAAATATCTAGGAATCCATCTTGACAGAAGACTCACATGGCGCAAACACATATTCACAAAAATAAAACAGCTAGGATTGAAACTCAGGCAAATGTACTGGATAAATAGGCAGGAAGTCACAATTTTCAACAGAAAATAAAATATTACTATATAAGGTCATACTTAAATCGATCTGGAGCTACGGTATACAACTCTGGGGAACGGCATCAAATTCCAATATTGAAATACTCCAGAGATTTCAAAATAAAATGCTCCTGATGCACCGAGATATGTGCCCAACACTGTCATGCAACGTGATGTACCATTGTCTTCAATCAAGGAGGAGATAGACAGCTGTAGCGTGAAATATCGAGAAGGACTTGCCAATCACCATAATACACTCGCAAGTGAACTATTTAATGTAAAACCCCAGCAAAAAGCGATAACTACGCAGATTTACACCTGAAGACTCTTGCCAAATAGACGAAGGACAACACAATAAATTTACCCATTCTAATTAAACTGTAATTTATATATTCGGAGTTTACTTATTGAAGTAAAATGTTTATTTTGGCGAACATTCGAGAATGTAATCAAAGCCGTAGTGCCCTTAATAATTTGTATTTTTGTGTTATGAAATGTTAAAACAAACCAGTTTTTTAGTAGGAAAGCACTACCATGGTTGTTTTCAAACAATGTTTTAAGAGTTTCCACAATAACTCTACAAATATGGGTGGCAATATACTTATGACCGGTAGGTACATACTATATACATACTAGGTTTAAATCGAAGCGAAACACGTATGTATATTAAGCTATATCAATATTTGCAAAGAAAGCATAAATATTTTGATTATAACTTAAATAATTTAGAAAGTACTGATTTAAAAGTGCATGTTTTATTAAAGTTAATAAATAAACATACATATATTATCAAAACTATATTTTCCTCCAACTTTTTATTAAAATTTATGTTCTTTGACTACGTCATACTTCCCGTACTTTGTAACCTTTACTATAAATACAGAATCAATGTATAAAATTGATCATACCTTAATTGTAAATGTCTAGATTCATTCACAAATACAAATCAATCAAAGCAAAATATAATTTTTTTTGTGTTAAAAACAATAATTCCTTTAATTATATATCGTAAACCAGTATTCCCGTTATATTGCTAACAACTTATTATATGAAATTTTCAGGCTGTGTCCTGAAAATATAATCAGTAAATTTTCAAAAAAAATTTTCACTTTAGTATATAGTTTAACATCTTAAACTAGAATATGTTTCAGCAATTTCAACGATTTTCTACTTCTCCACAGGCACTTGGTCACGTTACTATTTTTTACTACTCTTGAAAACTTATAATTTTAAAATTACTGTTTGTTGGCTTTAACGTAACAATTCCATTTAACCTCACGACTTTTTCAATAAAACTAAGAATGGGGTTTTAATTAAATTGTAAATTAATTTTATAGTGTTTGCGAATTCAACATAGAATACAACATGAAAACTTATTTATATTCGACAGATTTACAATTTTCAGTTTTATGAATTTAACGAGCAATCCTTTAGATACGTTGCCTTGTGAAACCATTTATTCAATTTATTCGTTTAAGACTAACATTGTTTCCATAACTTAAACTTTAGGTAAAAATACATATTTTCAATACAAATGCAAATAAATTGTATTAATAATATTATTAACATTCAGTATAGGTAATTGAATTATTCAAAAGTAATAATATAATAAAAAATAATGTAATTCGGTATAATGTTTAGGCGATGTATTTCGAAGATATTATTGTAATCCACTGGATATCTACGAGAATTCCACTAATGCCAATGGATATAAGCAAATATTTGCATGTTCTTTGGATTTTTATTTTATATCCATAAATATATAAAATAGATTTATGAAATAAGTAGCACATGTGTTGTATAATTATGTAACAATGTAAAATATTAAATTAAATTGATTTTAAATCTCAAGAAAACTTAGATTTGCCTGGAAATAAGTTCATTTATTAAAAAAATTTTGCTTGAATATTATGTTACTGAAAACAAATTGCAAAAAAATAACATCACAGTGTTGAAATCCGATGTTTTACTGCTTTTTGTTAAAGTTATAAGTTATTAATCAAATTTTTGAAGTTAATATTAATTGATAATTGTATTTAAGATTTAGCGGTTTGTTCGATCTACCTGCTGGTTGTATTGAATTTACATAGATTATATGTATAACTTCATAAGTTTTCAATAGTTTGTCTGCTAGTACTTAATATGTCTAAGTGATAATAGAACAATTGCGTGAGTACTCTTGAATAACAAAATAATTGTATAAGCTTTCAAACTGTACTTGTTATAGTTGATGGTATTTAAAGTTCGATTCGAGAAATACTTGAAAGGTTATAAAAAAATGTTGTATTAAAATTAAACTAAATAATATGATCAAATGGTAATAACATACCTGTAAAGGGGTTCTCCTATGCTTTCCTTGAACCAAAGGACCATGGCAACGGCATCGTCTCTGTCTTTAGGAGTGATGTCACAAGGGAGGCCTTGCTTCTTGGCTAAAACTCCCTGCACGTCTTTCATCGGGACTGCAACAATTACTTGTGTTACCATTGTATAACTGCTTTAAGTTAGCTAACTTTACTTTAAGAGCAAACGTCTCTAGTGATAAACTTTAGCGATTAAGATAGTTGTTATAATGCAAACTGTGCTCGTCTGAAATTATTTGAATATGATATAATGTGTATTTTAATAATTTGAACTATATTCCTTTATAGACACATAAATGTTGACTCACATAAACGTTATGTGTGATTAGGTATAATAAGCAAGAAGCAAATATTTCTTTAAAGGGTTAAATAAAATTGAACGTATATTAGCATAGAAAGCAAACAAACATCCGGCAGATTCGATTCGAAATTGAAGTTTGTAATTACGAAATTTAATATTCTCAAAAGCCAACACCTAACCTTCATATCGATCGACAAACAGATTATCTAAATTGCTTACTTTATAAACATTGTAATTGGAAAAGTTTATCCTTCGTTCGGAAAAGCAACCCTTCCAACCCGGAGCGACATTGTTATATTCCTGCATAAAGACGATTGCAAACATGCATATGAAATGTTTCTAGGCAAATAAAATTGTAATGGCAAAATATTATCCATAAAATTGATAATCATTATCGTTAAAGAGCTTACACTTTATTTTAAGATCGCTTTTAAGCAACCATGTTAAAACCAACAGTTGCCAGAAGAAATCGATCTGTTTTTATGGTGGAAAATAAATTTCTCGTAACAAAATTACAAAAAGTATCAAAAAAGCTCCTTCATTAAGGTAAAAAGTCTGACAGAAAAACGTGTAGCAGTTAAGCTGTGAAGTTGTGAACTTGATTAAATTCTGCAGTTTTCCGACAGGTCAAGTGATTGATGCGTTACTGAGATAAGTAAACAGACAAGGGCAAAGCAATAAAATAAGAAAATGATATTAAATAAAAACGCAATATGGACCAAACATCTTTTTATTAAAAGTTTTTGTTGTAAGAGTTTTTTAATAAACGCAATTTTTTATGTTCACTTAGGCCTTACGAGGTTAGAGTTATCTCATGATTAACAATGAGGGTGATCTTTTGACCTGATGCTAACAATATTCTCTATAATGGTATACAACTTTTTGTTATAACTTTAAGATGTAATATTCAACTTTTTGAATTTGAAAAATATAGTATATAAATTTAATTACAACTTTAAGTAATGTTATATTTCAATCTTAATTAAATTATAAAAAATTCTTTTTTCTTAATGTAAAACTTACAAAAATTAAATAACTTTTTAACCAATTTATAAAGAAAACTCGTTCGTATAGGAATCTTAATAAATGATGTACAAGTACGCTAAAGCATATATTTGCTTGTTGCTTTCAAGCTTTCCCTCGGCTTAAAAAATTGTTTTGTCTTCGCAAATATAATGAGGTACATAAGAAAGTGTACAAAAAACTTTGGAACAATTCAATTAAGTTTTCCTCGGACGATGTCGAGTAACTGAGTTACCATATTTTACCCTAATAGATTCCTTAGCTATAAAGGGCTCAAAATTTGAATACAAGGAAAATATAAATATTTCAGTCTAAAAGTCTAAATTAAATAAGATACACGATAATTTTACAAGATTGTATATTTTTTATTACTCTTACATAATATTTTAATTTTGTATTATTATACAAAATATTTCTTTTCTGAAAAAAGTTATAAATAACTGCCTTACACCAAAAAACATACAGGTAGTTTTACCTTTATTTTAGTAGTAAAAATTCAAGTTTTAATTATTATTAATTTTTTGCTATTTTGAACCGTATATAGCCTTTTATTTAGTCGACTTGCTCAGGCAACAGATACAATATTACCTCAATAATAATTAAATCGAAATAAAATTATTTTAACACAAACCAAAATTTTTTTTGACGATTTATTCCGACAAACTTTCATACATCAAACATTAAATTTATTTTAAAGTTGACAGCATGTGGGCGGATTTTCCATTAAAAGCCATCGCTTAAAAGCGTGCTCTTAACAATGATATCACTTACCGAAAGAAGGATAGATAAAAACATATCAATAGAGAATATACTTTAACGGCTTGACAAATATTTATTTTAAATTTCCAAATATTTTAACAAGATGGTCATCGATTAAAGTTGTATATTGAATTTTCATAGTAAAAATGTTATACCACAAAATTTCGATAGAAATTATTTTCTATTAAAGAAAAACCTCGAGGAGTCTATATTATGTCCCCATATCATTAATATTAATATCTTAAAGAATATTTTTGCATGTAAAATTTTATAACATAGCTTCTATTGTGAAGCTGGTGGTTAATTTTTACGAGACATAAAATTTACATTACTAACCAATGTTCTCTAAGAAACATAATTTTTTTATATCTTGCGAATAAAGAAGCTTATTATTATAATTTATAAATATAATTAAATTTCGTGAGTGAAATGGAAAATTTTATAAATTGAAATTGTAATATAATATACAGTAAGCCTTCAGCTTAACTATTTATAATTTTTACGATATTTTATTATTAACAACTTGTATGCTTAATTTTGCGTCCTTATACAAAAATAATGAGGTAGAACAAAGCTTATCAATAGAAGCATTAAAAATTAATTAACTTGTGTTTTAATACTAATTAATTTTATTATTAAATAAAATATTAATTATTAATAAATTTTTAAGTGCACATAGATATTTAATGTTAAATATACAAAGCCTTAACAAGTAATGAAAATTTTCGAAAATACTTTATAATCTTCGACAAGTTGAACACCTTTCAAATTTTAATTAAATTTTGTAATTAGTGTTTTGTTATAGGTATTTGTTTACATTACTCATAAAATTTTAAAATTTGCATTACAGTATTATCCCGTGTACTTTTACACATAGTCAGTTACAAAGCTTTGTCAACCAATTCAAAAAACAAATTATTTCGTGTACCTAGCTGAAATTTAATTAAATTTAAAGAATATACAAATACAAAAATATAATTTTACCCCAAGCATGATATCGCGGTAAGAATTAGTTTTTTCCATGAAATTAAACCTATATTAATTTAAACAACAAACTAAAATAAAATGTGAATATAATTTTTAAAAATACGACGCTAAAAGCATTCTAAATGTTAAAAATAAAATAAATTAGGGCATAAAAGTAATTCAACACACACAAATAGATCCATTTGCGTTGTACATTTCAATTTTTCGGTTGGGTTGGTATTTCGCATTTTAAGCTCATAAGAAAGATAACATTTTTGTAATAGGTCAGCAATGTTAAAATGTTAGCTTTAAAAAAACATTGGTTCAATTTACGAGATTGAAGGAAACGTTGACCGATACATGGGGTGAATGAAAGTATCCGACATTTATATGTTCCAATCACGAACGCAGTACCGTGGATTACCGTTTCAGTTTCAGACCGGTAACCCGTTGGCCTGCTGTTTGCTGGATCAATTGTGTTTCCTGCTTTATGTTCTGAGGTTTGAATTTCCGCAACATCCGGTTATATATTTCGTATATATCATCTTACTGCAAATATGGTTTTCAAATTATAGATTTACTTGTATTTCATGCTTTCTTGGTAATTGGTACAACTTGTAATTATGACATGTCGGTAATCTACCTTGTCGTTTTCCTAATTAACATTTAATATACCTCAAAGATTTTCGTGATAAATCCTTTCTATCGTGACTTGCAAGCTTTTATAAGAACTACTAAGAAATTAAGTGACATTACTTCTTTAGTAGGATTAGTATTTTATCCGGAATATTGAACACATTTCTAACTACGCCGGATTAAAACATTAAATTTCACTATTTAGTGGCAAAATAAACAACCTCTCTTAACTCAAATAAATTATAATAATCTACACAAAATAGGAAAACTGAATATACGTTTTCAAAGCCTTTAAGTTTGCTTTGAGGCAAGCTACTATCAGAAAGATTTAAATAGTCTTCATAAATTTCGATATTATGCGTAAAAACTTGATTAATCTATGAATACTATTGAGTATGATATTAATATTATAAGTTAGTTTTTAGTTAGCAAAGTTTTCATTTTAATCTTGCTCGTCTCACTAATTAGATATTAGTTACAATCAATAATTTATAAGTTTTTAAATTTAAAATTGCTCTTCCGTGCCCAAGTTATTAAAGATAAATATAATATTCTGATATAGGCAAGTTATATGTTCAAAGTACGAAAAATTTGAAAGTCGTTTTTCTCAAAAAAACAAATAAATTGTTCTCAAAAATTTCATACACAGAATATTTGAGAATAACACAATTTGTTTCGAAATTTTGAATTGCAGCTATCTTTTTTAATTAAATTTTTGGAAGGACTTGAGTAGCTGTACTTAAAAATGTTGGATCAATAAATAATATCCATAGATCGATAAAAATCCAATAACAACAAATAAATTTGGTATTTTGTAGTAATCTTATTATTTGCAAACGTGGTGATCATGACGGTTAAAAATACTATGCAATCCTTTGAAATGTTAGTGTAGAGTATGTTTACTTTTATGAGACTTTATATTTAGTTATACAAAGAACCAACTTAAAACAAACAAAAATTGAAAGTTTGTTCACTTTGTTTACTAAAATTAAAGTCCACGTGATAGTTTCAAGTTCATGTTTTCAGTAAAATGTTAGAATTCGTTAAATTTCTCAAACGTTCTTGTACTATTATTTTTTGAATTGAAAATATGTGGCTTTTATGAAACTCCCATTTAGATATTATTCAATTTTACGAATACCAAAATTTTAATATTAAAATGTTTACTAAAAATTCATACCGGTAACTTACTGGAAAATACATCGAGATACTTTAGTTTCCAACTAGGGATATTATAATGTAGACTAATCGTTACGTTATGAAGTAACTTAAAATTTTCTTATGGTAAACGTTTTCTTTCATTTTCATAAATATATAACTATTTCCTGATATTCATAATTTCAGTACAGTTATTCCATTGCCGTTCCGATACCGTCATTACGCTAACGTCACGATATGTTATTATAATACTGCTATAAAAACATTATTGTAATAGTGCTATGGTTAGTTGGTGGATATGAAACGAAACAAACGATACCCGATAACGTTATATAATAATGTCAAACGATAAAAAAACAAATTATATAGTAGTGCTTTTGTCTTATATTAGAAGTACCATACAAAATACTATACAAGTAAATTCAAAGTTAAAATCGTCCTTTAATGTAGGAAATTCCTTTAACGCACTAGTGCATAAAAATAGATCTTCTGCACTAGTTTATATCCCTGCTCTTTACTCCACTATAATAATTTTTGTACTGACAAGTTAATGTCATTCTTGCACACGTTTTTCCTACAGTAAAGTGTTATTAAAATTAACAACTTATTTTAAAATCCAAGAAACTAATTTTCACTTCTGAAGTAAAATTTACATAATTTTCAGAAATAGGATTAGGACATTAATTAAACACCTACGCTTTGTCTTCCTTGTTAACGAAGTCTTGATGTTTAAAATTGATAAAATGAAATTATCCAAAGTAGATTTTAATTACGAAAACTTTACAATGCAACATAAGTAACATAAAACCGTTTTGTAATATCTTTAGGGTTTATGTAATTAGCCATTAGGTGACATACCTTCCACAAAAATTTATATATATAAGTAACCTTAGTACTTAGGTTAACAAAATAAATTACGAGTTGTAAGATTTATCGTGACTACATTGTTTCGTAGTTGAAAAGTTTCAGAATTAGCTGGTTTGAATCTTAAAAGGAAACTTAGATAGCCCCGTAGTTATAAGTTTTTAAGTATTTAAAACCAGTGGAAAACTTAAAATTATTTTGAATTGGAATTTTAGCACTTAATTATGTCACATTTTAAAGGCGTTGCGTTTAAATATTGTCAGAATATTGAGAGCCAAACGCTAAAACAATTTTATAAGCAATCCAGTATATTGTTTACTTTAATTTTTAACTCGAGTAATAACGTGAAAAACTTTCTAGCATTCTAATTCATAGGCGTCATCGTACCAAGCGTACCATTATAAAATAAATTCTTAAAGTCGCGTGTAGCAATGAAAAGTTTGAAATAGCGACAAAGCTGAGAGTGAATTGTAGTGACGAATCCACACTGGATTCAGCACGCGACTTGCTAAATTTTTAACAATCAAAGCCAATCATATAAATTGTAGTTTGTAAACCCACATCATTTATTTTACATCTACATAAACACATGTTATCGATTTCTAATGTCTAACATGCACTATCAAATCGAAAAATGTACTGTAGATATTTCATTCAATAAATGAAACTATTTCGTTAGCTACCCTTGTTCTTTCCACATTCCAACTGGAAAGTGGCTCAAAGTTATATTTATTTACAATATTAACTTGTTTCCAATTCTTTTTCGTTTTCAAAATTTGTAAATATTTCACGGTATATAAAATTTATGTTTGATTTTTATCACATATGCAGATTCACTCTATGTGATTGCTTGGTTGTTACTTGCGCGAGGCGACAGCATGGTATGAACTGATATTTGGGCGACATCATCAAATTCAGTTTTAAGTGACATTTCAGTTTGAGCCGAAACCACTGAACAATAATTTTCATACATAAGGATCACCTGTGTCACATACATCACCGCTCATGCGCTCTGGGGCTGTAGTCTATTATCTTCGTGTTTGTTAATAAAAAAGTTTATTGTGTTCTTATTTTGTGTATTTTTCAATTATTTAACTGTTTTTCTATTAGTATAGTCAAAATACAGATGTTTTTCCTTAAAAATTAATTAAAATATAATGAAATATAAAACCGCATTAACAATAAATACTTTTCCCAACATCAGTGTATATTATCATGGAAAAGTTGAAAATGTGTAATATGGAATAAACTTATTAATATGCCGAAATTTAATAAACAGTGCGATTATTATTAAATTTATTCCAAACACCGTAATTAATATTAAATTTTATTAAAATGTTGTAATTTAATGAACGTACAAGACAAATAAAAGTTTAAATATTTATATTATGTATCGCGAGGACTAAAATCTTCGACAGTATTTTGAAACGTTGAACTTTGTAATATAATTATGATAAAGTTACAATGTGAACTGTAAGTAATATCGCGGTTTCGTTACAAGAATTTCTTAATTATCCCTTGACGGTTGTAAAAGTGGAATGACTCAACACCGCGCCGCCTGCTTTGTCTCATCTCAGGTAATGAAGGAAAAGCTGCGTCTAGAGAGTAGTTCTAGTGTCGATCTCCGTCTTCCATTTGTCAACTTATAAAATACATCAAGTTTGTACTCGTTGTGATCTAAATACATTTATAAAGCTACCGTTAACACATCTACGATTTGGAGAACTAAAGCAGCAAACTAGAATTAAACAAAATCACTTGTTAAATGATAGCTGACATTCAAAGAAAACAAGCAATAAAACATTCCTGAGTAGCAAATACAAAAACGGACTCTAAACACTAATAAAAGTAAATTAAAGAATCCCCAACGATGTTAAAATCGAAAAATGCAATTACTTCCTTTCAAATAGAGTTATAGCTGCTACTTTTTCGTTGCCTGTTTGCGTGACGATCGTTTTGGGTAATATTAATTTGTACATCAGCTTTAGGCAAGGTCGAAGTTGGGATTAAACAATCAAATAAAAAATTGGGGTAAAGTGAAAACAATTAATCTTGCAAAATACAATGTTTCGAATTAATTTCAAACATTCTCACAGATTCGCTTTTCTTTTATTTAAATGTAATTTTGAGAAAAATATTGTTAAAACAATAATATGGTTCGTAAGTTTCTAATATCTGATAATATAAATGTAGGTATTCCCTCGCACCTCCGAATAGTGTGAGTTGTGTGATGCTTAGAATATTGGTATCAATGGTTGAAATGGCAATCCGGACATAGATCCGATTGAACGGAAATTGGAAAACCGTTACAGTTTGTTATATTTATAGTTAAATTTATTCCGTTATACATCTCAATGGACCACTTATTCGTATCGAAAATGTACAAAAAGGAAAATAAAATTTTGGCAGTTTACCTTTTCTCTTTAGGTAGATTTGTTAATCGTTTACCTTTTCGTCAGATGCTTAATTTAACGTTAGCATTTGTTTTACATAAATACAAAAAATTACGTTAGCTGAAAAGTTTTAAAAGGTTCTTAATAAAATTCAAATCAAAATTATGTTCTAGTTTTTGTGTCACGAGTTACAACCTTGCAGCTTTTAAATTATTCATATATTTTTTTATAAAGAGTTTTCTGCGAAAATCGCAAAAAAACAAAAAATGCTGTTCTATTGTTAAAAAGTTTATCAAGCTTTAAATTTTTAAATTAAGTATCACGTATGAATCGTATTTTACAATTGGGGCAAGTTTTATATATAAAACGTTTTCTAAAATATGGTACAAACGCATAAGTTGATTTGTCGAAAGAGTCGTTTATATTTTATTTTGAAACTTTGCGCTCTGAAGTTCACAAAGTTTTTCAAGTCGATAGAATAAGGAAATATTATTTAAATTGTACTGATCTTTTTTAGTATGCAATACGGGGTACATCCAAAATTTTGGTTTATAAATTTGCTACCCGTTATAATGTATAAAAGCTTGCAGAAATCAATCAAATTAAAATGTAGAAGAGAAAAGGTACAGATACTACTTTAATTCGATTGGTGCTTGCAAGCTCTGACAATGGAAGTCAGGACAACTAATTTCTCTGTGAATTCCACTTACTCTACGTATTTTATTACATAATTTTTTTATTAAATTATTTACGCTCACTTTCATGAGTGGCGCTGCTTTTCTGTAGAGATCAAACTCTCCAGAGATGTTGAATAAACGCTATGGATAATACTACACAACAATGAAAAATTATTAACAACACATAAAAATCGATAATATGTAAAATTCCCATAGGTATCACTTTAATATTTAATTCTCTTTATTCGATCCCATAATTAAAAACAAAGATTAAAATTTTAATTAAAATGAAAAAACTGTACAATTACCAAATAAAATTGTAATTCGAATACGAATCTGCCGAAATTAAATTTTAGATTAAATTTTTAGTAAGCTTAAATATTATATTAAATCAAAATTAAGGGTAATTTTTTATTGTAGGGAATATCCAGAATTGCGCATTATTGCGACAAAAATTGCTTTGTGTAATATAAGGCTTAGAATCAATATTTGAAAGCTGCTCATTTTATAATATAAACATGTTTTAAGGTTAGATACAGAAATATGTAATGTAACGTTAAAGCGGAAAAATAATTTATTTTAATCCAATAGGGTCCATTCAGTTTTAAAACAAATATTTTATCAACGCGTAATACCCGGCTTAATATAAATCTTCCTACGTAGAGTTTCATTATAAATTTGAGCGTTAGCTTAATTTTACTTTTAATATAATACGAATCTTTAAATTGATGTTACATTACTTATGTATTTAAATTAGATTTACGTATTATGCAAGTTAGCATATAAAATATAGTACTTGGTTAATTATTAATTGTAAAACACATTGAAACAAGTTTATATCATGGTTACATTTGTAAACGATAAATGTTATGTGCTGAATTAATCGCGAACTTAATATCAAATTGTGAATTTACTGCAGATTAATATTATTAATGCATTTAGTTAAAACCGTCACTATACATCATCCATTATAAATAATAATTTATGCAAGTTAAGCTAAACTATTTTTTTTAATAACCATTTCACTCAATAAGAGGAGTTTTGTCCAAATTTTCCATGAATCTACCATCTACCATACATTGTGCATACAATATACCTAAGAATTATTGGGAATATTTGGAAGTACATTTTGGTCGCGGTTTACCACTGGTGTGGTCCCAATGTGAGGTAAGCAGCATTCCTAGACCATAGCAATAATTTATAAACCATTTTTTAAAAGAGCCACCGTATACTACTTATTACAAAATTTTATAATTTTAGTGACATAAAATACTGCATACATAATTCCTCGATAGTTCAGAATGCATTAAATTAAGTGATATTATTCTGGTTCCGGTTTCGATTGGCTGCTATAACCTTATAATAAAGGATTTCAAACGTAAGCGATAAATTTAGTATACCTTTGAAATTTATCTAACTAATATAACTTGGAAATACTATAACGTTTTTAACTTAAGTGCAATTATGAGTTTTAACAGTGCCTTAAAGGGTAACTTCAGATACTGTAATTTACAGAAGCTCTAAAATCCGATTGATAAAAAACCGAATTATGACTTAAACTTTTATTGAAAATACCAAAGTGAGATATTAAATTTTATTTCCAAATTTATGTCAAGCCAATTGTGCAAATAATAATGTTTTCCTAAATTTTCATTATCTTATGATAGTTTCCGAAGTGTTTTAAAAAAATATAAGCAATATTGAGAACTGCGTGTGAGTAATTTTAACTTTATTGACTTTATTGGAAAGTAAAATTTCACAAAATAAACGTTATTCTTAATCAAATAAAAATAGAGTAAGTTTATATTATTTTTTTTTTCGGAAAGTAATAATACATATGATTGAGTACAATGTCCATATGTATTTATGTCAGACAAATATATTTTCTTAAGTTCTTTTTCCAGTAGAAATCAACCGGTAATTTTCCGATAATGCATTTGAAAACGTTCGCCGATTGTTTGTATTAAAATTTCCAGAAAATTAAAAACATTATATTTGTTTATATTATGCTCGATAAATATAAAAATTTTTATGTACGAAAGGAAACGGCATATTTTTGTCTGTATGCAAATAGTCTGCCGCAGTTGAATACATTATATTTTACACAATACATTTTGCCCCATATATTTTTAAAATAATGTTTAATAAAGAAACTGAACGTATAAAATATATACATTTACCCTAATATTTACGAAACTCCTAGTAGACAGTTCTATTTTATCAAAGTGCATGTTTATAAATATTAAATTTTAGTAGCTATTAGCACAATTATCTAAATAATAATTTAGTTATTATATAGCTATATTGTAACCACAACACTGATATAATCCTTCATATGCTGTATAAAACAAAAATCTACCATTTTTTAACATTAAGTCTAAAGAAGTTTTGGTGCAAAGAAAATATTCATACTTGTGTATGGTTATTGAAAATTTTGAGATGTGAGCCTTGTGTTGGTTGCCGAACATTCGCAGGGTTTTATTCAGAGCAAAAAGTGTTTCATTAAAAATTGATGGGCAGTAATGAGAGTTCTCCCATTATATTCCAACTTGAAAAGGCTATTAATGGAACCTGCGATCCAGCAAATTTATTAATTGATCGGTCAAAGATGACAATTTGGTCATTAGCGACAATGGCCGGACAATGACGACAATGTCCGGTTAATAATGTTAATGACCATCCAGTTAAGGCAATGTCCACATTTAAAATTTCATATGGGGTTTTTACATTACCGTCCAATACAGAATGGGCGATGACGAAACTACTATTCTACGGTGAGAAACGTTGTATAAAGCAAAACTGGAATAATTTTAGTTTGCGATTTTTTTTTATTTAATCAAAAATTAACATTACTAAAGTTACATAATTTTATTAACCTATTTATTATATAGGCTGTCATTGCGACCGATGCGACCTGTCAAAGAGTGATAAAGAAGTAAATGACATTTTATCTGCTACCGATTGGAAAAGTATAACTTTTCGATATTCGTCTGAGTTAGGTAAAATAATTTCTTTCCGCACAGTGTGCAGAAAAGTAGTGTTTTCAAATCCTAGTGAGATTTACTTTTATATATACATGTGAACTCAAGCACAAACTCCAAATATGATTATAGATATTAATATTTACAAACGTTTAGGTACACCATTACCTTAGTAATGTTAGTACACCATAGTTTGATTTACTTTGCATTGCGCATGCGGGAACTTGTGACTTTTTGACAAATTAGTTACATGTTAGTGATTTCAACTTTTTAACTAACTTTTTCTGTTTTCTGAATTTAGTTCATAACCATTTATTGTAATCAAAATATTAATTTACTTAAATCAGGAGTTATAAAATCTAACAGTGGGTATGAATTAAATTCACACTGAATGAAATTTTAATTTAAAAATTTGATAAATTACAAATAACTCCAAAAATTGTTTTAAAAAATGATTGTTATAATTTCTTATTAATATAAAACTGGAGTTGTATCTTCAAGACGTAAGCTCCTTTTTGCAAGGCGAATCCAATCAAGAGTGGTGTTTCTAGACGCTTATCAAATATTCTCGGTGAAAATAACTAATCAAATCTTTGATTTCTAATTAAAATTTGATGAATTCTAAAAACTGTAAAAATATTAATATTTTTAAATAAATTAAAAGTTAGTCAAGTACATACAAGCAATCTAATTATGAATTTATTTTACTTGTAATGAAAATTTACTAAATGAAACTATATTTATATTCAATAACCATTTGTTTAAATTTTCAACAATAACAACGATAAATTTTAGATCCCACTAAAATAGTGTACTATATTTTAGAGTACTAAATGGAACAAAATGAAAAACCAAATTTTTTTTACTAACACCAAACGTTGAAAGGATGCATAGCGAATGTTCGAATGCAATAAACAACAATTAACTTTGATAATTGATTTTCAATAATTTATAGTACTATGCATGTGTACTATACATAAAATCAAAAAAATTAATTAGTTTTAGGAATATTTTTAAAAAACAAATAAATACTAAAAAGAATTAAAAACATTTGTATTTATTTCAGTTTTCATCATCTACATTGATGAAATCTTATTTAATTTGATTTAAATCTTATTTCAACCAATATGCAACCGAAATGAGCGTCACTTAGCGATCTAAAGTTCACTTAATACTGTAAATATAGTAAGTGTGCAAACAAGCAGGAATGTTATTTAAAAATTATCAATTAGTGATTTTTTAAATTTCAAATTACTTTTGTTCAATAATTACTTATTTTGACCGGGTATTGAATTTAGGAACAGTTTCCTCATAATTAAAATTAATTTAATTTAATTTAATTTAATTTAATTTAATTTCGTTGCACAATTTTTAGTTTTGTGGCTATAGCATCAATCAGTTAATTTTTCAATACCAGCTAGATATAAATCTGCAAAATTGGCTGCTGAGCAGTGTAGAACTACATTTAATACAAAAACAATTCTTGTTAATATTTATAATCGAGATATTTCACTAAATTATTTTAAATTTCCTTTCAAGAACAATATTAAATTGAAATATTTGAAATATTTGAAAATATTTTTATCACTAGTTATTTTTGTCAATTTTCGTTAAAAAATTTTTCTTTTTGAAAATTGTAATTTATACTAACCAACGCGACGCCTAGAGTGTTTAAATTTAAACATAAAAATACTTTGAATATAAAATTTTCCACAAAAATGAAGTTATTTAAAAAATTAGCATTTTAAACTAAAGCAATAAAAAATATGAAGGTATCGTTTAGTAAAGGACCAAAGTAGACGCTGCTAACATAAAGTTTATATTAAATTAAATAGAAATTAAGTTGAGTTTACCAGTGTTATCCTGTTTGTAAACCTTTTAATTAAATCAGCCGTTAACCGCAAATGAACAATCTTACTTGAATCAATAATAATTGAACTCATAGCGCATTCGCCCCATTATTATTGTTGCGATCCAAACACACACAAAAAGTATGTTGAATATTGAAGCTTCTCCATTTTACAGGATGGTTTTGCGAATACTTTGAAATTCAATTTCTTATCCCTAACAGTAATGTTTTTTATGTTAACGGTGAAATGGTTTCAGATCTTCCAGATATTATCTTCTGTCTTAATTTTATAACTTCTAATTTGATTATCTGAAATCCTTTGTGCATATAATAGACAATATACGTGTTCTATCAATAATAGTATTAAATTTACATAATTTATAGGCAAACTTAACATCAACAAAGTTATAGAGATTTCTCTGGGGCGCGCGTGTTATTCAATTTCATTCAAGAGTATCGCAAGGTGTAAGCTATTTAGCTTGCTCCCTAGGAAAATTTTAAATTTTTACATATTTATTTCCATTGTACTACTTTTATTTTATAAATATACTGATTTTCGCATTTTTAATACTAACGAATAATACATAATATAAGTATAGTAGGTATATAGCATAGGTAGAGTCTAAACTCTTTATTTACTTATTTATCTCAACTAGATTTTCTTTGCGTGCCAAACAATGCGTTGACGTGTGGTATTGAATTGCAGATCACAGCAGTTCGAGTTTTCCATTTCATTGATTTTTACTATTTTCTTTCCTAAATAATAGTAGTATTATAATACCACATTTAATAAGTAAAATTAGTACTTTATATCTCTATTTGTTTCAGTAAAAAGCAAAATAATTGCGTTATAAAAGTTTTGAACAAGTTTAGTAGGTACATCCAAAATGTTAGTACTTATTTATTAGTTTATCGATTGTCATTAATGGGTGTAGGCAGCCAGAACACTACAGAAATATTAAAACTAAAATTCGTTTCCTTTTTTGTTTTTTAAAATTATCCTTTTTCGACTATAAAGGCTGCTGATTGTAATTTAATACATATTTAAATTTTTTAGATCAATGAAAAAGTTTTTTCAGTGATAAAAAATTAATTATGGTAAGAAGCTTACTTACTTGAAAAATTGTTACCATAGTAAAACTTAACCATGAATGGAAATGCGAAATTTTCTGTCTTTATCCATTTATAAAATCTTATCAATTTTACTGTGCACCTAGATATTGCATTAATCGTTTTTCCATCATATTTTCACGACAGATTGACTAATATCAAAATAAAATCGATAAAAGAAGGTGAAAAACTGAGTTGCGATAACGACAGTATGATTACCTAGGAACCGCTTGGTCAGATAAGGTTTCTCAAGTAAATACAACTTTCTTTAGATGTTCGGAGCAGTAAGATGATGTAACGAACAAGTTTTGGTAAATAAACCAAAATACATAATAATATTGGAATATAGTGATGTTGACATAATTGTGATTAAGTGATTAGCAATAAATTAGTGTATGTCCTTAAGCTCTCTTCACTGCTTTTATATTACTGCAGCAACAACATTTATGAAAACTTTTTGTGAATTTTAATTAGGTCAAATCAAGCGTTTATAATAAAATTAGAGTTTATATTTGATTTTTTATGCAACTAGGTAGTATATTATGTTAACATATACAAAACGGATTTCCAATGTGTAAATTTTTCCTTTGATGTCCTAATAATCTAACATTAATAATACCTAGTACTATATTCATTAGAGGTTTCAACACACAGTAAAGCATATCGGAAACAAAAAAGAATAAATGATGTACTGATATCTAGATTATTATGCAAACAAAAAAAATTATCAATAAAATTTGATTAACCATAGTCGCAAAATTTACCATATTTTATCATCGGTGGCTTTGCGGCTTACCTAAACTTTCTAAAAGACGGGCACTAACCGGTTACTGATGTGATTATGTACCCGAGCTTTATTTATAAATACACAGAATTTGTCAGCTAACAAATAAGTTATGTACATTATTGTTAATAATGTAAAATTATGTAACTTTAAAAATGAATTTTTCTTGAAATAATTAATACTGTACCTATATATTTCACAATTGCAGTATTTCTGTAAGTTACAATAATACAAAAAAAAAACAAATACATATGTGGTGCAATATTAAACTACGTATCTACTAGTTGTGAGTTTGAATCTCAATTGTTCAAAATTGTTAGGATTACTACAAGTTAAACTATAATACTAGCATTTAATTAGCTTTTTGTTATACATTGCAGGGTGGAATATTACAAACTATGATAGATAATGTCTGTAAAGCAGTTTTATATATTGGTGCTACAAAACACACAAAGCTGTTAGAGCTACGATACTATCTAGGGCAATAATTTTTCATGCATTATGGTTCGAGGTTCAGTTTAAATAGTGGGTTCTAATTTGTGTAGGTTATTTAGAATGATTTAGAGAAATACGAGTGCTATGTGGATACTCTATATAGAAATATTAAGTTAGTGTGTTGCATATTTATAGAATTTTATTATTCAACCGATTCATAGTTCCTTAACAAAAAATTATGCATTTTTAAGAGTGAAATCATTAATTTAGCGCAATAACACTGCTCTAGACAAGTCATGATGATATTTGTATGAAATATTATCTCCTACTATGTACAAAAATTCTCACACTTAAAATTTGTGTAAAAGTGAAAACCTGACGTAAACAATTAATGCAATTGTTGTAGGGTTATTTGTATAATATCCGAATGTTTGTTTTTATACTGTACGTAGCAGACTTGGGAATCAAATTTAAAGTTTTTTATAGTTATTATAAAGTATATGATTTACTGATGGTACGATTTTGTAACCCATGGTTATTACGTTATATTAAATCCAGCACTATGAATTAAATTCGGTTTAAAGTCAAGCCGACATTCTTTTATTTCACTTTATCCAGACATAATTGAAAATCGTGTTTCCTACAAAGACGTCAACAAAGTTGTCACCAACAGCTTATAGATTTTATAGCCTAGGTAGGATGTTCATTTATCAGAATATTCGAAATTAAATTATCAAAATATTATTGTTGTTCTGAAACAATACGATCGATACCATTATTTTTTATAAAAAAAAGTTATATGTTAAAAAGTATCTCGAAAAGATCTATTGAATCGTTTGTCTATTTTGAATAACAGTTTGTCACTCACTATTAACATGGTATTTGAAGTTGTTATAGCGGAAATAATTTCCTTAGAGAGCCGAAATGTATATCTTTGAAACAAATAAGAATTGGCGTTGAATAGGAAAACCCCTTTGCTAAATTGATTTTTTTCTTCTGTTACTGTATTGGTAGCTGTCACTTGCCACAAAGTAGACAGAGGAAATAGCAACATCTACTTTTTTGTGTACTCATACAAATTTAAAGTGATAAGAAAAATAATATCCCACTGGACAACTGTTTTTACTGATAAAATATATATATAAACCTTTTGGTTTAGAGGAGGAATTGAAAAACTGTAAAAATAATGCAATATTGAGAAATGTATGGCGTTCCATTAAAATTGTGTAGTCCTTACGAATGTAATGCAAACTTCATTTTAACTTACAGAAACTTACATTTGACTACTAACGGCCATTCAGTATATCTTCATATACTTTAATTTAAGTAAATGTTGCTGAAATTAATTTGTTTATACATTTACCCTTTGAGAAACTGTCCGTGGAATTTGTCAGCGTTAGAATGTTTAAAATGTTAATAAATTATTCTGTAAACTTGAACATTTTTAAGTTGCTTTATTAAGATTTTTATATTATTTATAATCCTTTAATTTGTATATCCGTTTGGTTTTTGTTTATTTAAATTACATTTTAGTCCTTTATTGAGTTGTCAAATTTTATAATAGCTATAATTTGTTTTTAATCAGTTGTTAAGTTTGTTTATTTATTTTTATTAAAAAAACAACCAATATTACTAATAGGGGTGGCTTTTGCAAAATTCGGATAAATCCGGTACAAGTTTATTCAACTGTTGTAAAACTGGCTTTAAACAGTTATTGTAACTTAATCATTAAATTTTTTCTACAAATATTTTTATGGTGTTACGATCATTTTTGTTTGATAGGGATAATACTGCTACATACTACGCAGACTTATTAAATTAATTAAAAATGGATTACAACAACAAATATTTCAATAATCTAATATTAAAAAAGTACTAATAACTACATTGTAAGGTATATGGAGTTGTATAAATATTTCCCAAACGTATACCTATATCACTGAACGGCTATTTGAGATATTGCCGAAAACACTTAAGCGTTAATTAATAAAAAATGCTATTTAGAAATTAAAACGTTAGTAACTGTCATTTTTTTGTAAATGACCTTAATTTGTCTTAAATACGAGTATACTTAGATACTAAATTAAAAAAAAAGTTTTTGTTATAAATACAACAAATAGCCGTGTAATTTTTCATTATTCAATTGCGTATTTTATTGATAATGCAATACAATATAATATCTATAATCACGATTTCTACTCTTTGAAGCCAACTTTTCAGTAACACCTGCAGTATAATTTAACCCAGTGTTTTGTGTAATCGACTTTAATATTCATCGTTTTAGAGGGTTTTGCTATCTCGACTTTAAACTTTTTTCGAATAAGCGCAATCCTGGCAAAAAGTATGTTACTTTATTTTATGAATGAATATATTACAAAAGCATTAATATACTTTAATTAATGCTGAATATGTAATCAAAAAAAAAAACTTACAACAAAATCTCATTTTGTAAAAAAGATAAGCAAAAAAACAATTTTATTAACAATATTTGTCGAGATTTTACATTCCAGCCAGAAACGTATTACAAGAAACAACTTGTAGAAGCGATATATACATACACATATGTATATTGCAACTTAATAGAATTTCAGACACTTTTTGTAGCATTTGTATGCTTTCATATAGTAGGTATAGCGCATGCAATAATAGCATTCGGTGTTGAAAATTATTTAGAAAATTAAATAAGGTCAGCATTATCTAATCAAAAACGCAAATAAGCAAATTTGCTTAGGGATACAATTTTTTTGATTAAATCTTCCATATTTTGAATTTTCATTATAAATATCATTTTCAGATATCGAAGTTCATAACCAGAATACAATTTTGTAAGATAAAACTTTGATGATATTGGTTCGTTTCATACGTATGCAATCAGGGTATAAATTTTTAAATAACATTATCAAATCTTTCTGAATACATATGGTGATTCCGCGGTGCCACGAATTATGAATTTTAATTTTAAAAACATCAAACCCGGTGCTAAATTTGGATTTTAAGAGAAAAATTTAGATTTATAAATTTTCCAATAACTCTGCATTATTTACAAACAGTAATATTGGTCGAGGTGCCTTCAACAAACTATTAATTTGGCACGGCTACTATTTGAAGTTTTAAATGCATTTGGGTTCAAACCAAAACAACCGCAACAAATTGCATCCAATCCTTTTGCATTCAGATAAATTAGCATTAATGCATCAGATATGCACATTAGCTCTAGAAATAGTGTGATGTATGAAGTATTCATGTTGCAGCTTCTAATATAAAAATCTGAAGAAGGTTATATTGATTTCGAGTAGGCGTCTTGTAAAAATTTAATAATACAACGGAACCATACATTGTGATACCCATCCTTATAATGCACATTGTGTAACTAGAAAATTTATAAAAATTTTGGGTGGTTATGTCAGTGTCAACATGTCTATGGCAGTAAGACTAGCTACACAATGCCGGGAATAGAAATATAAATAGCCTCATCCGAATGATAGAAGGGATGATATCGAACGAAAGCCCCAACACGGCCTAGATATTTGTGATAAATTGTTGCAAAGAACTAATATAATCCAGCATGCCATCCTCAGCGGGATCAGATGTTTCCGGGATATGAAATGGGTATTTTTAGTTGCATTTTGGGTTAAGTGGTTTTCTATCTCTCGTGTTTTTATCAATGTCAAATTTAAGATCAAATAAAATTTTAGATTACAAAAGTGGCATTGCATTGTTGACAAAAAGAGTTTGCAAATAAAAGCGTTCGAGTTTTAAATTTGACGTAATTATTAAAATGTTTGTAAATAAATTAATGTCATGAAAGGAACAAGTTGAGTGTGTACATATGTATATAAAATTATCAAACAATATTGACGTTAGAATGAAGCGGCGTCTATAAGAGTAAAGCAAATATACGAAATTGCTTTTGTTTAGTTTAATTATTTACTAATTTTTCTGTAGACAAGAAAACTTGACGAATTATTAAAAATATCGCCGTAGTAATTTTTAAACATGCGATAGGATTTTGTATGTTAAGCAATACTATAAGTGAAGGCTTACTTGCATAGAAATAGAATCGATTGTTCTGCAGATATTGCCATGTCTGCAGCCTTTCTCAGTTGTCCACATACACAAAATGAATACCGCTCGGTTGAATTTTTATAGCAATTTCTGCCACTCTACATATGGTAGTCGCAGTCAATTGAGCGGCGAGAAAATGGAATCCTTTAGTTTTAGCCCTTATTCTCCATTTCATTCTACACAGAACGCTTTACAATACAGTGACAATAAAATTTTATCCATCCTCTTTATTCTGTTTACGCCTGATTTGCATACAACAATATAACCAAGAGTTTAATTAAATTCTTATGATACAAATGTGAAACATTGCGAGAATTTTATTCTAAAAAAAAGCTTTCTAATTAAAAGCAAAACTTCTATTTTTTGCTTAAACATAATTCTTTATGATTGGCTGCAAGTTAAATTTCAATAATATGTTAAATAGGGATTAATTTTTAAAAAGTTTTATGAATACGTCGATTGAAAGTTTGATGACTTTATTCGTCTATATGCCTTAACTTATGTCTACTTATACGTATAAATTTTATAGATACGGTAAAATGTGGAGAAGGATCTTAAACCTACGTTGTAATTTCGTAATAAAGCATTAAACTTTATACACCATCGCCCGTTACACTTTAGTGCCGTATTGCAAATGTGTATAAACGACTCGAATAAATTAGATAGTGGAGGTATCCGATGTTTTTATTGTTAAATTCAAATAAATTTATAAATGCATTTTTATAAATTACAGATTTATTTCATTACATTTAATGATATATTTTTGTTAACCCTGATGATAGCTCTAATTTAATATTAATTATTCGTTTAAAAACGAATGAGATTGAACATTTTAAAAAGCATTTATCAAGATACATGTAATAAAAAATATAATATACTGCGATATTCTTGCAAAGCCAAAGGGAGGTTCAGGTCAGATTGTACGCAAGCCCCCCGAACCCCATATACTAAAAAAGTAAGTAAACTTTCAGTGATATTTATTAAAAAATTAAGCCGAAAAACAAAAATATCAAATAGAACTCTTGTAATTACGTTACGTTTATACCGCGGTTGCTGAATTTGTTCAGTGTTACATAAGGATGTAATACGTAAAATCATATAAATACAATTTTTTGCTCTTCTGATTATTTTTAAACAGAAGAAAATAAAGTTAAAAATGATCATTGTTATAATAATCCAAACAATAATAAATTTTTACATACTTTTTAGAAATAATGAGCTGTTTATTTTTAAAACTTGAATATTTAGACTTTAAAGGCTGTTCACCTTAATTTACAAAGCAAACGTCAAACTCAATATAAAACATAATGAAAATTAACATAACATTTATGGAAAATTATATTTTTTTTCATTAAATTATATTTCATTCAAACAGCAGTTGATCAATAAGAAGTTGACAATTTATTTGATATAATGGTTTTTTGTCGAAAATATAACAACTACAGAAATTATTTAAACATTCCGAGTATGGTTTCATCCCTGTCTTTATAACGATTGCCTTAAAGCAGTTAAATTTGAGTCGATCAAAAACAATATCATCCGAGTAGAAAGCAAATCGTAGGTGTATTTGGAAAAGATTAAAGCGTCGTTGTCATCCAATTAACGCTAAGTAAAATAATAAAAAAAAACTAACATGTCTTCTTGAAAACTTCGATTTCATTGACATATTTGACTTAAATTCAATTTTTATTTATTGTATTAACTAATTTATGTCAAATACATCAATGAAAAAGAAGTTTTAAAGAAGAAATTTCATATTTTTATTAATAAACGTCTAAATTACGTAACGTTAATTGGATGAGAATAGCACATAACGTAAGATAACAAAATATATTAATTTGAACAAAAATTGCAACACATAAAATCAGAAGCGTAGGCAGGATTTGCCTTTGCGTGAAAATCCGTCAAACCACATTTACATTAAGACTCGTACCACAAAAAGCTCATTCAATTTTGGGATTCGGGAAAATTCACCAATATATCGAACTTACAGTGAAATATTTAATAGGAACTAATAACAAAGCATTTTAATTTTATTGTTGTAATAATAAAATATTTACAACATTACTGAAATTAAGATGAGGGTTTTATTGCATAAAATAAAACAACAACAAAAATGGACTATTATTGTTATAGACATTTTATCAATTATTTACTGTGAACATGGACAAGACAGAACAAATAATACAAATAGAAACTGAGAAAAGATACTGAAATACAGAAGAACGGTAAATATGTAATCAAAAATATTTTAAGAATACAGGTAATTAATTGAAGTTATTAAAATATGAAAGCAATAAAATAAAGCAAGTTGAATGACATTTACAATAGAATAACTAAAGCAAGAGTAACATGAAAAATATTTGAAAATAAAGCAAAGGATCATTATAAAGGAAATCAAAGTACATGGTAACAAATAATAAGCATTAAGAATTTCAAGGATAACAATGCGAAATGTTTCTATAGAAATCAAATTATTACATGTATAAGAATATGTTCCAGATAAATAGTAAACTTAAAAGTATTATAGTTATGCTAGAAATAATATATAAAATAAATAATATAAAAGAGCTCAGACAAAAAATAATAAGCCACAGTACAATGTTTTTACTTAAATAGTAATAAAATAAATAAAAACAGACCCTTTTTATAGCTGAACAAGTATTATTTAAATTGATAAGTATACTTTATAGTATCTTTAACATCTGCTAAAGAACAAAATTGAATTTCATGAAAGACGATAAAATTTAATTATCGATTTGGGAAAAATAATTCACTCGCGACCTCGTTGCTCGTGAATTAATATTTTTTGCTTTTATGAAAATAACTGTTTTCTATATAAAAATTAAAGCTTTTGCCCAGTCGGAGACAACAATAATACAAATTTTTCGAGGCAAACAGGTGCTTTTATACAACATGTCAAAGTAAAATAAAACATAACATACAAATAATATGTTAGGACGATAATATATTTTTTATTGCATAAATGTGAATGAAATTGAATTAAAAAATTCAAACAAAAGAAATATAAAATTTTACGATTACAATTTCGTACGTTTGTAAACAATAAAATTAATTTTAATTAAAAATTATTCTATTTTGGTTTTGTTCCGTATGTGCTTGAATGATGGTAAATATAATAAATAAATACTAAATTAAATGTATTTATAAGAGTCTTTATTTAACAAAATAATTTCAAAACGGGTAAGTAATTGTTAATAATTAATAATTTATATTAATTAAAAGAGAGTTTCACCTATAATTGCTAGATACATATTAATGTAACTGATC
This sequence comes from Cantharis rufa, assembly GCA_947369205.1. Classification (NCBI taxonomy): domain Eukaryota; kingdom Metazoa; phylum Arthropoda; class Insecta; order Coleoptera; family Cantharidae; genus Cantharis; species Cantharis rufa. The sequence goes on from OX376303.1 coordinate 91,126,301, forward strand.
TGAGCATCCTTATGTAAAAGCGTATGTTTTCAATGAAGTGGAAATGGAGTAATTTAGTATGCATCCAATGCAAAGTTTCGTCTGGAGAAAGATAGATATTGAGTTGCATGTTAAGTGAATTGAATGTAACTGTAGAGAAATTGGTCTAAAAGAACAACATAAGGATGGTGACGTGGAAAAATTAATCATTTAAACGTGTCCTAGCACTTTTCGTAAGTGTACTAGATACGCAAAATAAATTAAATGGAACAAAAATAAAATAAAATAAATATTACCTACGTAATAATTGTGAAAAACAAGTGTTTGTATAACTCAAGGAATACTGCCGTCATAATTTATTTAGTGGTAAATAATATACAAGGAGATAATTGTACAGAAACTGTTAATTTTTAATACTAAAATACTAAGCTTTACTTTTTATTACGTAAATAATTCAAACTCTTCGTCAATATGGATGTTCATCGTAGTATATTATATAGTACCTTCTAAGTAAATTTATATCCTAATTGGGTCGTCGTTCAGTACTCAAGTAGCTTTGTTTATTAAATAATTTTCTCTCTCCAATTAAAGTTTAAAAATCAGAAAACCTCATTTTGTTCTCGACAACGTAAATCTAATAATTAACTATTTATTAAATTTAAATAATAAATAAAGTTCGGGAAAATAAACAACACACAAGTTAGCAGTAATATACATAAAATCTATCCAGAACTTTGGAAAATCATACCCACGTACGGTAGTTTGTTAACGAAACATTTATTTGGAAATTATGTAAAATAAATTTGCTGAAACCGGTCTAAGTCAGTCATTATTAGAATGGTATAAAATGTTAAGGTTTTCCTGCCCACACATAACTTAAACTGCATAATTTTTAAATAACGGAAATTTATAAAGAATTAATCAAAAATCTACGTCGCAAGTCATACTATATAATTTTTCTATTGAAAAGTTTCTTTGAAATTACGTAAAAATTATAAGCTGCAAAAGAAAACACGTAACTGTCAGCATTGAATCAGGAAAATTCCTCTAACTGTGCGCTATGTTTCATGGATCACTTTTCAGCTTATTAAATAATTTTTTCTAGTAAATAAATTTACCGAATAAATATGTCATAAAATTTTTCAAAATTGTATGACACAGGTACAAACTATTAAAATAAAGCAATAATTTGAAGTAATGGGACCGTTGAAAAATTGTGACAAGCAATTTTTAACACTTTTTCACCCTTCCTCCATAGTTACCCTTCGTCAAACAAATTTAGAGTCTCTTATTTACGTGTTTCTTTTTTTTTATCTTTGTTTACGTTTAGTGGATAAGTGACTATTAATGTCTTGTAATAATTGAGCTAAATATAGAGATTTATAAAGAAAGGTTTATGAGTAGTATGTTATTTACATATTATAACAACTGTCAAATTAGCTATGAACTCAAAAAACTTACTTCATTGAAACTTGAAGTTTATTGCAAATCTTTATTAAAAAATAAGTAGTGCACATATATAATATATAAGATAATGTGCACATTAGTTTAAGAATAAATTCTGTCAGTTTAATAGTGTTAAGTACTTTTCTATCCGATTTAATGTAATAATAATTTAAAAATATTAATTTCAAATAAAGAGAAAAAATATTGATTTTCTAGTGAAACTTTCAGGATTGAAATATTACCCAGATTTCGAGGGTGCTTTTCACTGACTGAGTACAAATTACAACACCAATCAAAATTAGTAATATCCAGATAAATTTACTAAATGGCGTCATTATTTTAAGTTTAATAATAACGCACTCGTATGTTTTAATCTGCAATGGTAATCATTTTACATTTTCTTACATTTCTTTTGAAGTCCTTCTAAGTAATTTCTCGAGTAATATCACATATTATTTATAAAACCTACCTTGGTATTTTAATAATAATAAAATTAGATTAATTATAAAATATTGAAGATGAGTTTGTAATTACTTGAATGCTAGTAGCCGATTTTATGATAACATTCTTTAGAACATGAATATATTTCATTATTAGTAGCTTTATCGTACTAACTATTTCTAATAATATTAACAATTAATAATTATGCAAGTCAGAAAATTAACCTTAATTAATTAATTAAACAAATGTATAATTAAATTAATTACAAGCAACTAAATTTCCTGCAATACTAACTTTAAATACTATTTCATCCTGAATATTTGTACAAAATATTTCATTTATATTTTATAGAGTTGAAATATATAGGCAATTATTAAAATTATTAGTTGCTACCTAGCAAAGCAAAATATGCAATTAAACTCCATAAACTTTTATTATTAACATTAAAAGTTGAAGTTGTGCATTGCATATATATAATATATAATGGCAATTACTTGAGTGTGCAATAGATTAAATTGGTTTGCAAATATAAAGTATTCAAATGTAATATGTTTCCTATTTAGTAAGTTCAAGCAAAATATATACTCGTGCAGGTATATATGAAGGTTTTAATTCGGTACATTACGCTAAAAATTGCCCATTAAAGTTATTATTATATTTTTATATTCCATTATTCATATCATTATATTTTGATTATATAAAATGATAGAATAAATACTTAGAAAATTTTGTGTCCACTAATTTGGAATTTCCCAAAAATCATGGGAAATCGCGGAAACCTATTATTTCTTATTTTCCCGTAATATTTTAAAAAACGAACGTTACTAGTGCTAGAATGAATTTATTCTTCGATTCAATTCAAAACTTAAAAAAAAAGGATGTGGGGTAACTATATTTGCTAGAAATATATATTATTTACGGTTTGTAAATAGGGCAAACTTCGAAAGGACCAAAATAACTTCAAAAGGATTCCAGCATAGAAATTTTAACAATGTGTTAAAATAATATTGCTATACTTTAAGCTACGGTTTTGTAAAAGTTATGCTTAACCCAAGAAGAGAAAAACTGCTTTGCAAAATTCCTCCATGTGTGTACACGAAATTTATCACTTACCCATGAAAGATGTTAATTACAGAGCTAACCAACAGAGTTGGTTATGCTTACCAAAGTGCCATATACTTATGTGTATAGTACTTTGATGTAATATAATTGATAGGTAATTCTAGACTAGAGATTCTTGACTTGATTAATGGTGATATAAAGCATTAACATAACAAAACACTTTCACGTAAAACTCTAAATTCAATCCCGAAATGTTCGATCTTCGCCCCTTAAATTTTTAATTGTACATTTTAAATTCAACGTTTGCACTTTTATCGTGAGCAATTACAGAAATTGATAAATCAACTCTTCCACTCAATAGCGGAAACGTTGTAACCTAATCGATTGTAAAAGTCACACATTATTCCCTGGGAGGACTAACAATATATACAATTTTTAAATTTTTTACAGCTTTCATATCAACTACAAGTTTATGAAATAATTTGGCGAAAATACCCTTAACATTACATGATCAAATGAATTTGTGACCTTTGTTTCAAATAGTGATTAATATTATTTAATCCCGTAGAACTTCTAATTGCCAAATTAATTTTGTAATCTTGAACAGTCTATCCTCTAATACCTAATTCTATAAGTAGGATTCCTAAAATAATAATTAGAATCCTAGTGTAATATTTGGCAATTTTGTGTAGAAATATTGAATAAATTTAAGAACACCTAGATAATATAAAATATTTGTTTGAATAAGTTTATTATGCAGATTGAATTTGTCGACACAACTAGCAATTTTAAATTTTCTAATAAAATATAAAAACTTTCTTTACTGTGCTCCGGAAATTAAAACAAGTATTGAGCTTAAAGAGCTTCCGGATACCAGAGCTATAAAATATAAGCACACCAATGATCCGTATGGATTAGCGGATTTGATATATTTTAAATTTACATGGAAATGCTAAGTCAATTTGCTTTATACTACTGGATAAATTATTATACTCGTATTTACATGAGGGTATTAAAAAAATCTGTAATTGTTTAATTACTAAGAGTGGAAGTAGGAAAACGGGATTTTAATTAATCCATTGAAAAATTTTAATATTTTAAAATAAGTAGATTGATAAAATTATTTTTTTATTTTACTTGCATTTTAGTTTGCAGTGACAAGAGAAGGCACTTAGAAAACATAATCCACTAGCAGGGCATGCCACTCAATATCAGAGACGTCTGTAAACTTGGGCATCCGGAACCCATACCTTAAAGTTATTAGCCGTTTCCCCCAAAGAATTTATAACCGAGTTATAATAATTACAAACCCATTTGTCTTGTAAATATTCATAATAATATGTTTACAATTAATAAAATGTGATGAGGAATCATTCGGTAACGTTTCATCAACCAAAGAGAATTATTTAACTATCTAGCCTAAGAGGCTCCAATCTGCGGTTATTGGTTCTCCTTTGATTTACGAAGAATTTAACGCGTAGTTAGTATCTATGGCATTCTAAATTGTTAGTAGAGGAAACGAAGCAATTTAACTGTGCGATAAACGTAAAGCTGTATGTTGTTTAAATTTGGAAAAACAAATTAATATTGTAAAAACAAAAGGTTCGCTTTATTTAAAAGAGCAAAAACTTTGTTTTCCTAGAAGCACGCTATATTTTAAAGCTCTTGTAAGGAAGGATATAGACTAACAGGAACACCACATAGGCAAAAAATATAATTCAGGCATATTTTTTCTAGTGTTAAATTTCGTGTAAATATAAAATGCGTTGCCTAATAAACCTTAATACTCTCAAATGGCAAACTTTGTGCTACTGAAATAAGTTTGATTTGAAGCTTTGAAATAATTGTAAGCTCGATTTGCGAAAAAAACTTTAATAAAAGTTTAAGAATATAATTTATAGTAATATCTTGAATTTTTGATAATATATTTTTAAATTTAAGACGTGAACTTTACTTTCACATACAGGGCATGTTTGGTAATATTATATCAAATAACTACATACACTTTTTTTTTTCAGGAAAAACAAAAAGGTAGTATCATAGTGTACTGATTTTTTGAAACTAAGTACATGAACATACAAAGGCATTTCGACGCAGAAACTTTTATATAATATGAGAACTCAAAATACATGAATTTCTGAGTCCTCTCACTAATTAAACACGCCATCTCCGATAGAAGCAATAAGTCAAAAATTATGGAGCTTAAAAGACGGAATATTTGAACCCACGCACTAATTAAACACATCACTGAATGACAGAATGAATGGAATATTTTTTTAAATTAAATTTTTCTGCAATTAACGATATCCAATTTAAAATTAATTTTTGATAAATATGTTAACTGGTTACACCCTTAAAAGGTAACTGTGGTCGCTGCACTTATTAAAACACCTAACAAATCCCAGATGTTTCTATTAAAACTTATAGAACTTAACAAATATGTGTAAATGTAACAGTTTGAAATGTAATCTGAAATGCGTCGAGTTACAGAATTTTTACTAATTGCCACCCTTTTACTGCAAACTTCTTTTCAAATAATTATTATCTAATCTTTTTTTTTTATCTGCAAGTTCTTTGTAGCTCGGCGTTTCTTGGAAATGCTTGACGTTATAATTCAGTATTTCATAGATTATAATTTGCAGCTTCCACATTAATAGCTTAAACTGTTATAATGGATTCAAGTAAAGGTTTGGTTATTTATTAAATTGTTCATATTGCCATTATACAACGTAATATCCATGTATGTTACCCTATTTACTCATCTACAGAAATAATACTGAAATGAATATAATTTAGTTGCTTGGAAGGTAATTAATTTCCATAATATTTAATAATTACGTGATTTCACTGATAAATTAACATAGTTATCCAGCGTCTTCTTGTAAATTACCATTCTGGCACTTTGTGTTATTGACATAGTAACTCAATTGTAAATAATAGCAATTAGTATTGTCTTGTCTTGAAAGTTTATTATTTAAATTTAAACACTGAAAGATGTCATGCGATTTTCTATCATTACCTAAAATTGTAAATGCAACTGAAATAATCTGTCATATCGTAATCAAACTTGTATTTTTCATTAAATAAAAATTCAATATTGAAATAAAATCAAATACATATGTTGAGTTCAAAACTCATATGCCATATTATAAAAAAACTATTTTTAGCTTTGTGATTATTTAGATCAAAGGTAATCTTGTCCGCATGATTTCTACTTTCAAACAGTAATTTACTTACATTTAGATTAATATGGTATTATGGTCAAGAAACTTATCCGAAGTACAACGTAGCTAGCATGAAAGTTTTGCCACCGAACTAACACTAATCCTTGAACCTGCGTCATGAGTCCGGTCTGGCTCCAAATGTTATCTAAATAATTTTGTATGAATTTTACCCCGATTCACCAGATCATGGTTGAATATAAAAAAAAACACCTAGCCTCGGGTGCTAGACTTGTGGGAGGGAGTCCTACACGCCAACTACTGCTTAGTATACGGCCCCGCTCGCCGGTGTCGAAAAATCAAAATAGAAATTTGTTATAATATTTAATAATTAATATTGAGGTGGGTTTGCTTTACACTAAGAAGGTCAATTTTGTAATTAGTGTATTCCGGAGTTGAGTGCTGTGCTCTGGTTCAAGTTAGTTCAATGCTAGGTTGTTCACAATGTGGATGATTTTCGGGGTAATGAAACGTACATCCTATCCTGGAATTTTTGATTACCCTGGATCCTTAAAATAAGAAAAGCAATAAAAAGAGCGTAAACAACAGTTTACCAACACAATTTGATATCTGTTATGCAGGTTCAAATCGAGAAATTTCAAGTAATCCTCTTGAGAATGTCAAATCAAGTAGTCAATAGTGGAACAATGGGGTTTTAGCTGAAATAATAGTAGTATATTTAACAGCATTAGTTAATCATTCATTGAGCCACACTGAGAGAACAGTTTATTTACTATATTATATTAAGCATGTTTATTACCACATAAAATATTTTATTCGATAATGACGGAATAAACTTGTGTTTATGGTAAATAAATAATTTCTTAAAATTATTGGATAAACATATACAGTTTTTTAATTTTTTATAATAAAAAATTTAAAGATTTTAAATAATATATCCATTTTTTATTGAATAATATAATTTATTGTTTGACTATAGCTTCGGTGAATTTCTGGTCATAAAATATATTTTCATTATTTTCTGAAAATCATAGTTTTTGGAATACTTTTGAAAAACACAACGAATGTTTTATTAAATATTAACAGATATTAATATTTGAATGTTATTTGTGAGTGTAAGAAAAAAATTATCAGATAGATTGCCTGTGTAACTGACACAAAAGTTTTCTATATTTAAGGGTGTGAATAAAATGTCTTTCAAATTTGTATGAAATATTTAAAAACAAAGTTATGATCAGGAATTTCAACGACATATTTGTTTCTATGTTATTCGAAGTTTTAAATACATTCCAAACTGGGTATGTTAAAATAAGAAAATAAAATTTAAAAATGAAATTGTTACTATTTTAATTTCTTTACAAAAGCAATCCAAACTAATCACAGATCACTTGCTGCATTCTGTCTGCTTAACAGCACAGAAAGGGGTCGAGGTTCTTAGGTATGAGTACGAAAATCAATGATATTAACACAATATCACATTTGAGTAAATAATTCACCTAGAACCCAGATCAACATTTTCATATTATGACATATGTTTACTAATATTGCTAATATTACGTTAGCAGTATAAATATTTTTCTATACAGCAGTACTTCGTTACAACATAAAATTTATGAAGTGATATTATAACATCTAACATGTAACTCCAATCTGATTTTAATTTATTTGATGTAGTTTAACTATTCCCGTGATTTTCAATTCCAAAAATTAACTTTGCAAGACCCTGTGACGTCATTACCTATAAGAGCAAAAAGTTACAAAGCCCATTTGTTTAGCTAGATTAACCTCCAGTAAAATGATCTGATTTGAATAATATTCTATTGTTATTAGTAATTTTTGTTTACAAGTAGTTATTTTTTTAACTTCGTTGTCCTTTATTGAAGGGAAGCTGTTTCCTGAAAAGGATAACAACAATTCCGTCAAATTAAAAATTGAAGCGAGTGATATAATAATTAGAACTAGGGAACGTGATACAACTCGATAGACTAACCCAACCGCAACTACAATGAAGTATTTTATAACTACATTGTAAATTTAGTTCTTTAATTTTGTTATTTTATTTAGCCTAATATAATTTGAGTCTTTAGTTGCATATTTTATGCAGATTTTCTCTATTCAGAATATGCTATTCTAGAATTGAACAAAAACACAACCGCCGCTATGCAAATTTTAAGGACACGGAGAATTTTTACCTTTATATTTAGTAATGCAGTAGAATTTAGCATGTACCCACATAACAATAAAATAATTTAACTTGAAACCAAACAAGATAATGTTTTTTATATAAAGGGCAGCGAGTATTAACTTAACACACCATAATCAAATAATGTTTTCCTTTTTAATTTTTTATCAGTAAAGTGATGAACAAAATTACGGTCAAACCTTTAACAGATTTCCCATTTATTATCGATCCACCTAAAAGTATATTTTTTATTTGACGAATTCTCGACCAGATTCTTCAGAGAATTATTATTAATAGAATGGATTATTTATTAATGATAATGCATAAAAAATGCATCGCTCTTAACCGAATTATAACAGAAAAATACGATTGTAAACCGTTTCTAAAAGGCCATATGAAATACTTGAAACAAATTTATCAAGTCATCTTCTGTTGCGCTAGATTGGGTTGCCTGTGAGCACAGATATTTAATTCATCACGTTCTACTTTCACGAATGCTCACAAAACAAATATTTGAAATAAAATAAAATATTTTTAATTACTTTTTCATCGGTAAAATTTAAGCTGTTTTAGTTGTTTTATTGTAGCATTGATGACTCGTAAAAAACAATACATCAAGGTGTCTAACCGAGCAAGAAACACTTATTAACTACAGGTTCTATTTATCTTCAGGTTAAAAATGTAGGTGTATGTCTTAAAGTTTTATGTTGTCCTCCTATAATTGGCTTGACTTTTTCACACTTTAGCAATTTAATTCTCTGGCATAATTTCGAAAAACTATGTTGACAGCAGTTAAAATTAGCATCAACTCAAATGGTACATAAAAAGTTAGTAAATGAGATTAAAATCGGTAAAGCCATTATATTGTAAACAAGGTAGTTGACGTTAAGCTTAATGGTCTACTTCTGCATTTTAACATTTTGGACTAATAAGCAGTTAAATGTTTGAAATGAAACTCTTGGGTCTTGAATATCTCACTTAGTTACCGATTGCTCTGCTGAATAGAACATTTCCTAGTTGTTAACAAGGGTGCTAGAGGTTATAATGTGCCAAAGTGATTGAAGATTACTTCGATAAGTTAATCTTCAGATTCGATTACAACTGACCGCATTAATTTAACTAACATTCGAATAGCATAGTTTAATTAAATTATAACGTTATTATTCCCAAGATTGCTACGTGTACTCTTCAAGTACTTCGAGCCACCCTAAGTAATTCTGCACATTTGTTTAGTGGATTTTTAGCTGTGTGTAAGTCATTTTGGACCGCTAAATATAATTTGTCTCTCATTCATACACGTAAAATTTTTAAAATGTGTTGGTACCTCCTACATAATTTTTCAGATTTAAGTTTATTTTCATTGTAACTAAGCAAGCAATTAAGAGGATTTTCTTTCATGAAAATGAAAGTCACGTTGAAAATGCTAGCAATTGTGTTAAATTGTTAAAATGCTGTTTATAAAAGAAACCCAGACACCGCAGTATATTTTTTGAACCTTTTGAATTTTTTTAATATGTATTATTACTCTTGATGATTATTAAATCTTTCCACAGCTACGTATCGATTTTATCATAGTGAATGAAATTGCTAAGTTTTCAAGGTCCATTAACATAATATATAATACAGTGTGTCCGAGATATCTGGATATTATCGTAAACAGTAACAGGTAGAGATAAGTAGAGTTATCCTAAGCCTTTATAGTATTATATGTAACCTACAATTTACAATTATTGTTACAATTAGTCAGAAGAGCAAAGTTAAGTAATGTAGATTTCCAGGTTCAAATCCGCTGGCTGCGCTGCTGTATTCTGAATACTCGATAAGAATCTTCGGGCTTTCTAGTCAATTTAACCACGTATCGGAAGTAATTTAATTAATAATTACTATAATTTTGAGATTATTAAATTTTGGATTGAAAAATATTATAAGTATTACAATGGACCAGTTTCACTATATTTTTGTATGAGAAAGTGAGGCCACACTGAGCTTTCAGATATTTTTTTCAAATATTTTTGAATGCATCAGTAACGAGTAAAACAACCATGCTGTCAAATTGAAAGTTGCTATTATTTACACTTGATACAACGCAAAACTATTTTGCAATTTTATAAAATTGCAACTTAAATAATAGTTAATTGCAATTTTATGAATTCGATCAATAACACCTGGTGACCTGTTGCACCGTGATTATTCGAGTATTAATTAACAAATTACAAGTTAAAAGTTATTTAAAATGTGTTTAGATGACCATAACTAGACAGTTGTTTTAAATCTTTAAATAAAACATCCTTAACATGGAAAATAATTTATTGTCCAATCTTATGAATTAGGACCTCACAACCCGTTTTCCGAATACCCGTGCTTTTAGCCTGTATCCCAAAAAGCATAAAGCCTAGCCAATACGTACTTAACGTTGAAGTTGAATTGGAAGTTAATCAATGAAAAAAGTCAATTCAGATAATTACAATTTGCCTTGACAAAGCAATATATTGTTAAATTTGAAAATATTTGAAAATTAGAATTTTTATAAATTTAAGTAATGACTTTCAGTAAATAAACTAAAGTAAATAAACTGCGGAAGCTTAAAAAGTTTAATCAACCACTCGACTTAGAATAAATTATAAAATAAAGTTGCATTTCCTGCAGATGGCACTTATTTGATCTTTCAACAGAGATCAATAGTACCGCAACAAATATCAATAGTACCGTTTGCCTTGCCATCTTAATGGGATGCAGCGATGCAGCTTAAGAATAAGAATTTCATTTCAAACCGAATTTCAAAGTATGAAAATGATCTGACAGCTACAATAAACTTGTGAAATCTTAAAGGATAATAATACTGACGAAAATAAAAATATGTGGCATGAAGGGGCAATGTCATAATGACATTGATGCTCCTCGTCAAGATAGTACTCATCACTATCAAGTGAGTTTATTTCATTAGTATGTATTATTTCGTTAATATTACTTATAAATATTATTATATCATATTACACGTTAGCGCTATAACTCATGGTGGGTTTTGTCTAACCACTTTATTTTTTCAGTTTTTTCAAGGGTTTTCAAAGCAGATTACCTCGGTGGTTTGCCCATGGCCTTCTGAAGGAAAACGGTTAAAATACATTTCTTCCTCCACTCGGGTTTAAACCAGGATTCTCTACTTAGCACCAGATACATTTAAACCGTTCTATTTAAAGTTAGACTTGTTATTAATTGAGCTAGGTACACTCGAACAATGTTAAAATATAACTTTAAGTTAGAAAGCAATTGACAATATTCGAATTAAATTTGTTATTTGTAGGCGGTTATTTTCCAAAACAAGCCATATTTTTCATTTAATTAATTTATTATTAACAATTGAAGTCGAATTATCATCTGTTGAGAAACTCAAACAAAGAAAATGTATTCTTTTTATTGATACCATTTTCATTCTAATTCGCTAAAATGTCAACTGAAATATTAAAAATTGATTTCTCGTGATTATCCTTTTACTGGTGTAAAAGCATGCCAGGCGAAATTATTAGCTTGTAAAATAACTAGCATATAAAAAATTGGCAAGCTAAGAAAACGTGGTAAAGTTAATAAGCTTTCGGGATTCGTATTCTTGTTTTAAGATTTTCTCTCTTATATTTACACCGAGACACTACTAACTATTATTGCAGGTTTATATTAGAATTTAATTAAATTTTACTACACCTATTTCTTTCACTAATTTTTAATTTTACCGCATCTATATTTTATGGGAAGTAAATAAAATTTGGTAAATAAACCAAAGTATTACGTAAATCCTTTCATTTAAATTGTTTTATTTAGATTACTATTCAATGAATTTTTAATTATAAATAAAAATTTGTAACGACAATATTTGAATCTGAATTTAAAGAATATTCTGGAAGTTATCGATATAGAAGATAAGAATTTAGACACAGTACTCCCGACGAGCTTGGGCGAAAGAGAAATGAAGAAGCAAAATTCTGAAAAATAGAAATACAAAGAACAATTTCAAGATTTAATAGATCTGCAAAACCGTACGTTTTGTTATATTATGAAGATACCTTGGGTCACTAACAAATCTTCATTTAAGAAATTTATTCTTTTTTTTTAACTAACATAATATAAAATTTATAAAGAAAATAATTACAAAATATTTTCACGAGTCCAAATGTTACTGAATCAAAAATTGAAGTATACGTTGGCAATAAAAAATTGGACGGTTAAAAACCAAAAGTAAATCTATTTCGCATTTAAACAGATAAACAACTTTTCTCATTTAACCAAAACGATGTGCAGTATGTACTGTAGTAATTGAAAGTTACAATATTTTTCAACAAACATTGTATCCGTGGTGTACATTAATGGATGTGAAACATCTTTATCCTTTTGGACAAATTTCAAGTTAAACCACAAAAAATCAATAATAAAAATATGTAGAAACCATACAATACGGAAACAATTGGAAAGAAAAATACTTGGGTGAATGCCCAATTTATTTGTTGTATTTTACAATACACTTCCTTTTAGTGACCACTTATAAATGATAGAATGCTATAAATTAAACCCTTAAAACTTAATAATAAAAATCTGTTACGTAACTCACGCTATACTTTTCAAGCAATTGGTTCGTATATTATGGCTATCCAACGAATTGTAGAATTATTGATTTTACAGGTTTTATTAAATATAATCCAATTATCGCCTGAAAATTTGACAGTTTTCTTTGAAAATACACAATTTATATCTGGTACTCGTTAAATTACAAAATTTAAATATCATTAAAATGCCATATAACAACTAACTTTTTAAACTGAATTTTACGTAATACCATTACGAAGATATTAAACCTCTTTTATAGAACACCTCGACAAGGATACGAAAAGGTAGATCGATTTTATGTTAAAGTTGATACGATCTTGCATTGGTTTGAAATTTTCATCAATTTAATTGGTTACCCAAATTTATATTTAATTATTTTTGTGCAATTAAGCAAGATGCTTTTAATTTGATGGATAGTTTTTTGTAATTTTTTGCTTTATTATTCGGGATTCGTTTAATTGAAAATAAATTATAGATTTAAACATTGGTTTTAAGTAAATATTGTAACAGGGTTTGCGTTGTACTGTTCAACTTTTTACTGCTTAAAATTTACTGGAAACTTTTTAATTTGGTTATATAAAGAGAGTTGCATAATTAAAGAAAATCTTAGAAAAGGCAAATTAAATTTTAATAACTCAAAACAAATAATGTTGAAAGAACATGAAGGATACTGACTGATTCGCTAAAGGAAACCCAAACTGTTTGACAAATATTTTCTTTGTGTAAAATTAAATTTTAAATTCAATTTTCTCCTTTTACTATAAAGAGTTACTCTTGTAATGTTGGGTAATATTATTTGGTTGAGCACTAGAAACGGTAATACAATTTTACGTTAACATTTTTTGAGTCGCTACTACAAGTTTTTGTTGCAAATTTTCGAGTATGAAACATCTGTTTCAGTAGTTTTGTAATAACAGACGACAAAACAGTGCAGTGCTGAGTTAATTAGTTCTAAAGTAATTATACCTCTTCATGGTTGGCCACACTGCACTGTATTTCAAGTTTCAATTTCGAATTACCGCCTCAGCTATTAAAAGAGGAGGGATTAATGTCGCATTAGAGTATTGAGGTCTGTTTTAAACGCACACCACACTTTTTGTAGACATAAAGTAAGGAAAGCAATTCCTACTTTAAATTACTACTCGTTTTACATTTCCTTTTTTTATTTTCTAAACTGAAATATTATGGAAACTTTACGATGATGAATATTTTATAGTATAAGGCCATTATAACAAACGCAATACACGCAAATCCTAAAACCGTACCGAATTATTCATTAAACTAAAATTACGTGGTCAATTCAGCTAACAACTAAACCATAACAACAAAGCTTACTTCCTCATAAATCGAAAACACCAAATGCTGTTACAAACATTACAGTTTCAAGTTATTTTACTTGCATAACAATTATTTTTGTAAGAAAAATCACTTGAACTTAATTAATCTTGTAGACGTGGAAAATTTAATAGTAAGAACCTTTTTAAAAATAAATTAGACAGGAAGGAAAAGGAATTCTAATAAACTTTAAGGTATCGTAGCATTTACTTATTTTTTTTTTATAAATTGCACATCACAGAATGGACGCATTACTTCAGGAGCAGGAAACTATGATAATGCACGAGTCTGCTACATATACATAATATGTACATAATATGAACGTACATATATATTGCTATGGTCTTCTAATTATTGAGCAATCATCGATTTACAGAATTAGTTTTAATTTTTATAATTTTCTTATTACTTTGATAGTCAATTTTAATAAATAAATTGACAAACATCTGATTGTAACGTGCATTATGTCTTCAATATTCTACCACGTTCCCTTTAGAACACCTGAGAGCAATTGTTGCTCATTTAATCTATTTTATAATTACAAATATTCAATCTGCTTTCCTCTTTCAACAATTTTAATTAAATAGTTTTGCTTTACTTATTTCGCATTTTCTTTCCTTTCTTTGTATTTTCACTCCAAATCCCTCGGATTAATCTACCTTTTAAACTACCTATTTCAATTTCCATTAAGAATTATGCCACTTTCTTCATTAAATCTTATTTTTTAAATTTTAGTGCTACTACTGAACACTATTCCTTTTACAAAGATGTGAAACTTGAAGTTTGGCAATAATTGAATTCTATGAAGTCAAGTTATTTTGAAGTTTTTACGAAAGCAAATTTAAATACATATAAATAGGAAAGATTGGAAAATAACTATGTATGTTATTCTTCAACCTTCAAAATTGTACCAACCTAAATTTTAATAATTGACTGTCGGTATTCAACTCACCAGTGATGATGACAAAACCTTTTTTTTTAATTTTAAATAAATATTTTTGAAACAAAACAATAACTTATTTCGCAAATCTAATAATAAGTATGTGCCCAGAGTAAATTTTTTGGCTCACAGTTGGAAATAATAGCATTTGTTCTAAAATATAAAAAATTTATTTTTGTAGATTAATCACTTGGAGTTAAGCTTGATTAGTACTGTGAGATTTAAATATATTATCTTCTGTGTAGTTGAAAATATAAATTATTCATAGTTTAATTTAAATTATTGTAATTCGATAAAACAAATTTTTGTAAAATGCCCAAGTACTACATTATTACTATTTGCTTTATTTTCTTATTTATTTTAATTACAATAATAGTCCTTGGGGTAGATAAACTAAGAAATTCCGCCTTGTTCTGTCCGCTGTAATTTTATTTTAATGCCTTTAAAACTCTACTTAAATGTGTGATGGGTCGAGTCCTATAAAGTTTTAAAATCCAAATTTAAACAGTTCTATCCCAGGAAAAAAGCGAAGTAACCAATAATTTATTTTATTTTAAACGAAATAAGGCAATTTTAACTAAGATAATGATGGTATATCACTACTTAATAATATATAATATTGCTCACGTAATTCGCAAAATATGAACAAGCCTACGGACCTTAGCAAAATTAGAAAATTAAAAATTTCAGGAATATTCCTCAGAAATTATTGGTAGATATATTTTTACGATTTTCTAACAAATATTTCGGGTTGTTTTAGAAATATCTAAATTATTTTCTGTAAAACTTTAAAATGAATCACTGTATGCCGGCCCTGTTTTCCAATTTATATATTTCGACAAATTTACTCCACATTTAAAGTTCATTATAGTTGCTTGACGGTGTCTAAGTATTATAAATTTGTTAAATACGTTCTAGGTTACGTTTTCAAAAGGTAAATTATTTATAAGCCAAGTTTATAAACTTACTTGAATTGTTAGTTAATATAAGTTATAATTGAACTTATAAATTTTATATTCAATATTCAAAACTCTTGGATATTTATTCCATTCACAAGAATTTTATGTTGAGCATATCCAATAAATGTATTAACGTTTTCTTGAAAAAAGGAAACAAGCTTAAAATACCTTGAATTTTTTTTATGGCAATATTAAGCTTTGCATATTTGATTTGCAAAATTTAATATCTTAAAGAGTTTTAAATTTTTATAAAAGTTTAAAAATTAGAACGAAAATATTTAGTAATTCTTTTAGAAAATATATTTTCAAGACTCTTGGGATTTATTTTATGTTGAAGTTTCTTGTATTTTATGGAAAAATTAAAGTAATTTATGTAAGTAGCATAATATAATAATTATTTCTGGTTACGAGTGCTCGCCCATATAGCCAAGTGAATAAATGTAATAAATTTTATTAAAATAATCAATACAATTTTGACGAGACCACACAACTACAATATAATTAATTCTCTGTATATGCATACAAAACAATATCATATTGGTCACATTGAAGGTATATGTACACTAAAAGAATGCCCGATCGTTCGTCATGTACTTTAGATTAAAAAATTAAATTGAATTGTAATCGGATTAATAATAATTCTAGGGTTTGCAATATTTCTACTCCTGTTGAGTTTGATGGTACTCTAAATAATACAATCATGTCAACATTAATGTTCAAGAAGAGTTATTGATGATGGAGACCTCAAATCACTTGTTGAGTGTAAATACTGATGATGTCATAATTTAAATTATTTTCCGTTATAGTCAGTTGTCATTGTTGAAAATGCAATATATAAAATTGTGTTTCCACAAACTTTGTTAAAGTATTTATTTGTAATTAAAACTTTCGAGTATGAAATAAAGATTTTCTTATCAGATCTGGCATTTAAAAATCAACTGAAGTTGAGTTTCCTTCGACGCGACGTTCTTTGTGTGAAATCTAAATGTTTTGCATCAATTTTGCGTTATAAAAAAATAAAATAACTTTTCTATTGATTTGAAAGGTGAAACATACGACCGAGAGATTATTATATAAGAATTGCTTATTGTTTACGATATTTAAAAATAAAAACCCCTAAGGCAATTAGATTAAGCTAACTAAAAAAAATAAGATAAAAATCAGAGGAAAATGTAAATTTATCCAATTAAAAATTAAAAGACTTACAAAGTTGTCGAAATTAGTCACATTATTTCGCTTTATTTGAAAGAATAACAGTACACAATGAAAGTCAGTCTTCCTTGCTAAATAAATACCGTTAATTAAAATAAAATAACGTAGGTACATTAGGGATGCAATCAAGCTGGGGCTATCATTCTAGTGTAAAAAAAGCTCTGTCAACAAAATAAAAGCCTTGTTTTGAGCACGGTATATGTTAATTGTAGAACTCTTCTTACACAAAACTGCAATAACAAAAAACTTATTTCACGTAAATTTAAATTTAAAGTTTCCAAATAATTTGTTGTAAATTATTATTTATAACTTTGTATTGTAATACTGTAAGTATTGTTTTAAAAAGCATTGAAATAGATTTCAATAACTTCTTGCAATAACTTTGTTCGCTATTATTTAAATTTATAACTTCTAACCGTTCCAATTAATTTTGAGAAGAAATATTTTCCAAACAATATAATTTCATATAACATTGAAAGTTAAAAATTACCAGTTACGATATTAAATCTTTCTGAAAGTAAACTGTATAATTCAATAGGCTTTTAGAAATTCAAAAATAAAAACTATACAACAAACGATTGATATATCCGAATAAATCAGTTTTGTTGGCATCAGAATCACTTTAAGGATGACTTTCTGGGGTCAGGACGTCATAGACGAGATATCGCTTTAAACTATCGAAAACTAAAGCAAATATTGTAAATTTTTGTTCTGTTACACAGACAGTGAGAATATATGGTGATTCTAAGGAAATTTCTGTAATCACTTGATCGTTACGATCATTAAAGTAAATATTGCTATGTTTTTTATTTTTGCTTTGTTAAATTTACTTTATAAACTTGTGATGTTGATTGTAAATTTCTTACCGTTCTTTTATTTCATTTTCTTCACCTGGCGTCCGCTAGCTTTTAAAATTAATTAAACGACAATAATATAAAGAATTTATTGAACTAAAATATTAAAACTTTGTTACTACAATTTATAAAGTGAATTTGATTTTAATTATTCGATTAGTTTCTTAAATTTTCTATTTCTGTAGTATTTTTATAATATATTATTATACAATATATTTTTTTCAAAATAAAATTTCAAGATATATAAATTATATGAGGTAGAAAAAATGAAAGCTAACCTCGCTTGAAGCAACAATGTGTATTACGGTGACAGAGTTATAATGGGTAAGGGAGTAAGCTTCGGGAAAATGAATATAAGAAAACCCGAAGGCGATTTTTAATTCGGCGGGTTAATAAATTTAAATAAATGCCCATCTGAATTTTTGGTCTGTTTAAGTTTTGCTTAATTGTTTTTTTATCTAATAAGTTTTCGGGGTTACATAATTAACAACTTGAAATTAAATTCTTAAATTAATGAGACGGTAATATTCAGAAGCTGAAATTATTACATGGGGTATAATATTTCAAAGAAGTGTGTTGCGCTGTGATGTGCGAGAGTATCATTTATCGATAGTGTAGTAGGTTGCGTGTATTAATTTGAATTTTAAGAGAAAAACCAAAGAGATTGTTAAATTAATGTATTATAAGAAAATTAGAATGATTACACAACTAAACTTGGTGTATTTTCATAAAATACGATCCAATTTTGGTGTGTTCGTGTCGGCTGGTGCGAAGTGACGTACTTTGCCACGGCGTTAGACATGAGAATTCGCCATTAAGAATCCAGTAAGAAGCACGGCACTTGATTAAAACGGTTTCGTATAAGTACATCCATTACAATGCGCTATTACTGTAGCTTTATTCGAAATTATAAGCCGCCACGGTGCTCCATTAGATCTCATCACAAAGATGGGTGCGGTGATACTATGCCAACATTAGCTTAACTCAAACATAATCATAAAACTTAGAAAATAAAGACATAATAAAAAATTTATAGCCTTTAAAGCGTTTTTATTCATGAAAATATTAAATAATATTAGGTTTTTGAGATAAGCATAATTTTATTTTGCTATATATACATATCGTGATAAAACTCTTGTAAAATTATAGGTCGCTAAAAATACTTGTAAATGTCGGTCTATATTACTTCAATATATAAGAATATTTTTGCAATAATTATTAATAGTTACTTGTTTAACTAGGCAGTAAAGTAGCAGTTCTACTGCCCGCCGATGATTTACAGATGAGGCAACCTCGAGCATACAAAAGTACGAAGACATATAATTTGTATTAATTTCTGCTAAATAAACATCAAATTTCTTGCTCTCTAGTCTATATTTTAAAATATAAATAAAATCTATATGTTGTACCAACTGCTTCTTACATGCTATAACTTGACAATTTGGCAATATTTTTTTACAGCAGTTTTTGCTGTAAACAAAAAAATATGCTAATATATTCGTCGCTACTTATAATTTTTGTACGGACTTATAACGTCAAATTGTCTGTCGAAAAAAAACAAATTTGCGAAGCTATTTGTCAGAAATAGTTGATGCAATAAATTGGCCTGTAGAAAGAGAAAATTACAGAGAAGAATAATTTTTAAATTTATTTAATCGAAATTTAACTAACAACTTTTTTCATTTTTTCAAATAACGTGCGAAATCCATAAATAAAATTATATAATAACTTCATAAATTTTGCATTCAATTTGCGAGGAAATCCGAGCGATTAACAATTTTAAATAAAATTTAGAAATCCATTGTATTATTTAAAAGAAATCTTAATATCTACCCTTTGTATTTTTTAGGTGTTGGAGAACACAACAAACCATACCTTTCTGTAATTGCAAATTTAATATCTGGTATTACCATAACTTTGTTAATATGTTAATTTATTCTATATAGTTTTTCTTGATAATCTCTTACTTACTTCCGGAACATTTACAAAATCATGATGCTAGTGAAAACAAAGAAATGCTAAATAGAATAAAGTAAATTTTCGAAGCAAGAAATTCCTCATGTTTGTACAGGCACGACTATTTACATAAATTAACATAATAATGAGTGGAAACCGTGTAGTGACTAAAGAATGCGCACGGTAGCTTCTACACAGCTTGATTTTGTATTTAACTGGTAATTATGCAACCCCAAATTTGAATAAATGTTTAACAGACCCCGATCTCATGCTCTATAAGTTTTGCAAGTACCAATAATTTAACAATTTCTTTCCCATTGACTCCAGTAAATAAACATATTAAGGTGTTAAAGCTAAGCTCACAAGAAATAATTGCATGTTATGTCAAATTTTCGTTAGTTCAGCAAAAAGAGTGTGAAAACAAAATTTTAATAGGCGACCCTAGTAATTAAAAGCGAATGCGAAATTGTTGCGTTAGGAAGCCCAGTAAAACAAAACTCTCTGGAATGTTCTGAATGAATATACAATGTTAAGAACCCCTCTAAATTACAAACTGGAAAGACAAAAAACATATTGCGTGTCTGTTCAGCATTTCTAAATAATAGATGTACTAAATAAATAAATACAAGCTACTAAATAAATAATCAATTAAGAATTAACTTATTGTGCAGTTTTATAAATTGTTCGGTAATAAAATCTAGAAATAGTTTTATATGATTTTTTTTTTATTTTTATATTTCTTTATATATTTATTGTTATAAATTCAAATTGTGTCAACTCCTAGATTTTCTTTTAGTGTAGATGTTTAAGGAGGTAATAATTCGATTTTTTGTTTGATATTAATCAAATTTATGTAAATTAAAAAATATAACAAAAATAACTCGACAATATTTATACTCTATTATAATATATTGGTTATTTTACACCAAAGCATTTTCAACCACAAAACATTAGTTATATAAATGAAAAATATTTATTTTTCCCCGATAAAATAACAATAAGTACGTTGTACTTATGTAATATTCAACTGGTTTTTCTCATTACTATTATGTTTTTATATATAGCTCCCATGCTGATTTTGTTATCTAACTAAATAGTGGATGTTCGCTATAATAATGAATTCATTTTTAGTTAAAACCTACAAAATATTGAACATGTTTTTCTTTCTGTGCTTCCTATTCATCAAAGAATTCATTATACATGCTCATTATTGACAATTTTTATAATAGATACTGCTTTACTCCAATATGAATAGGTACACAACCTACATATGTCTTTTACTGCTTTTTCATCATTTCGTATTAATAATTAATAATATGTACAAAATGTATTGATAACCGGCAGGTTGGTTGCAAGCGAGCATAAAAATATTGAGACACCGACTCTATTCAAGTTATCTGTGCTGATATCTTTAAAATAGCGACGCCACATTTTATCATAAATAGCAAAGTAATTTAAGATAAGTGTGAAATCGGCGGTGAATACTTAATTTTATTTTCAAAACAAATTAATATAAAGGTATGAACGCTATTCACTTATGTCAGCTAATGAGGTGTTAGTATCAAAAGTGTGAAAGCTAAAAAAATAAAACTAAAATTAAAGGCATCTCTATTTTCAGCTTTTTTCATGGCCTTATCGTGGTATGAAAAACGTGATTTACTCTTACTGTATAATTAACTTGTGGGTGGTAAAATGCAACATACTAAAATTTTATGTGTTATATAAATTTATGCAATATTTAAAAGCGGAACTCACAAACTAACAAACTAATGTTTTAATAATAAAATAAAACTAACAGAAATTATTTAGTTAGTGAACGAAAATTATTAATAGGAGGCAATTAAAGCTAGGAAGTTTATACAATAATTAATAAAATTAAATTTATGATAAAACATAATTAGCACCTTACCCCATGAGTATTAAGTTATTTATTGGAGTGAGTACTAATGCAATAATAAGACAATAATTACTTATGTGCATAATTATTGCTGCAGGTTGTTAGTTATTAAAATTATATTGCTGTAACTACTTTTAAATTGTTGAAGTGAATATTTTAACAAAGCAATAACCGAATGTTAAAATTAAATATTTAGAAGAGTAGATGTATTCTATGTACAAAAATATATATTACAGTTTTATATCAATTAACACAATTACTGGAATCTACTAGTTTGGGTAATTACCATCAATCGATTTATTTTTTCTTTCATTTTTATTTTACAATAACAAATTGTTATTTAATTATTTAATTATTTAAATCTTCCATAAGTAGCATATAAAGTTCAATTATCAGAATTTTTAAGAAAGTCCTTTGCCACAAGGTGAAGGTAAAATTGAATAAAAAGATCGTTTGTCTATAATAAATTATTCTGAATAGTAGAGTGTAAATAGAAAAAGGATAAAAACAACGCATTTCTTTCAATAGTAATTGCTTATGTCATGCAACTAGCTTCTGCAAATTGTATGCAAGACCCTACAGAATAATAAATATAGTTAATAACAATGATTAATAAAACTTGTAAAACAAGGCAACAAAGTAAAATTATTTTTTAGGTTTATAATTTACAACCGAGTTTGAAGTTTACAAGGCACTATGGTTTTTGAGTACTTAGTGATCACGCTAAAATATGAATTAACTTGATACTTCGGCCTGAATACACCAATAATGTTTATTAATAACTACACCTCTTTTAGTTGCAAATCAGAAAGATTCTAATTCAAATTTTTACAAAAATTCATAACCTTACCAAATATTACAATTTAATAATAATATTGTTGAATTTTCCCAACGCAAAGAAATCTAAACAATAAATTGTCGGATATAAATTACAACTGGAAGATATTATATAAAGAGTACGCGATTGAAGTGGTTGTTCGGAATTACTTCTACTTTACTTCACGGATTAGGCTTTGGGTAGACTATTTCGAATTATAATTTGCAAGTAAAAATAGCATTTGAAGATTTTTTTAAACCTTTTACTGCTACAGAAGGTTTGCCATAAGTGCCGATTTAAGTTCCGCCATGATAAATAATATTCAGATCCTCTCTAGAGATCTAAAATGACTATGTTAATACACTTCACATCTGCATTCTCCATGTATTCTTCATTAGACGTTAACAATGTTGTTAATAATATCAAATCATCTAGTATAAACTTACGTTTCAGCTTTATATTTTCCTGTTATATTCTTTATTAAAATTTAGGTATTCGGGAGCACATAAAATAGCATAATTCTAGGAAGTAAACTGCTGATTAACTGCTTGTATGACAAATTATCCACCTATCGATTAATGAGCTTTTATCATATTTATAATATGTAGGTATGTTGACATGCATATATCAAATGTACCTTCCCATTCGGTAATAGTTCGAAAATAATATTTTCCATTAGTGCATAATCAACCAACCATCTTCTCTGTTGTATATTACAACAT
This sequence comes from Cantharis rufa, assembly GCA_947369205.1. Lineage (NCBI taxonomy): Eukaryota > Metazoa > Arthropoda > Insecta > Coleoptera > Cantharidae > Cantharis > Cantharis rufa. The sequence continues at coordinate 91,149,878 of OX376303.1, forward strand.
AATTAATTACAAATTAAGTATATAATTAAGTTTGAAGCAATTAAACCTGTCGTGGCGATCTGATTCAGACATAATTAAACAAACAGAACAACGGTTTGCTAATGTAAGTATTTCTCAACTCTCTTCAAAATAACATACACACTCAATCAAATAAATAGATTTAGCACCTCGATTTAAATTTAAAAGCTTTACTACTGAACTAGAAGATGTCAAGGTTCAAGAGAATCTGAAAAATTGTGCCAATTTTTTTTGCTATTTATGCAGTATATGTTAAAAACACTTATATATCGTAAAGTCACGCAATGGACATGGCTAATTTTTGATCCTTTTTTACCAGAATTGTTGGATGATCCGAAAATTTTAAGTTTCACCCCTGAAGTGTAAAGCGAGACAACATTATAGTAAGATTTGAAGTTTATGAACTTGTTTTATTTACTTCGACATTTGGGTACAGAAATGGTTGATCGGAATAGAGATATACTACGTCATCTGAGGGTTAATAAGCAAATCATTACATCTGAACTTAATTTATTAGTAGGTATACAAACATTGCGGTATAAAGCGATATAAATTTTAGTTTAATGTTGTACATTATCTTGACTCCAATTTACGAAAAAAACTACATTGTTAAGAGTTTAAAGTTTTGCTGCTCCAACATTCTGGGTATGCTAATTAAGAGAGGTTTGTTATATACTCACGTCATATTCATCAAACCCTCTCGAATGAGTTGTTTTACATTGAATTCTCCTATAATAAACTTAACCAAACCATTAGGTATTTTATTTATTTAATATAACTTATTGTATTATTTATTCCAGATTTATTTTTGTTTAATTTTTTTAAATTCTTGCTTATTTAATTATTGTGAAAAAGAATTATTTTTATGTGAATCTATTGAAGCAGTTGTAACTTGAAATAATACAGCAGTGATAGATATATATTACAATTCCAAATTAAAGATATCATCAACATGCATTCATGTTTTTAGGAAAACAAAGTTAATACACTTCTTGAATGCGCATACATGTGCCTGAGTTATTACATTTTCATGTTGATATATTAAAACATGTACGCCCGTCTATGGCCGACTTATCTAGTTAATACAGTTTACCATCATTTTCCGTTAATCATACTTTTCAATACCTTCATCACAGTCATAGTACTATACGAGTTTGTAATATACAAGTATGATTTCCACATATAAATTAATACATTTTGAAATGTGAAGTTCTAATCTACTTAGGTAAAAATAATATCATTTTATATTAAACATTGTCGACCGGTAAAGCTTGCGCGATTAGAACCTGTATTAGATTAAACTAGCGGCTTCGTTCTCATAAATCAAATCAAAGGAAAATCTGTTTTGATAAATTGACGTTCTTCGTTTATATAAATAAATTTAATCAAGTTTTTCAAGTATAATCCACGCAAAAGTTGTTTCAAAGTTGAAAATTTCATTCTTGAAAATAGATGATTATTATTGGAACATTTTAAAACTTTTCCGCACAGTAAATAAAACAAATACTTACAAATAAGAATATTTCCTTAAGTTTTTGATTAATTCATCATTCGGACAAGGAGTTGTCCCGGTAGGTGGCGCGTAGTTGCGAAGATTTGCAATTTAATAATTTTATTCCGTGTCTTTCGGTGTCTAGAATATATTAAGTTAAATTTTAAAGAAAAAGAATAAAAAAGAAAATTAAGAAGTATTATATAAAAAATAAAACACAAAACCTCATGCAACTATGTTACAGTTTCGCTATCGTCTTACTGGAACAAAAAACGTTGGAATATTTTGGTGTTCTTGTAGACGATGGCGATGGTATAATCAGCAAAGATAGGATAACAGAAGTTAAGTGTCTCTTGAAAGTTTCCAAGTTGAACATTACTTTAGAAGAGCTGCATCAAAATTGAATATAATGCTTTGAATACAAACAAGGTAAATTAAGCTTAAATAAAGTAGACGCACAACAACTGTTAATTACTATGTAAGGTAAGTTATATATAACGAATAGAAAATTATGATATAGTATTGTTACCTTTTATTAAAATTTAATTTATCTAAAATTAGCACTAAACAAATAAAATGCCGGTAAAATAATATGAGGTGAGCACTACTAAAGTTTTACTTTTCTTGATGATTGTATGTTATAAAACTTATAAATCAGACAAAAATTATAGTCTAACCTATTAGAGATAGTCTAGTCTAGACATGATATAGTAAAAATTTGTTTGTGTAAAATTTATATTTAAAATGAATGTGTATTAAATAAAAGTGTCCGCTACAGCCTCCATTCAGGTGCAGAGCTTGTAGGCTGGGTTTTCCCTCAGAAATTCCTAGAATTGTTTTTGTGTTAACGCCTGGGGATTAGAGTTTTCAACTCGAGATTCATGTTACTTGCTTCTGTTTGTGATGAATCGGGTAGTGGGAAGGAGGATTATAACTTATTAATCTACCTATATCAACTTTTGATCGGGGCAGATTGGAGGGTACATTTCAGTCTGCTGTTTTTATGTATTATGTCTAGGGTCACAGCTGGAATATCATGCAATACTCCTACCCTTTCTTGGTAATAAATTAACAATGTTGAGTTGCGCACTAGCATTATTTTTTGGGTAAATCTCGCATACTGTCAAAGTACAGCCATAGTTGGGTTCTGTACTTGGAGAACAAAAACTATTTCGTGGATCGCCTACGGACGGGTCTGAGAGAGTTCATAGATTGTACGTTTGGTATTTTTTACACTGGAGATTAGATCAATGAAATAACGATGCCGGTCGACCATGATATTGCTGATGCATTGAATAAGTTCAGTTTGAATTGTAAATATACACTTATACCGTGAGCACTGAAATTATATCTTAGTTGGGTATCCTTACTAGATTCTCAGTCTATAGATTAAACTGACGCTTTTAATGGCAGAAATGCAATCGGTGTCATCAAACACAAAATTGCAATTTGCGGCTCTGTATGTAACCTGTCGATTTAAGCTTTACAGAATACTTCTGATTTAGCTCATAGGTAAATTTACATTATAATTTATTATTATTTGGAATAACACAACCACAACGTTTTTGAAAAATTTTCGCAGATTTCTTCCTGGATTGCTTAAAGATTTCCATTCGAGAAAGTTGAAAAAGTAAAAAAAAAGTTGTCTTTTTTTGACAAAATTTATCTTTAAATCCTTTAAATAACAAAAATTCCAAGTTAAATTTATATTTGATGCATAAACCCATTTATTTTAAATATTTAAATGTATAAAGCTTTAATTCAAATTAAAAAATCAAGATTTTCATAATCTTAACTAAAATATCTGCCTTACACACTCATATCATAATATACTATTTGATGCCAATTCTTAAAAATCGCTAGTTAAATTATTGTATTTCAATAAACAAATTTATTATTTGTGTTTAAAAAAACATATCTCCACATAATCAAAATGTTTATAGGTAGATACTTGCTATCAAAAAAATTATAAAAGTATTGGACGGAAAATTATCCTATATTGACATTAAACAAATAATCATCGCAATAACTACAAGCAATTTTGAGCTCGATTAATATAATATTAAACAGAACTTTAACTGCTAACAATTCTTGTGAGGAAAGAAACAGTTAAAAAGAATAGGTACAATATATTTGGTGTGAATGATATTATTACGTGTCTTACAGTAATGCATCAAAACCATTATGGCAAGATCTCAACAGATACACTTGCAAGCTATAAGGTTTAAAGCAAACCAATTTTGGTTAGATAATTTCGTAATCCATGTTAAGGTACTTAGACTTCCGCTTCGACACAACTTAACCGCAATCTTGAAAATCACAGTGATGCTCAATAAACTAATTTGGAATTAAAAAATTGTAATTATATTCAAATAACTCCAAATCGGTCTTTGTATTTGACAAAAGTTTGATAATGATGCTGGACTCTCCTTTTACTTCTTGTTCGTAAATGCTATTAATAATTTTACGATTCTAACTCAAGAATGGAAAAACATGTTAATATTTATGTAGCATTTTTAGATATAAAATTTTTGTATTCGTTAAAAGTAAATTGTACATTAAGTCAAGCGTAAAGTAGGCATCTACTAAAATTTGAATAACACATTAACCCATTACCAATTAGCATAGAAAATTTTATTCTTTCCCGCATTTCTCAGAAGGAATTTTCTATTTTAAAGTCTAAGTAGGTACATCAAAAACTTATTATTATTCCGGAAATACGCTAAACAGAAAGAGATTTTAACATGTCAGTGTGAATCCGGCATTAATTTTGCATTGAAATTTTTTTAAATGTTGAAAGAATTAAAGAACGACCAACATAAATATTTATATTTCCACTAAGTACTGCAATACAAATGGCTGCACTAAATTCAAATTAAATAAATTTTTAGTGCTAATGTGATTCTGCATTTTGTTAATTACGTTGTTTATAAAAATGCTTTCTTTTTAATGACATTTTTAAACCAACTACATAATTTATAACATTTTTTAGTCATTTAAAGGTAAGTTGAAAATTTATCACCTCGATGAATGTTAAAAATGCACATAAAACGTCATTAAATTGCTTTAATAAATCTTTAAAACCATTTTTTCATAGTAAAACCGTATTAGATGTAGATTAGATTATAATTTTTACATAATAAAGTGAGGATGTACAAAAATGTAATCCTTAACCTGTTAGATATGTAAGGACCGACAAAAATTTTAATGGTTAATGCGGCTCGGTGTATAATTGAGCAAGTTTGTTAAATTAAATGATAAGAAAGTATTTTATTCATGTTGTCTCGATTATGATAATTAAAATTAATGTCTTTTAGATAAAAATTTGGTAGGTACTTAATTAAGCGTAGAAAAAGCTAATTTTATAAAAATGTGACCTAAAACATAATAAATTATTTAGTCACTTTTATGAATCAAAAAAGTGCTTAATAGAAACCTAAGTAAGACAAGCAATACGTAATACATTTCGTGCACGCAAGATACTTAAAGCAACCGCCGAGTGTTATTAGTACTAATTTGCTTTAAGTACATGAATGCATTACTCTCCAGGATTTCAGGTTTCGCTGTGTTTATGATTAAACCTATGTAGATCTAACTATAGATAATACCGCAAATAAATCTCTTTTAAGTTAAATTCTCTAAAGCCGTTTAATTTGCATGAAAATTTATGTAATTAAAAAAATTTCTCGACTGTTAGCTTTAACAAGCATGTATTACTTACTGCAAATTTATTTTATTAACTCTAACAATTCCGTTTATAAACGACGTCTACTTATGGCAAAACAAAGAGAAAACTAGTCACAGAAGCGACTTTATCAGTCACACTCTCCAATGCCCCGAAGTTATTAAGTGACACGGAACAGATCCTGCAGAGATTTTAGGAATGATTGCCCGGAAATTTCAACCGTCTCTTTGTAGACACAGAAACATTCTTTATTTGAAGTATCGATAGCTGCTGATAAATTAGAGAATATATTTCTAATACAAATTAAAATTGCACTCCTCCCGAGGAGAAAGTGTTTTTTCAATTAAACTTTGTAAATTCCATTATGTAAGAGATTACAGTATTCTGAAAGTGACATATTAATACAGATTAAAACAATAAATCTGGAAAATACACGAATAGGTAAATATCTTCAAGAATTTATCAAATAGAACAGGAGATTGAATTTAATTACATGTTTCAGCAGCCTGGTAAGTGATAATACGGCAGGAAACTTGTTTCAATTTAATATCGAAAAACAACAAAAACATAAAACGATTCTCAAACATATAAGCGTTCATCACACAAAAAGACAGATCTAATTTCAGCAATATAAAAATGTATACTATTTATCTTACTAACTTCTTGAAAAATATATTCAATAAAATATGTTTTGCTGTTCAGAATAAATCATTCTTTTGAAATACAAACTTTTTCTCGCATAAAGTATTGTTGAAGTAATTTTTGAAATTATATTAATAAACTTTATAGTTATAGAAATTCTTACGAATGGCAAAATTGTTATGAAATATCAAATTAAATTAAATTTTTATTTATTTCCTCAGGTTTTTCCTGATAAAAAGTTAATAAAATTCTTTCTACGTGGTGATTAACACTTCCACAATTTTCACACATTTTATTTTTAATCTAAAGGTTTTGCTAGATAAATTGCAATTTCTATTTAACCCTAACTGCGAATACACAGTTGATCTGTAACAGTAACAAGAACAGAAACAGGAATAGTAAAAAGTTAAAATCCATATAATTAGGAGGCTCCGTTCACAATAATAACAGAAATGATTTATCTTTACTGCTGTGGTTTTAAATGCGCAAACTGTCGAAAAGCGTGTTTTAAAATTTTTAAAAAAATGTAAATCACCGGTAATTATAACAAAATAATATATAACAAAATAAAAGTATCACAAATCCAAACAAATATCCACAATATAATTTTATTGCAGAAGTGTTAGTCAATTTTAAAAACTGAAGTTGAAATTATAATCGTATCACTATACCAAAGAAAGTTATAAAACAGTAATATTAGTAAACTTAGCACAATCGAAGAACGGGAACTTAATTTCAGCATTCAGAATATTATAGTAAACAATTCTTCAATTTAAACAGAAAATTCAAACAAAATTATACCTTTGTCTTATTTGAAAACCATTTCTGGAATATTTTGAACAACAAAATTAATACTAAAACATTAAATTTACCCACAAGAAAATTATATTTTTAATACATAAATAACCAAGTTTGAAAATAATAATGTACGTGTAAAGTAACGTAAATTACCTTAGTTTGTAAAATTTTTAAAATAAAACTTGGAGATTTAAAAAAAGTTACTGTTTAAAAATTTATAAAGAGATGGAATTACAGAATTTCGTCAAAAAGAAAGTTAACAGTTACTGGGTGTTTAATAATACCAAATCAAGTTTCTTTATAAACTTGAAAAGCTTTTTGTTATTAAATTTATTCCGAGCAATTTTAAAATAAGTTTATACAAATCTAAATTATACTAATTGAGGGGATGTTAGCAGGTTAAGAATTTACGAAATATTTCCAAACAGTGTTATTTTATTTATAATAATTTACATTTTGATTTGGAGGTTTATACTTCCTAGGATGGCAACAATAAAATTTGTGGAAGCAGAAAAAGATTTGTTCGCTTAGGTTTGAACAATTTTAGAACAAAATGAAAACCCGAAAATGCATTCAACAAGGATCTTATAAAGATGATAACTTTTCTCTGTAAAAATTCTGCAAATTTTTCCTTTTTCACTCCCAACGTGTTTCCCATGGTATCAAGAATCCCGTTTTTTATTGAATTTACATTGGTGAAAAACCATTTATGAGAATTTAATTGCGTTTATGAAATTGGTGGGATTTCGTTTTTGGGCTAACAATTTCAATTTTTATACCAATAACATACTGATGCACAGATAGATTAACGAAATCCTAGCCCATAATAGTTACTTGTGTAACAAACAAGAAAAATATCGTATTTCTTACATTTCGTACACAGGAGTTTTACAAATCACGTTGTCAAAAAAGGCTTTTGTAAATATTGCCCGATGCTATATTGCTACTACTCTCTAACAAGAATTTAAAATATTAAAATCATTAGAATCCAAATAACATATTTATGGTTTGAAGGTTTAATAAATCATAAAATACTTTTTATTTCAATTTTTCATTGCTGAAATCTCCCTAATTATTGAGTTTTCTTAAAATACGATAAAGTATATTTTCGTAGAAAATCTCTACTTAATATTCAGTTATAAAAGAAATAATATTTGCAAATAAAATGAAAGAAACTTTCCAATTTAAAAACTTGAATAGATTTTCATTTAATGTAACTAGTTTTGATCCTTACATTTTTGGATAATCATCAGACGTTGTATATCAATTACTACAAAAAATGTATTTGTAATATTACAATTTTTTGTCACGCGACACGTGAAAATTCATTAAAGCTTTTATATTATAAGAAAATGTCTTTTACTTAATTTCTTCTTTGTTGTCTGTTTTTCTAAATTGAGTTTAGTAATTTAACTTTAAGAAGTAATGATGGGTTTCACAAAAATTTGATTATTATAATCACAAATTGAATCAAAATTCTCCATTGTGAAACCCAGCATAACTAACTGATGTACTTTGGCCAATATGCAGTAGCATTTTACGGCTCCTTATTTCAAATTGATCAGGTACCTAAACTAGTCAAACTTTTCTTTGACTAATTTTTGATTTTGATAACTTATCTTTGATTTGGTCTACCTAAATTTGGTAGAACGATTACTAAGTTTATAGTTTTTCACATCGATCGGAGACTTTAGGGTCCCCAAGGAATACCCCCCCACTTAAAATGAATTATTTTAGTTATTTCTTGGCATCAAAAAGTTTTTGAAGTTGGCATTCGAAAACGGCGATTGCTATAACAAATAGTTATTTTAGAATATCAAAAAGGGTAAAAAACAGAGCAAAGTAATTATTTTGTCCATTTACCAACCAATACTTCGAGCATTTTAAGGCAAACACAACAAATAAAACTTTCGAAGTACCTAATGATAGCCAGCACAAATTCAACTTTTTACATCCAACAGGCTGATTGGTAAAACAACAGAGTATGTTGGTAGAACTAACTATCAACAGTAAATTTTAGATTAGAAGTGTACATTCAAATAAATTTCAAAATTAGAATCCTGGTAAAAAAAGTGCATATCTAATATTCTAATCTCGATTTGATAACATGAATAACATGAAAGTTACACGAATCAGTCCTGCACGAAATTCATGAGCGTGGGGTTATTTACTATATTATTATTGTAATGCATTATTTCTTCTACGGTACTGAAAACGTGTGTATAATTTCAGAAGGATTGTTGATTTTGCCAGCTATAATAATTATGTATACCACCCATACCAGGTAGCCGGTTCCACCTTAATGGCTAAATTATCAGTGATAGCTTCTTGTGCCAAGATTTATGAGTACCATTTACTATAATAAGATTATTCACTCAGCAAATGTCTACTTGCTAGTCAAAAGTAACGTTATAAATGGCAGGTCTAAAAATTTTCCTACTCCAAAGTTGAAAGTGTCTAAATTATTTATTCCACTGTTTTGATAATTAAAATGAAGAGCAGACTTTGAAAATGCCATAGGTATCTCGTAATTCAACCGTATAATACAACTAACGACGATTACACGTGACTTATGTACATAGAGAGTTTTCATTAAAATTAACAATAAAATCTGTTTCAAATAATTTTAACATTAAAGCACCTAATTACCAATTATAAATGCAAGGAACATAGATTAAGTTATCAAAAGTCGATTAATGACACATGCTTGAGTTAAGACCAGTTTCTTCAACAAATATCTTATTTAAACCATAAAATTAACTTGAAGTAGGTAGTTACATAATGTTACGGTCGATTTTGCATATAATTTAATCGATTAAGAAACATTAACTAAAATTAATGCAGATCATTATCAAAGAAGTCATCAAACTGTTCAGTTATCATGGAGATTGATAATAACTTCTTAAATTAATTTCTAAAGTAACTGGGGGTGTGTAATCGAAAAGGTAACACAACCCTTCTATATAATATAAATTTTTAAAATGGTTCGAGCGAACTGCGACATTCTTCAATTTTCTTGTTTAAAATTTTGAGTTTCTAATTTTGCACTACTCTGTACGTTTCCTGCAAGAGTTTTATATTAGCAATATGATTGCCAATTGAAATGTTGTGAAATGAAAACGGTTATTACTATACATTGTTTTATTATAAAAACATGCTGATAAAAAGTTTGGTGTTTTTCATTTTATTCATCGTTGCAAATTTACAGCACCTTTGCTCTATTCTGCCGTCATAAGGAAGAACACCGTAAGTCGGAAATTTTTGAAAAATGAGTTAATATCAACTTAGTATATATGATACGTTATTCTACAGATCTAATACGATAAAAAACAGAAAAATACTCATTAAAAGGTAAAAAAGTCTTCTTAAATTGCATTTATTGCTATGTTTATTGCATTGCATTTAAATGTTTTTGCCATTTATCTCGATTTCAACTTTTTCAGAGTTACGGTGTTCTTCCTTATGACGGCAGTATTGCTGCCTGCAGCTTTTTGCACAGATTTAATAATACTGTTATTGCTCTCGGTAGTATCAAGTTTTGCTATGTACTTGGGATTGCTATTTAATCTCATTATTATTTCTGTAGCTTTTATACACTTTCGTGAAGGTGCATTCAATATTCACTCAACATTTATTAGTCGTTGAATTTCATAGTTTAATGGCTTGTTCATGTATTATAACTTAGCATCGCTAATTCGGAAATCCTGCTTCTGGACTAAAAAGACTAGCCGCCACTCATATAAGTGGCTCTCAACGTATAAAAGTACCCACGACTACGAGCAGGACGATACAAAATTCCACAATCAAGCACAACGTCAAGCGTAATATTATAACTTGAAACTTTATTAATGTGTTCTCTCTATTATACCGTACACCAACAAAACTACTATACAACGAATTTAACTGAATGTCAATGTTTAGAACTTTCACCTGTAAAATTTATATTTTGTGACTTAACCCCTGTTAGTAGCTCGAAGGTACTGTTACAGAAGACTGACATGTCTACTGTAATTTAGATTATTTTTGGGGCTGACAGCTATGCGTCATTTGCAATAAAGTTTGTAACTATAAAATGGATTACGCAACAGCAATATTCATAAAAACCTGTGGATCTATACTTTTGTTTAAAGAAGCTCTTTTGGACTGCTGTCACAACTTTTCAGACTTAAATTTTTATATCCATAGCAAGTTGATGTTTAACGAACGATATTTAAATTTTGAGAATTCAGCAATTCCAAGTTAAAATTTTGCTCTGTATCTCTACCAGTGATCAGACCAAACTACTGATGTGGTAAAAAATTTTAAATAAAGAGAAAGGGTGAGCAAGGATATTTTTGTTAACTTTTGAAATTACTAATGTTTCTGTAGATTTAATAAATTTATGGTAATAAAATGTACATAATTCTAGATACCACTGTTTCATATTCATCTATACAAAGATAGAAACTTTATTATTTGCTAGATGGATAAATTATTGCATATTCTTGCATCTTGCTAAGAAAATCCCGTGTTGGAACATAACATCCTGACTAATTAAATCAAGTTGAATATGCCAGTGGTTTTATTTTATACAAATATAAAAAGATGATATTGTGTATATAATGAATTTATTTCGCTTTTAGATATAAAATTAGGAAATTTTAGCTTAGTTATGTTATATTTAATTTATTTTGTGATTTAGTACTATGGCTGTTCATTTGGCGTATAAATAAATAATGGTAGATTAGTTAGTGTAGTTCGCGCAAGCCAATATATTCAGGAATAACTGTGTCCGCAATTTGTTGTATTGTATGTTCCCACAAATTAAAGTATTTTTTAAATAGGTTAAATGCTAAAGTCGAATTTATTAATCTAAATTGTAACTACCTCTAAAACTTTATTTTATTAATTTTTATATAACCAACCCAATTTTAAGCTTTTCAAATTTAATCAAGCTCATTGATTCAAACAAAAAATAGTATCGCTTTCCAATCAAATAAGAATAAAACTTGGGTTACAATTTGTAGGCGTTTCAATACAAGTTTAATAATAATAAATTGTATCACATTGTTCTTACAATAACTAATATTTACCAGCCTCCAATTATTCGAAATTTAATATAACACAACATAATTATAAATTGATCTTATTAATAATTCACTATATTTCCGAAAGTACAATCAATAATACCTTTAGAATATTATTTCACTGTTTCATTGAGAAAAATTGATTATTATAATAAATCAAGACCCGAATATTCATACTTTTATTTTATTAATAATCTTAATTTCCGTGTTAACATTTTAGATTCGGTTTGCTATGTACACATTTTGAATTTTTTATATTATAATCGCTGTTCCTGCTATATAGATCTAAATAAATTTTATGTTTTAAAGGTTGGTTCTTTCGTGCTTAATGCTGCTCAATTAAAAATGCAATTCACGATTGAATTAAGCAGCAATTCAAGAATGTATTTGTGGGTTTCGCGAGATGAGAAAAGAGGACTGCGTTGAAAGCATGTGAAAAGTATGAATAAAACATTTATTTTTACTCTCACTGTTTTCATTTCGACTTACCCCCTAATAACTAACCAAGACGAGTTTTAAAAGTAAACGCGGTATGCACACTTTATTATAAACGTGATAGCAAATATTCAAACATAATTTATTATCGAGTATATAATTATTAGTTTACACAAAGTTAAAGATAATGGTTATTTTTTATAATATTTATTTTATTGCAATGACTTTTTTGACTTTTTATCATAGTTTATTAAAGTTAAGTTTTTCTGTAGTTGATATTAAAGAAGAAGATATAAGAAACCACAGTTGAATTGAGAGGTTTTATTTTACAATAAATCAAACATACTTTGCAATTTCAATAAAAATTTCAGTAAAACAATGGTCGTTTATGTGGTCAGTGCTTTTCGTTTCAAATCGATTGGATCATATGACCTTTTCGGCGTATTTCTTATTTTGAAAAAAAATTTACCAACTTTCATCTGAACAAAAAATTATATAATAAATATTGTGAAAGGTTATGTTAGAAATAGGTCAGTATGTTGCATCATGAAAAACAGTTTGTGAGATTAAAAAAATTTAAAAGAATGAAACACAAATTTTTGCTTTATAAAACGGCGACGATAAAAATTCACAATTGTAAAAAGATTAAAACTCGTCTTGTAACTGAAAAGCTAAGCTGTATTATAATATACAATCTAAATTTCTATATTATGTGGTTTCAGTTTTCTTCTTTAGTTTATTGTCATAGGAACACTCAAATACGGAGTGTCTACGTAGTATATATCAATTTTGTTTTTCTGAAACCTTTTGAACTGAAAAAAAAAATTGATAATCCTTCAGTAACCAGCAGACTATCAGTGTGGTGTAAAGCTTAAATGGACGGGCTACAAAGTGGGAATTCGCGGTTCAATGCCTGATTCACAGCCTGACTGCTGTGATCTAAAGTCCAAGTTAGATCTATGAACTGTGCATCTAGTAAGATTAGCACTATGATTGCCCAATGTAAACTTGACTTGTGATAACAGGACGAAGTCCTAAATTAAGATGAAGAAAAAGAAAAATTATTTAAAATTGTGTAAAAGAAATATTTTACTATTAAGGTATAATTGACTATTAAAAACAGTTTAAATTCTGTTTTTTTTAATCAAACAAGTCAAATTCCAAAGTTTTCCTTTATTTTGAAAACAATTTAAACAATTCTAACACATATAAAACTTGGAATGATTATATTTATTTCGATATACTATTTGCCACGCACCCGTTTACTTATTTATGTGTGAATTGATACTCCGAACAGCAATATCACTTGATCTTTATTTACAAAACATTCTCCCTTTTCTACTTTGAGTATTTGAGTAATATTCCCATGCCTTCGGATGTTTGCATTACACTTTAAGTATTACGCAGTACATGCATGTTATTAATTTGTTTAATTTTAATTTCTGAGTAAATATGGAGCTCTTCTGATATAATAACTAAAATATCAGGTTTAAAATTGGATGTTATTAGTAAAAATACTAAAAAATAAGATTTAGACTCAAAATCTGAAAAGAATTAATAGTGAATACATATACTCGTATAACACTGTTGGCTAATATTATGCAGATGTAAACTAACCGACCTATACAAGAAGACTTGCTACTAAATTGTATTGATGAAGTGTGACAATAAACCTTCAGGTTTAAGGTTCAGTATTAATGTGGTATTCAAGAAAAACAAAGCCGTCAGACCTGAATTGTCAATGAAATATTTAAATAATGAAGGTATTGTAACTTGCAATCAATAACAGCCATCAACATAACAATTTGACTGTGCTAACTTATTAAATACATAATGAATTCAATATTTTGTATAAGAGAAAAAATGTACGCTTTATTTTACATCAAAATCAATATTGCTGTAGATACTACATTGTACAATCTAAATTTTAAATATTGTACTGTTTTTAAAAATTTTTACCAGTAACCCGGTAATTATTACGGATCAATAATATTTTCCCAGCACGAAGCACAGTCTACTATTTAACATAAGCTCCATACCACAAAAAGCGCAATGCACTTCATTTCGGGAAGGGCTTCTATGACGGATTTTCTTCTACAGCTTTATATTGTCATCCATTGTTGAATATGGTCTCTTCCTCTGTTATCGTAAATTTGCAATTATTATTAGTGCTATATTCCGATCACGTTATATCGGAACAGGTACCTCCAAATTAGTAAGCAATGCACTATCCAGCAAGTTGTGATCCTGTCCACTTTTGTTTGTTTTTTAGTCTGGATAGATTGCAATCAAATACAGCTAGTATACAGTTCAGTGCAAATATATATATTCGTAAGATCGTGGGACTCAATCAATACAATTTACTGTTTGGGCTTAGATGGGCGACTGCTTTGAAAATATCATATTTGTGTCGACCTTCTTTTAATTTAGCTCTATTACTTGCTACTCAAAAATAAAAATAATTGGCAAATCAAAACCTAAAAAAAAAATACATCCAAATCTGATAATATAATTTTTGAGCTTTTACCATTTTTGAGAGATACCTGATCTCCTCATCAAAAATGATGAAAACTAAATAAAAAAATAATGATGATGTTTGAAACTTGCTAAACATAAATTGCAATACAAAGACAAAAAATAAATACGCCATCATAATATTTTAATGAAATAACAAAGCTGGAAGAAATACCTGCCTCTTATTTCTCACTTTAAGAAAAAAGCTGCAGAAAATATAGTATAATGCTTTCAATTATAGTTTGTAATATACAAAATAGTAATTACTAAACTAAATATAATTAACGTTTACAGTGTAATTAAGGTAATTAGCGTGAATAATTAAAGCAGTGATAATTGTAGCTTTATTTAAATTTTATTAACAAATTGTATTCTTATTTTATACTACAATACAATGTTGTATTTGAGTTTTTATATTAAAAAAAAATTTTTTTTAATTATCTTTGACATCGAAAAGTTTTGTTGTTGTCGACTGTAGTGAGTTGTACCACATAATATACTAAAGCTTTATAAGTAGAACATTTTATTTAAATACAATAATATTATTGTTCCATTTGCTTTCGTTTATATTGTGAATAAATTAACTTTTTTTTTAAATTAAATTAAATTTTCTAACTGAATCGAAAATTTAAACATAATAATTATTTAACCTAACTTGAAAATAAATCGAATGGGTACCTATATACAATTATTTATAAAAATGGTTTTATTTTAAAAATCTAAACAGTCAACACGAGCAAAAGGTTTGTTAACTAACCGAATTACAACACACGAACTTCCCTTGTTAAAAAAAACATTAAGGCTACTTTTAAACTTATTATTGATTTATGAAAACCTTCTGGCAAAACGAAATGATCATAAAACCAAAAAAAACCTTTGACATTATAAATTAAAACGAATTATATATATCGGAACCAAACCGTTAATCCTCCTGCAGGATGAACAATATTTAATTGCTTTATTTTACATAGTATATTGGAATATTAATAATATATTAACGATTATTATAGACTATTTATGTATGATATATATTTCAATATAATTTAAAAAGTGTCAATATTTATGTGACATGGAAATGATCCGATGAAAATCACTTTGTTAAAATAAATTGATAATATGATTTGAATATTTAATCAACTTAATACATTTAAGATCAATTTAAAGCGATTTTTTTTAATTAATAAAAAAGTAGTTGTTTTGATTTTGAAGTTATACAATAGACACAAATAAATGAGTATTATCTAGTACTTAAACGAACCAAAGTCGATTTAATACATGCGTTTTACTAAATTCAAGCTTAAATTAATTTGTGACAATTTATACAACGGCAGAATTCAGGAGTTTCAGATAAAATTTCAGTAACATTAAAAAACCTTTTAAAATGTATAAATAAAAAAACCAGTCGGATTATAAATAATGTCGCGAAATATATTGTCAATAAAAAAGGGAGCGTCGTTAATTGTACTTAATAAACATTTCACGATTTAGCTGGGGTAAATGGATTAAGGGATCTACTAATTTATTGGTAACGTTGATTAGACTATCGATTGTGCGCTTCTTATGCCTTGAACTTTTTATAAATTTAATTTTATACCAAGAACACCGAAGTAAGTGACTAAGCTGTCATTCCTAAATTTTAACATCGTCGGTTGACTGAAAAATGTACAAGAAGATGTAATTGTTTAAATTACCATGAACAAATAAACAAAAAATTGCACTGTAGATAGGATGGCATAAATGTACCTAATTATTATATTTCCATAAAAACTTTGGCAACGACAATTTCATTTTATTTTAGCAAGGAAGTAGCAGTTTTTGTCGCATGTTTATTATAAAGCGAATTACATTCATGTCAAAATGTGATTAATGTTCTACACTTCAGTGTTACTTTAAGAAATGCAATGACAAATTATGGTCGATGCGGCATTAGATATTAGAGCCTATCTTCAGTCTAATGCCGATATATGATATAGCGTCTCCATGTCATAATTCCAATGACACTTTAAGTAGCTATTCTTGTAATATTATGCAAATAAGATGTTCATATATCTGCTTCAATGTTAATACCTAAAGATACAGTTCAGCAGCTACAGATTTTTTAGGCGGTTATATTTTATAGATTTAAGATTTTCCTTTTAAAAGATTTCAATCGTTATTTTATTTTAAATAATGGTAAATTTATTTCGACACCTTAAAATTATAGATTGACGTTTTTTAAAGGAATCAAATATTTATACGTCAAAGAAAATCGAACCGCATCAAGCCATTACCATGGCCTAATTATCTGCTTAGAGATATTTAATAAAGTTTCTTAAGACTACTTTGTATTTTTAATAATTAAATAAATTTAGAAATAATTACGTTTATTCGGCGAATATCAATCCCTAAAATTTGAGCTCAGAAACAAACTTAATTAAATACATTTTTAATTTCCTTTTCGGTACAACTTGATTTAATTATTTACATTACACAACAATACCGTCGTATTTCTTTTCAAGTAACGAATCGATCGTATTCTTTAATTGTACCGTCGCTAATTAACAAATTGTGCTGTTTATATACAAAAAAGACAATTAATTTACTTACTTAAATGTAGTTCAGTAATATTGAAATAACAAAGTTAAAAAACAACCATGTAGTCGTTTAGAAAATTTTGTTATTTTATCAAGTACGCACGGTTTACTAAAAACTTTAATTTACCTACCCATTAAAAAATACCTGCACTACTCCACTTTGGAAATTACATTCATAAAATGAAGCAAAGCGCAGAGCAATTCGTCGCAAAAGCCCGATGTTATGCAATGCGATTTAAAATAATCCGTATATCTTAAAGCTGTCGCACTTGAAATACAATTTATTTTTTTTAGAAAAGTTTCAACTTGATAAAGACAACAGTCTTAGTTTTCCATGAAAACAACTTGAGGGCTAATAAAGTTTGAAGTAGGGCTGTTTGCGCTTATCTTCTGCATGAAAGATAATAGATTCACAAATAACCACTTTCTTTATATGAACATATTCAAATATTTAATGAACTAAAAATGAAGTTACTAAATTTTTATACCGAGAACTCTACTTTCAATTTCTTGTTTATGTTGTTTTAAATTTTGTTGGACGTTGTTAAAAAAGAAATTTTTAATTTTTAATATTCATTTATCCATCGAAAATATAAAAAATTATTTTGATTAAGTGTAATCACTTATAATTTTTTTAAGTGAAACTTGATGTATTACAGGTTTCTTTCTCATATTCTATTAAAATTCCTTTCCAACAATTCTTTACACTAATAAATTGCATTAGATATTTGCTTAATTACGGGTATTAGCACTTCGGAATGCTTAAGGTGAAAAACAACCTCACCTTTTTCATTTTAATGGGTCTTTTATAATTTAACAATTGTTTACCAAATTCTTCTTAATTATTATGCTTTAAATTTAATGTAATTTTATTTTAAAACGCAGCCGGTATAATCAATATTTTAAGCTACTATATCAAAGAATTAGTAGCTTTAATTAGGAAACCACTTCTAGTTTTACGTTTCACATAGAAGTTTTTATTCGAATTTAATACTTCTCGTATTATTACAGTGTCACCGATATAAAATTAAGAAAACACTTCATACTTGACAAAAAAATTATAGTGAAAACATATTTGCTGTAACTTGTTTTTCAAATTGACTCGTTCGGTTTTTATGACGAGCAGATTTAAATTCAGCATGTAATCGTTTAGGAATGAAATAAAATCAATCAAATTTGTTGATTCAAAACCTTTTCTTTATTGACTTGAATGTAATCGACAAAACAGTGAAGTATTTTTAACAATTGATCGCGCTCACTACTAGACTGGGAATAATTTTTCAAAATTTAGCAAATAGGTAAAACCATTTATATAATACTTAAAATTGTTTTACTTATTAGTAATCAGTTTTAGAATTAGGCTTAGTAGTTGAAAGTAAATTGCATCGAAAGCACAAAGTACAAATTTTTGTAACATTTATTTATATATAGAAAAATTTTAAAATACATCCAGATTGAATTTTATTGTTCTGGTTTAAACAGTCAGCACTTTATTTTATTTTCATGAATTTCAATGTACATTTAAACGTAACATAAATTAAATATTAAATGCAAATTAAAAATAATATAGCATAGCAAATTTTATATTTGAATAGGCAATATATTTGAATAACGTATATTCGACGGAAACTATTGCAGAAACAAATTTACAATATTTCTATACTACGTTACATTAGAATATCGACACAGAATTTACGGTTTTGTCTGGTTCAATTCTTTTTTATTTGAATTGCTGATAATAATTTCTAACGCTTTTGTGAGATAAAAGTTGAAGTGGAGCTTTCGATAATAAATTTATTATGTATGTAGTTTTAGGTGAATCACAATATTTTATTGCTCTAATCCTTATTTGTTATAATTGTTAACCAAACAGGTTTAATGCATCAATTTAACAATTAAAAAGCTACAATGCATCAAAATTAAAACATAAATTCCTTGTTTCAAATTTTATGTTATTAACTGCGCCAATCCAGACGAAATGTAATGTAATTTTTATCTTTTTTCTTTGCAACGCATTTAATTTTTAACATTCCACATTTTAAAATTAATTATAGAATACAGACGCTATTAAAATTGAGGGTATTAGCTTTTAGATATCATCGGTTAAGAGCACTTGACAGTGTTTTTGCGTTTTACGTAATATGGGAAGTATCAGTAGAAACAAATGTAAATTAATATTTTTCCTTAAGTATACCTAGTAATTTTTTTAATTAGTAAATTAAATAATCAGCAAATAAAATTGCGAATGCCTGAATACTTCACTAATAAAATTCGGACAAAACTGGGACAGAAGTCCTACGGCATCGCTACTCAAATAGATTATTAATGCAAAACTACATAAAGTTTCTTTTCTTATTGTTTTCTTTGGCGTTTCTAATTAAGTTATTATGAAACGTATTGGAGAATCAAAAAGTATTTTTTTCGATACGAAACATTTTATTTTGGAAGGTCGGAAACATTAATATTTTGAAACTTGAAAAAATTCAACCCCTATAATTTAATTTCAGTTTTTCGGTATAAAAGTGGTATAAATTGATATAAACTTTCGAATTAGAAATATTAATGTCAAAGTTTACCAATCGTCACAAAACAGATATACAATTTCCTAAATTGCCTGTAATGTTAAAAAAAGCCCAGATTTGTTTATTTTAAAACGTAAAAATTGCAAAAGCAAACAAACACTTATTTAGTAAAAGTTTGTCTTTTAAATTTTGACGAGAATAACAAAAATATGCCTTATGAAAAAAAATTTAAATCTTATAAAATGTATTATCTCTAAGACTTTCAAGTCGATTTCAGAAATAAAATTGCGCAAGCGTTATAGTAATACCGAATAATTCGAAAACAAAGAAGCAATGTAAAAATGTGTGGTCTACGTTGCTCTAATCTAAATCGCTGAAGAGAAAAAGTGTTTTTGATGGAGAAATAATCCAGCTCAAGAAATGGATTGTGAAGACTTAAATTAAAAAACATTATTATGTCAGAAACAGAAGCCAGTAATTTGGTTCTTGAATCCAAAATTAAAAGTTTTAAAAAAATCAAAATGACTGGAAATGTCCAGCTTATATTTTAATTATGAGAGACAAAATAAAATTAGCAGATTGAAACAAAAAACATATTTTGTGTTCTACTTGAGGTTTTATTTATCATGAAAGTATAATTAATTATGCCCATGTATTTGAAAATGTATGTTAATCTTGCAAAATGCGAACCGGAGTAACAAAATAAATAAATATAACTACGAAAGCTTTTCAAATAATATTATTATGTTTTGTATAACGATATTAATAATAAATAATTTATAAAATGCCCAAGTATTTATAGATTCTATAACTTTTCGAATACCAACTTTCAACCGATCAGGTTGACGTGGAAAGAGTTTGCAATAATAATAATATATTCAGTAGGTGCCTGAAAAATTCTCATATTTCTTGTATTTAATAGAAATATTATAAAAGTTTATGGCATCCATGCAAATAATAGCACTAAAGGTACAATTGAAATGTTTTGGTATTGATACGCACGATTTTGTTATACCTTATAATATTATGAATCGGAGTATAACGAAAACTAGTATAATAAATCTTCATCGTGCAATATTTCAATAAATCCGAATTTTTATCTAAAAATCTTGTCTCTGTGATTGATTTTTAGATAAGTTACGTATAATATATATTTATTATATAAGTTACATATAATATAATTTTCTAATTCAGATTTTTATATCTATAACTTTCACAAGAAATATAACAAAGGATTTAAAGTCACCGCAGGATCATATTAACGAGATTTACTTTATTACCATGTTTCAGGATATCTTAAATAATTATTTTTATTTAGAATATTCTGATTTGAAGGATTGTTCGTCGTAGGAAGTATTTGTTGGTGGGTTTGCTGTAAATTTTTAAATATCAATAAAAAATACAATAGCACAGTTAATAAAAAATCGGTGCATTTGATCTTGTTGAAGATGCAAAACATAAAAAGTGTAAAAAAATAACTGAAGTCAAGGTAAAGAGGAATTCCTTACGAATAAAAGCCGAAATAATTACAGGTTATAGGCCCTGAAAAAACATTTTCAAAAAACAACAAACAAAAAGCAATATTTCTATGAATTGTTGGTTTACTTGAAATATCATACAAAATATTATTAAATACAATATTAACGAACCAATACCTCCCCCCCCTATTCTGAGATATGCAAATACATTACCTACAATTATTTTGCAGTTCGTCTATTTTTTTATATTAAATAGTGATTTAAAGAGAAAGGTCAATAATGAAAGCAAAATAATTACTCCTATATTTTAATTAAAAAATGTATTTTAACAATAGCAATGTCTTCAAGGTTCTGAAATCTGTATATTCGGTATAAATTATAATAATATTTACTGTGACTGTTTCGCGTGAGAATTTGTAATGGACATAATATACATATACATTTAAATGGATCTTAGATGACTAATAAAATAGATTTTGCTTCGTCACAATGACCATAGCAATCCTAAAGGTTAAATTAATCACTTTCAACGTTTTGTTTAGCTAAGTTAAAAACAAAAGAAATACATCGATGAGTAGGTTGAAATTGGTTTTGTAACTCGTTCAAAATTTATCACATTTTTATGTTACATACCTACCGTTAATATTTTCAATGTCAAGATTTAATGAAACGAGTAGAAAACAAATTACAAATACACGTTGTATTTCTATATTACAATATTGCTACATTATTTATCACGAATACATAAGAAAACACTATTAGCTCTTGGAAATTACAAAATTAATTTTATTTAAAGTTCCTTTTAAAGCAGAAATAAATTTGCATATTTTGTCACCTTATTTGTTTGGAAATGTCGAAGTAATTTGAAATTCACAGTAACACTTACAGGTGGTATTGCAAAATATATTTGCAATTCAATGCAAAGTTCACACAGAAAATTTTAATTTAATATATTTTAAATTTGAACTATGAAAAAGTATTCTAATCGTACAGACGGTAATGTTGAGATTTTGGTGAATTTAGAAATTTTTAGGTCCCAAGTGCTGAAAATTGTCACTTTCAAAAAATTTAACAAACGCGAAGATAAATTTTAAATTGAATTTTCGCAGTTAATTCTTTAATATTGTTGATTATTTTGAGTTATTTTGAGATTCGTGATGCAGCTAATATATATATTGTTTTACTGGGTTAGTATTAAGTTTTCACTAATATAAATGTATATTCTCAATCCATCAATTGCATTCGGTGTAATTGCATGGTCACTTCTTGAGTAATTACTTAATATATTTTATATTTGCTTGACGATTAACCACATTTGCAAAATACGTATCTCCTTTATATTCGAGTCGAGATGATACTCACCAAATTAAAAAAAATAGATAACATTTCTATTTTAAATATTGTTCTAAGATGATATTATAACTAAAAAAATTTTTATAATCGTTAGTTTTGATAGCAATCGACCCTTTCAAATTTTGTTTACAGTATTTTAAAATTAAAAATTGATTTTAAAATGTATTACGCTTTATTTAAATCCAGTAAGCTATTCGTACAAATTAGTATGCAGGTCGCAAAAATGTGAAGTGGAATCTTGTATAAAATGGCTTAATTCTGGTTTTCTGTAAATGAAAACTTATATAAAAGCTTGTCACCTTCAGCAACTTTAGAAAATTTGACAATCTTTAGAAATGAAATTTTGTTGGAAATTCGACAATATAGTGAAATTATTTAAATTCTCAATGTTGAATATTTTTTAAACTAGAAATTAAATAATTATGACCTAATGAATTTTTAATGCCACGGTTGACTTCAGATTTTCCTTTTCTGATATTCTCTAAAAATATGGGACTTAATTACATAACGAATAGTTAAACACCACAATAAAGTAATATCACGTAACACTAAAACCTGTGCAAAAAGATAACCAGGACACAATAACATACCTTACGCTTTACATACAGCTTGGTGAAAATTAATTTTCACGAAATACCGTCACATGTTTTTACCTCAATCTCCTGAGCGATTTAATGAAAAATGACAATAAACGCTTTTCGCGCAATTACAGATAAAGTGCACTTGTTTGTTACTTTAATCATTGTTGATTTTGAAAGTGACATTCAATTTTTTCTAGCTCATTTTTACGACCCGAACAGGTAAACACATAAAATACTGCGTATAATATATTAATAGTTTATGTGTGACTCTAATGGTTAGTAATCGACAGTTTACATGAAATTCGTTCATTATTGTAATCGAATCAAGTTTTGCTAGTAAAAGAAAACTATAGCTAACTCGCTCGAAATGTTTCGTATCATCAGACTTGATTGCACTTTCAAAGATAATTATCTCTTTTTAGTTCACTCAACTTTTAATAAATTACGTCTACCAGAATTGCAAATTTTGCGTTTTGCATGTAGATCCGCCTGCAAGCATAGTTGAGACGACCGTTTATTAATGTCCATTCTGTCGCAACCCACTTTGGCGATGGTAATTAGCAGTTGGTCACACTGGTTTATACCACATACTTCAGAATTAATCGCACAGATCCTACTCACCCATACATCCCTTAATTACATTTGGTAATGTCTCCTTGTTTACAAAAACTTCAAGAAATATGGAAACCCCCATTATTATATTCACGCAAAACCTATACTTTATAACACCGAGCAAACATCGTTAATATTAATCCACAAAATAAAATTTGTTGTTGTCACAACACAATATCATATTTTTAATGACATAATGGAAAATAATAAAGTAAAACTTGTAATATAGCATCTAAACTACCAAATTGTTTGTTATACCTAACAGGTAATATGTTACCTGCCATTGACTCCATCTTTATTCAAATCGTAAACTAAAGTTTTCAAATACATAAAAGATTAACCAATTTAAAAATTACACCGTACATCTTATGATTAAAATTAATTTTTCAGATATTATGCTACCTATAGAACAGCAAAGAATACGTGGTAATTTTATCTTTGGGATATCTTTACATTTCTATTTTGAATTAGTTGGAGGAATACGTAAATTTTTTATGTAAAAAAAATAATTGAAAACGTGTTTTTGAAATTGAATTGAAATGTTTGGGTATATCTCTTTCTAATAGTAGATGATCAATTAATTATCATTTTCTAATAAATTAAAATAAATGATTAGGTACAAAAATAAGTTTTATGTAAATACTTAATCAAATTATTTTAGATTGACTAGATATTTCCTCGCAACTTTGTCAAGTTGCATGCTCGCAGTCGCTTTATCTCAACTACAAGATCTATCCATGTAATTTTTAAATTTCTGGAAACAATTTACACGAACATTTCAAACAAATTTCATGCCAGTACATTTTCTTGAATAAAATTGTAAAATAAGCTTATTAATAAAAATATTAAATTATAAGCTTACTTTTTCTATTCGATTTTAATTACTTAATGGCGTAATTGATTTTAATATTAAAACTCCAGTTCTTTTAAATAAAAAACTAAAGGAAGATTGAAAATGGCAGTTAAGAGAAAGAATCCTTAAAGGAAACTGCAATAAAAAAATTTTAGTTGATGGAGAACCACTAAAAAAGATTCGAAAAGTAAACGTTAAGAACAAAGAATTTAATCAATTAGATTTTTTTAACCGAGATACTCATATTATTTTATTTTTAGGAGAACTTTTGATTTATGATTTTAAAATTAATTTAATAAACTGAAACAATTTACGTACGACAATCGTTTGTCGTACGTTTGGCCGTGGATTAATAATAAACCACTGAAGATGCTAATTCCGAATGGAGATGATTTAAATGTACATCTATGGTACCATTATAATGCAGTCTTTTTTAAATTGGAGCGTCTGAATCTGTATTTGACACTGACTGTATTATCTTTGTCGGATTAACATAAAATTTATTAATTTTCCTTTTATCATTTCCTTTTAAAATTTCACAGCGGAAGTTCAAAAGTTCCAAGTAAACAAGTTTATATCACCCCAAAATAAAATTTGATTTTTTGATTAAACGAGTACATCAAGTACATTGCACAATTGAAAGAAAGAATTATTTTTTCTTTCTTAGTTACGTAACGCCCATTATTTACAAGTACCTACAGAAACGGGAAGAAAGCAGCAGTTTCATTATAAGAGCTATCAACAAACGTCAAGTAGTTGCATTACTTCTTTCGAAAGGTATAGAAAATAATTTTTAATTTGAAATAA
This sequence comes from Cantharis rufa, assembly GCA_947369205.1. Taxonomy (NCBI): domain Eukaryota; kingdom Metazoa; phylum Arthropoda; class Insecta; order Coleoptera; family Cantharidae; genus Cantharis; species Cantharis rufa. The sequence goes on from OX376303.1 coordinate 91,175,307, forward strand.
AATGTATATAAGTACGTTATACTTACGTTAAAGGTTTTTGTAATAACGTACGTTACAAAATATTTTACCTCGAGTGGGTTTTGTTGAATTGTATGTGATAATACAATTTGAAAAAAATCAAAGCAAATATTATACTTGTAATTTATTGTTGTTGCCGACATGGCAAATAAAATAATTTATTCAAGAAACATGGAAAACTAAATAATTAAACAATCGTTTTTATTTATTTTTGCATTTGCTCTAATAAAAACTAGTGACCAAACCAAATAATGCTGGTATAAAAAGAAAAATTATACCTACAAATTGCAATTCAAGTATCATCAGTTAAAGGATTCCATGTGATGTATATTGCTAATAGCCCAATTAATAAAAAAATTCTCGTTTATCTAAAACAAAAGTGTTTTAAATTTTAGAAAAATTACAATTTTGATGTTATTTTAAACGATTTTTTTTGTCAATGCTAGTGGCATCACCAGAAATTTAGGGCCTTTCCGCTACAAATTTTACGAGTATTTTCAGGGCCAAACCAGAATTGCACTATGTGTTTCCACGTAAAACTGAATTGTTTATAAGACGGAATTGTAATAAATTAAACATTTGTAAATCTCTATTTTATATAAGTTTATTCAAGATTACTTAAGTGTTTTAAACAAGGATATTGTGCCATTAAATTTGATAAGCCTACATAAGAAGAAAGCAATTATATAATCCTGATGCTAAATCCTGGTGGATCAATATTACAAAGGAGCTTTTATTTATTTGCAATATTTCCTGTCGGAAATTTGTTTGTCAATATTTACCGAGTGTTTAAATTTCCGGGTGCTAATTTACGTTTAGGTTGGATTGTCTTTTTTAATGGTTTCTACCTATATATTCTACTCTTCAGGAATATTTTTGTTTCTTCAATTTGTTTTAATTCTATTTTGTTGCTAGTGTAGAAGTCTTCAACTTAGTACTATTCAGGTAATTCATTCTTCTGTGTGTATTTTAGGTATATTAAAACGTTTTCATCATTAGATAAAAAAAGATTTTTAATCCTTGGAAAATTATGAAGCGATAATCGAGGAGAAAAACTTTTCGGTATTTCCTGACCTAATATTACTGGGCTATGTACAAGCAAATATATTTTAACTTGCGCCAGCAGCAGAAAAACAGGTATTTTTTACAACTGCCATTGGGTTGCCCAACCTTTCTCCTTGTATCTGCATGTATTGTGTGCCTACAAAAGCTTACCTACAATAACTACATGCTTGTAATTATATATGTACCTTACACTGCAAAATAAATTGTTTTTACAAAATTAATTAACTTAAAAGCTGAAAATCAAGTAATTATTTATTGATAGCCTACACATTTTCTAGGTAAATTTCATCAAGGCAATTTAAAGTTACAGCAAATAAAGTGAACAAAAAATACAGGTAGGTAATAGCGTAAACCCCTCTTTTTAAAAAGAATGACTAGAAAAAGCGCTTTTATTATCTGTGGTTTTCTTAATAATAAAGCTGTAATGGTTCGATTTATAACTGCACCACAAGTGCAATTAATTGAAAACATAAGGAGTTTTGACAACTTTCGATAATAAATATCGTGTACACGGACGCTATTAATTTATAGGATATACGCCCCAGCTCTTAAGGGATTGAAAACAGTTAATGAAAGACTACCGTTGTAGTTAGAGAAAATCGCTAGATAGTACAAATAAAGAATTTTTCTATAGAAAATTCTTTTTATAAATGAGTAAAATTATTGAATTCAAAATTCCACTCTAGTGTCATTATAATGGGGATGGTTAATGCAAAAATTTCGAGATAAAAATCAGGGATTATTTAAATTAAAAAAGTTAACTTTTTAATATCCTAATTAAGTTTGCCAAACTTGTAAATATTTTAATCGTTTTTCCTTTTTTTGAATTATACCAACTTTAACTTTTTAAGATGGTATCGATTTTGTCCACCTGAGAGACAAATCACTTTCGGTAGATTTTCCTATCAATCCTACATCATTGGCTGCACATAAGACAATTTGATTTCTAAGATTGCTACATTTTTCTTGTTTAAATTTAAAAGTTCTGTACCTATATTTTGATTAGTCAGTTTTCCCTTGTCGATTTTCCGAACGAGTAAAGTACTGTAGATTAAAATTTCGTTCAAACTAAAGTGATAATCCCAATTAAATTTAAGATTTATACTAAATATCAACAAAATTATTAAAATCTGTAATTTGAAGGAATATAAATCAATTCTCTAACGACTGTATATTTATTAAGTAATGTAAATGTGAAAAATTCTTTAAAACCAGTTTAGAAGTTTAATTATTTCTTTCATTGATAACTACGGCAAGTTTCTTTGCTGATATTATTTTAGCATTAATTTTCGTTGCATCCGCACATATTTTCTTTTTAATTGTGCAATAAATTTTCTACAGAGAGCATTATCATTCGAAACACATCACTTTTCTTTTTGTAAAAAATCAACTTTGACAACGGTCACAATTCTGGATGTCTTTCTGCATTTGTTAAAAACGCACGTAACAAGAAGTACGTTTTATAGCGTCAGTTTCTGCTTTTACAAAAACACATGTACAAAAATGAAAAACACAAATAATGCTAACAGTTATTTTTATGAGAAACGACAAAATGTAAAAGCTTATACATGAATAATTGTTTATCCATGGTTAAAAAATCAAATAAAAAACATATTCATATGTATCTCACCCACGAGGGTATCCTGAGGAAAGCTCTTTAATTTTAAAATTTCGATGCTATTATTAAAAACCGAAGAGCATTGTAAAGCATGATGCTCTTAATGCTCCTGACGCTGACAACAAATCCAAAAAAATACAAGGAGTGATTACCTTGTCAGTTGATGAAAACTAAATGCAAACTAAATTGCGATAAAATGATAATTCAACTTTTTGAGAAGTTTATAACTTTCATGACAAGTGGAGTACAGCAGTGATAATCCTAATACATACATGTAAATTTAATTTGTTTTTCAGTAAAATAAGTTTACATATTGTCTGTTAAATCCAGAAAACTAATTCTAGATATATTATATAAACATCAAAATCGTAAGCTCTACTTTGAATAAAGATAGTGATTAGTTCTATATGTTGTAAAAGGTAGGCACACGAGAACCAAAAAATAGTTAGTGGTGCAAATGGAGAGGTAAATTATTTTAAGCAAAAGAGCAGAGTGGTTAACTTGTTTGATTGCATTTTTGTGTCAAGTCCTATAAAATAAATACTAATATATGACGATTGTTTTAATGAAATTCTTTATATGCCAATTAAAATTTAATTAAATAATTAAAATCCTGGGGTTTGCATATATTTCCTACGTGAACCACAGGGTGGCGGTATAATTTTTAAAGTGGACTGCCATCTATCCTAATACTCAAAGCAGTATTTTGCGTTATTTATTGTAATAAATCTACCTGTATGGCCCCACATCCGGTTGAAATCTATTTGTTTAATTTAAATGTATCTTAACAGGTTTAGTGTTAAAAATTAAAGAAAACGTATGATAGGACATCAAATCAATTTACCTCTCGCAGGTAATAAATTAAAAGTAGAAAATTAGAATAAACTTGACAGTTCAATGCAAATTTTTTATAGTAAGTATTTCTATATGGCAAAACACGAAAAATTAATACCGATTATTTCTAAGTTTTAGCCCATCCTTAAATTCTTAATCATTTGTATGTTTGCACGAAACTTTACAAAATGATTTATGAAAGTCAGAAAAATATGCAATACCCTCTAACTTAATTGGTACAACTAGAACTGTTATTATACTAACGAAACTAAATTCTCTCTTTACCAGATATATTCTATCTGTTCGTTATCTTAAAAATATATTTAAATTTAAATACCTACTAGGTATAATTTATACAATTCTTTAGGACCTTAAAATGGTTTCGTTGTGTACCTACTTGACATTAATTCATAATATTTGGAATTACTCAAATACCACAGTTAAATGTTAAAAGTGAATTACTGTTTTAAATTTTAGATTACATCTTTTATTTAATGTTACTACCTTTGAAATTTAAATATACTAAATAATAAAAAAATAACATATTTTACGAAAATATTTTAGATAAACAGATAATATACGTATCTACGTAATATAATTATTTAAAAAAATAACAAGTAATGCCTCCATTATTATTATTATTATTTAGTATTTTTAAAATTATTATTTTTATTATTGTATGTTATTAAAATAATACAATCATATTATTATAATATGATATTTATTATATTCTATTAATTTGTATGTAAAAATTAAATATTATTACAAAACAGAAGAACCCATAAAAAATCAATATTATATGTAGAAGAATATTTTGTAATAAAATAATTAAAATTAAAGAAAAACTAACAAATTAGCTCTGGTAGGCGGTCGTTTACCTAAGCTGACATGTGCGGTTGTGTGTATATCCAACCTTAAACTAATAAACTTTACCGAAAAGTCCGATAAGACACTTGAAAGTGTGATTTAAGTAGCAACCGATGAAAACTAAACATTTTTTGGTAACATAAGCTTGCTTTGAGAAAAGTTATGTTTTTATTACTACGAAAGTAAAGCAGGAAAAGATCCACACTAGTTTCTTTTTATATTCACTATCCTGATAATATATTATAAATATTAACAACTCTAATAATAGTTCTTGGTTTACCATTATTTTACAAAAATTTTTGTGATTAAAAAATCTTTTTATAACACAACCTCGGCTCGTTTTACTTCAAACTTGAGTTAATTGGTGAGAGAATTTGTATATTCACGCAACGTACGTAAAACGTATACGTATGTAATTACTACCGTAATCATTGAAATGCAGGTTCATATCTCGACACACAAAACTGTAATTAATTTTTTGATTCATTTTGTATATATTCCTGATTTAATATTAATTGTAAATATTGCAAATCAAAATTAGCAGTTTCGCTACCATTTGCGAAATGTGCAAAAACGCAAAGTCAATATAAAACTAAATCGTGGCTATAGTCAGTCGTATTGTAAAAAATAAATTAATACAAATGTGAACTAACAGTCATTTACAATACCGGGCACGTACACTGTACATACAGGAATTATTAGTTAGAAAAGCATTAAATTTCATTATTGTGCTATACAACAAACTTCAAATATTTATTTTATTTATTTAACTATAATATCGCTGAAAGACAAATAATGAAATAAATAAATAAATAAATAATTGTGGTATTTGATAAAATCTAATAGTGAAATGAATTACTAACACATTAGTTATATATAGAAGTTTACTCTTACGACTTATAATAAGTACTTTTCTATGAGAAAACAGTATAAAAACTAGCAAAAGTTGTAAATGGCACGTCAAATATAAAGCATTCTAAATATTGTGATATAATTATATACGCATTTCGACAAAAACTCTCGATTTACTTCGCATTTTCAGCTTTTTTAAATAGATAACTTCAAATATTTCGTTGACAATTATGGGGATATTTATAAAAATTAAATAATGATATGTAATTTTAAAATTAATTAAAACGAGGTTCGTGAAGTCACTATTATTTTGTCATAAGTTGTTTTTTTAGTAAGTCACACATATAATTTTCTACTAAAATAAAAAATTGTATCTTTTTAGTAATAACATTTTTATTTGGGCAATATTATTTAATAATATACAAAATTTGACCGGTTGAATAGTACCCAGGTCTCAGGTCTTATGTTAGATTCTGTAGTAGTTATTGTATTAGAGTTAGGTTTGAGTTTTTTCGATGTAGATAAATAGATGTAGACAAGTTCAAAGAAGACATAATGAACATAATCAGGGTCACAGTTTATATATTTCCGTTGTTATTGAAAATATAAATAGGAATTTTTTATTATCAATATGATTATTATCTCAAAGAAAATATATTTTTAACATATTTCGAACATACAGGGTGCTCTTTAACTGGATGAAAAATATATTATTTATATTTGTTAAATAATAAATTTTTATTTTTTTATTATAGTGCAATACCGGGCTTAACAAAATTGAATATAAAAATCAAACTTGAGTACATAATTTTCGTCGAATTACGAAATTTATTTTCATATATTGACCATTTTGCAAACCGTTACACAAAACCCTGTTCTTAAATTTTACAGAAGTTTACGTTTAGAAGGGTAAGTTTTAAAAAAGTTTTGAATTCTTGGGTAGGAAGTCGGTTTTTAAAACTTTGCTTCCGTGTTTAGATGAGCTAGTTCAAAAAGATTATTCAAAAACTTTGAAGTTGGGCACTATGCATCGCTTTCTGCACATTTTCATAAATTAATAATGAAGGATAAATCTTCTCTTTAGTAAAATTCAAAAACCTCTTTAGAAATACTAGAAATTTAAAATTGAATAGGAGTCAAAATTATATTATAAATTGTATACCTATGTAATATAACGGCATGCGCAACAAAGCAAAGTTATATACAAAGCACTGCATTCAAGTGCTGTATTGTTGCAACAATGACGGTTAATTTATAAAATTCGCTCCTCAACTCCAAAAATAAAAAAAAATCACTTAAAAAATTATATTAACATTTAACTACATAATCATAATTAACTACCATTTTTGCATTAAATTAATAAATATAGAAGGAATTACGGTGTCATTGTATACAACAGGTTCTCTATTATAGCTGTATAGACCGCTCGGTAAGTTTACGGTTTACCGCATTACCCTAGAGATTCTAACAATCAAACTATTGTAAAAGTAAAAATTTCACTTCGGGAAACGATACGTATTTCGATATTGAACAGATAATCCCATCGATATTAACTTCTTTTGTTTGTAAATTAAAAGCCGTTCCGAGCACAAAATTTTAATACATTATATTATATAATATTATTTAAAAAAAATGACGACCACTTTTAATCTATTAACGTAAAAATTAATTTGAAGGTTACATAAATCTGTAAAACTAATTTTTTAAAACAGGTTTGTGGTGTAGGTAACCCAATTGATTTAAGATAGGTATGATTGATTAAATGTTATAAAAGGTATAAATAATACGGCTATTTTAGGATTATGGCACAAAAAACTAAAATACGGTTTGTTGTTTTGTTGAAATGAATTGGTAGCGACATGGACAATAAATGTTTGATAATTATCTCGAGCTGAATTATTTTTCAAAATGTTATCTGTATTGTTGGTCACACTGCTTTACATAAATTTTATATGTATCGTTAGTTCTCTCACGACATTCTTCCTATCACATGTTGCTTATGTTGGAAAAAGTTTACCACGTCTTCTTTCATATTTTTTACATTAAAAAAGTAAAAACATTTCCATATTTGTTAAATTCATATTTTATATATATATATTTACATTTAAGTAAAATCTGTTCGACAGATGTATCAGCTTCCTAAGTCTCTGATTGTATACCAAGCTTGGATATAATGTAAACTTTCACTGTTAGTTTGTTTACTTTATTGTTTTATAGTTGATAGATGGAATGATGATTGTAAATTTTTAAAATTAAGCGCATCCTGTTCTTATACCACTATTAATTCCCTATATTTATAAATCTTTTTGTGTTTGCCGAAAATTTTTGCTTTCGGCAACGATTGCTAATAACTAAATACATTAAAATGCGCAAACAATTTTGTTTGTGGTTAAGCAACCTGTTGTAGAAGATAAGGTATATTTTAGATACATTTTACATTTTACTTAATTGATACCATCCAAATTCTTCATCTTTTTATATATGCTATATTCACGCACCTGCTCGCTTTCAACGGTAAAGTACGCAATTTTAATAAATAACTTGTTTGACCACTACATGCCGTGCATGGTTAATTTATTTTTAAATGTAATTATATGTATTATTACTGAAAACATCTTCTTTTTAAACAAATCTGTAAGTAGTTCAAATTTCTCAAAAAAAATTATTAACGCTGTAATTTTTTATGTGACGAAGGTTGGATTCAGATTAACAAGAAATAGTAATTTTTTAAATTAACAAAAACTGGTTTGTATTCGGTTCGATGCTAAATCAAATTAACTAAATCATGAGACAACTACTAATGGATTATTACAATTTTTTTTTCAAGTTTTGTAAGATTTAACGATGCTGTAATGTCTTAGGAAAATTAAACAGCTCAAAAACCTCGAAAGCTGCAATTTTATCCTTAGTAGTTTGGTTTCAAAATTTAACTGTTTTCGAAAGCACAATATACGATATTATTACTAAATCAAAACAATTTACAATTTTTTAATACTGTATAAATGATTGAACATCCAATCTTTTCTCGGATGGTTACATTTCCAACTCTTTTAAATAATTGCATAATATATGTTTACCTCTACTAATATTCGACAATAGTTAAAGGCCTCGGGAATCTATGTTGAAACCATTTATTATATTTTTTTTACCTAATGATTTTTTATATTAATGATTTTAACACCAATCACTATTCGGATTATATCGCCGTTTCAGAATGTTGTCGGCGCCTCTAGTAGGTATATATTTTTCGATCATTTACCAAAATAGTAATACATTAATAAAAAAAAAACCTTGGAATAAATTTTACCAATTTTAGTCGGTAAAGATTTGATTTTTTTAATATTGTTTGTAACTTTTGACTTCTTTTCAAATGTCTAGCAAATTGGAACACAGACAAAAATACTACAGAAGAAATCACAAATCAAAAATAAAATAAATTTATTCAAGACGGTCTTTATCTTTTAAACACACTACATGTAGAAGCCTTCAAAAGAAAGTATTTGAAAAGAATTGACCACAGATAAGATGAAATTAAAAAAAAATTGAAAAAAAAAACCAGAGAAAATTGAAAACGATATTTTAAAGCAAGTGCTTTGAACTCATTAGATCTCTTCAGTTAAGCGCATTAAGTTGTATTGTGTTCTTTTTAATGTGGGTAGTTTTTATATGTATTTCAATTTTGCGGCAAATCCAAAACGCGTTTTTTATTTAACTACAATTTAGTATTTTATAACAATTACTACTAGAACGAGTATTAATTAAACCAAATTATTAATGCGAATACTTCATTACAGGAATTATACGTTGTAATTTGAACTAATATTATTACTGCTATAATTGCTATTTTGCTTTAATATCGGAATGTAAATTAGTGACAACTAATTATGGTACCTATGTGAAAATAATAAAATATTGATTTCACCAAATTTATTGTACGATCAAAATTTGCTGTAATTTAATTATAAGCAACTAAAATTTTGCATTTTTATGTTTAGCAACTGAATTCTGGTGCATAATTCTGTATCTTATTTTTCTATTTGTACTATAAATTTTTGTTCTGCTTGCGCTAAGCGAAACCGAAATAAGAACTTCTACAATGTATTAAGATAATGTCGGATAGTACCAACTTGTAATGGGATAATATTTTAAGTACCGAGTATGGTGAACAAATAAATATAGAATAGCGTATCTGGATTGTTTTTTTATTTTTGTTGAATATTTTTACATACTAACTCTTTCCTTTCTCAACTGATACAATAGATTTATTTTTAGCAAATCGAAATTCAAATAATCAAAGCTCGGAGCTTCGCACATTACGATGACGATTCTGTACAATCCCTTCCATTATATCATGATGAAATTTTTGAGGATAATATTGAATTATTTACAAAAAGGATGTTGTTAGACTTTGTCGTCAAAAAAAATTGTCAAATTTGTATCAACGTGTAAATTCAACGGTTGTATCTGCATTAATAATATTTATATTCCGAAATGTAACCATTTTACCAATACAAGAAGCTTATAAGATGTAATAATTATTATTAATCGCTTTTACGAATAAAATTATTTAAGAACAATGTTAAGTGGGCGAAGGAGAACTTAAAAGGCGGATACCATCACAAATCAGGAAAATTAATCACTGTATTGCTACGATTTCCGTAATCGCATTATTATTAACAACCTACTTTTGTTACAAATTAATTGATTCAATATTTATTGGGATAGATGCTATTTGGTTAGCGAATGTCGTTGGTACAAACAGAATCTACAATTAGGGTTTGTTTGTTCGTTCGTGATAAATCCTAGTTTATTAGCTCTGTTTTTGAAAAATTGCTATTTCAAATGCGAATATAAAGACGTAGATTACGCAATAACATGACATTGATTTTCAGAGATTGTCAATTAATATTTTTGCTTTCTGTTACAAACCTGTCCATCTGAGTTTACATATTTTGTGGCTAAATCGCATTTGCATAAACTTGGAACGACTATTTCAAAAATTGTTAAATAATGTAAATTCGCATTCAAAACCGGCGGCAAGGTATAAAGCAATAATTAAAATATTTCGATAAAGTGGTATGACAATCTGAAGGAGCAAAAAACGTCGTGTGTATTATCAAAAGTCTATAAGCTGATTTCATTGAGCTTTATTCGATGTACGAAGTTTAATACGGCGGTAAATCTTGTTTGTTAGATACCTACCTAATTAATAGTTTTTTTACATTATCATAATATTGTATAAATAAAATTTTTTGAATAGTAATCTAAATACTTACTGGGTCGATCAAGTTCATTAGTTACAGTAGCATCATTAAAACCGCTGTAAACTGGAGATACTAAGGAAAACATAGTAAAGAGTACAAAAACAAAACACCAAATAAGAGTTTCCATTGGTTGTTTCATAGCAATAAATTGTTTATTTGCATCCCTTGAATTATTTCGTTTTTACACAAATCACAAAGTCAGTCACCAAAGTATGAGCAATAAATAACGAACAATTTAAATTCAAATCACTACATCATTATAAAACTTTTTAACATTAGCTTCATTTATAAGAGCAATAACATGCAAAAATTCCAATACAGGAAACTCCATTACACAGTTTAAATGAAAAACTTTTAAATTGCAATTTTTCTTCTGGATAAGTATAAAAGTTTCAAACGGCAATTCCTAAAAAATACTACCCGAGATTATCTGTAGGTGCGTTCGCGAAAACTTCACTTTCGCTGATTTAATTCTTATAGTTCTTTACTTTTCGATTAAATTTAAATATTTAACAAACATTAATAAAGTTTTTCTTAACAATTACGGTTACGGTTAACGAGAATGTTGGATTTTACAAAAAATTTAAGAAACACATCCTTCTATTATTGGATAGGTAGGTATTACTATAGGTTTTACTATTTAGTCTAGATGAATATTACTTTACGTTAACTACTTAATTCTTAATTTACAAAATTTTGTAACAATATTGTTAACACCGATAATTTTTTATAACATCTTTTAATAATAAAATTGCACAAAGTAACACGCATTAACACCAGCATTCAACAATTTGATAGAGGTTGTAGAACAACGTATTTAATAGATTCCATGTAAATAAACTATAAAGTCAAGATCCAGTGTGAAGAGAAAGGTAAAATTGGCAGCACTTGTGCGAGCAAGAAAAACCCGGCACGGGGCGGCTAAAGAGAATCATACCGTACAGTTTCATAGCCATCCTAACACTGACTGTATTGGCGTTGCGTATCCGTTTCTACGATCAGGAACTGCCGCGCTACCTTTGGCGACCTCGCTGCCGTGCGCCTTATATCTTCCACGATATCAGCGTTATCAAAATCTATCCCATTATCCGCATCTTTCAATAGTTTACTTAAATGTAAATTTATACTTTTCCTTGCTCACATCATTAATTTTGAAACACTATGCTGGTACAATTAGACGGTCTACATTTTGCAAATTAATTAAGGTACTCAGCTCAAAATATTATATTTTCCCTTCTAAATATTGTATAAAAATATACTTTTAAACAAGCTACAAAATATTATACAAAATTCAAAAGTAAATTTCTATATAATGAAGATAATAAACTTTGCATTTATATGTAAACCATCGCTCACCCGAAGTTCCATTAAATATTATCTATTTGCAGATCAACAATTTTACAATAGGTATATACCCCTTTCAGAAGTTTTTCAATGTAAAAAAAACTATAGTTTAACGTGAAATCGAATCCACCGCACAAATAAATTGGCAGAAACTTTTATGTTTGTTTTACAAAAGCAAATAATAATTGTAAAATTATACACATATTTATTATAACACCCAAGTCGAATTTTTTCATTTCTTGCTATTACGTATAATATTCACTCAATTACCTACAGCAAAATTTAATATTAATTTTCAAAATTTTTAATATAATATTATAATAAATTGATTTAAATATTTGATAAGAACAATGGTTTGCAATTATTATATAAATTGCTAAATAAATTGTTACGTCAGAAAAACATGTTAAAAAAATTAAACGAAAGTACTGCATCTGAATAATATCAAAACAAGATATTAATATTTCTTATTTCAGAAAGGAACTTAAAATATTAAATTTAACATTTTAGAAATTTTAGCAAATACGATTACAATTTTATAAGAAATTGGATGTAGTATCTAAAATATTCATCAAATTATATATTTAGTTTTCCTATTTAGGAATTGATGCAGCTTTGAATACATAAGCACGGCACTTTTATTTGTTGATCGATTTTATGCAAATTTAATGCACACTACTTGAGCTAAACCACCAAATAGAAGGTACCATATTAAAAATTAGAAATATAACATGGTACAGTACTTTGCAGTATTTTTTATTCAAAGTGTAAAAAAATATAACAATTTAATAAATTATTTGAAAGTCTTTTCGAAAGTGTTTTTAAAATCAAATTTTTACAAATATTAGGAATTAATAATAGTATAAAAAAATAAATAATATAAAATTTGTTACACTGTTACAAGTCAACTTGATTTAATTTAAATAAATTGTTTTCAAAAAGTTGCAGTTTCCCAAAATTTTAAATTTAATTAATTTGAATTTTTTTTTAGTTGTTCTGATGGAATACAGTGTTCAAACAGGGTACTACAAACTCTTCGTAATAATTAATTTTTATTTTTGGAAAAACTGCAAGTTTTTGAAAATAATTAATTAATTTAATAAAATAATTTTCAAAAAATGCACTTTTTTTATTGTTAAACATTATACTGTATTTCTGACTCGTTTTGGCTTTACAAAATCATTATCAAACAAACTATACGGGATTTAATAAATAATTAAAATTTTTGTCAAACGAATAAATAATTAAAATATTATCCAAATGATTTGCATTTGAATTGGCAGAATGATCTGCCACAGATAGATATATTTTTCACGAAAAACATATTCAAAGCTTTTGATACCAAGCATTGGCAGAAGCACTTTGAATAAAAAAAATTTTGGTGACCTGACAGTAAATTCTATTGTGGGAAATTCTATTCTTACTGTTGCTTATTTCCTTACTAGCTTACTTTTTGACTTATTTGGTTCAAAAAGATTTTTTATCTTTTCTTTTCTAAAAATTTTCGAGAAAATTCGATTCCAGATATTTATATATTTCAGTTATTAAATTACGGTTTACGGTAGATTTTTAATATGTTAAAATAATTTTAAAATTATATTGAAATTTTAACATATCTAGATACAGGTTATCGATAAATTCAAATTTAAAAAATAAAAATATAAGTTGCAAATACAAATGAAACAAAATAACAATAATTGTTTTGTCTTGTTTCATTTCTATTTCAATGTTTTATTTTGTCTGCTTGTTTTTAAGTTGACCTTTTTCTAGTAAATTATTGCCAAACATCAGCTTTAATACCATTTAGTTTTGATCTTTTGCACCCAATAAGATATGTCCCCTATATGTCATTCTTTCTCGCAGTCAATTAAATCAAAAGCTTTCATTTTAAAAATTATCTATAATTCAGATTATGCAAGAAGATATTATTTTTTGTATAATTTTTGATTTAATAACTTTATTTTCTTGTTTAGTATAATATTGTTATCTGACAAACGAATGCAGTTTTGCAAAAAAAACAACAAAATTTTAATTACCATTTTAATTCCATATGATTTTCACAACGAGAATTGTTCATTTCGTTTAGCTTATCTAGCGACCTTCATTAAAATTAATAATAATACCTATAGGTGCATTAAATCTCATAATGTAGATATAGGTATTGTATATTTTTTACATAATCTGATCATTTAAAGTTTGAAAAACCGTAAGTGGTAAATTATTTGGTAATTTAATGCGGCTATTAAGAGAATTTTTATTTCAAGTATTTCATTGAAAGTAATAGCTCTCAAATTTATATTACATGTGGGTTTTTGTATTAAAAAGTTCTAAGTTAATATAAAAAGTAGTAGTTTTATTGTAACAAAATAACTATGAAGAAGTAATTTAAAATTAATTATAACAAATACTTCGCTTAACGTAATCATACAAATTTATAAATAAAAATAATAGTTATAATATTAATATATCAATAACTGATGGCTTACTCATTTCTTGTTATTTATAAATAGTATAATATCATATATTTTTTGCTATATCCGCATTCATTTAAATCTAACTTAATTTAACCAATTCTTGCAGTATTAGTATAGTATTTTATAAATAGAGTAATAATTAATATCCAGAATACAAGGAAAAGGGTAATTAGCACTCTATAACACGTATAATTAGGTAATCTTATGAAGTAAATAATATTCCTGTCAATACGTATTTATTATACCCATAATAATTAAAATTTATAATTTGTCCTTTCTATTCATACAAAAACTGTGCATTTCGCAAAAAGTGATGATTTAGAACAGATACAGAACTTATAAGTATCTCAAATATTAAAATTCTTGGTGCATTTATTAATATTATAATTCTAACTTCAGTAGTAGCAAATGATGTTGAAATAGATGTTGTCTTTATTAAACTGTAATTGATTCCTTCTAGGCCTTATCGTCCTATTAATAACATTACTTGTATAAACATTGTTTATGTTGATAACAACCAATAATATTTATGCAACCGCATCATTATCCAATATTCTACTAGTTCCTGCTGTTATTTCTTATTTCTTCCAACATGAAGTCGACCTTGTTTTCGCTTATGGAATATCATGCAATATATTATTATACTCATATTAAGAAAATTCTCAGATATTTCAGTTAACCAAAATCCTGTCGATTTAATCGATTTACATCGAAAATGGGTAACTTTTTAAAAGTGTGATAATTTTTTTAGCTGAAAACGACCTAATGTTAAAATTGGGTGACCTTTCAAGGCCTAACGATGACATATTTTTTTTTATCAAAAGATAGGCAATTTTCGGAGGACTACATAACGCAATATCTTCAAATGCGATAGAGTTAAATCGTTCATAGTAGGAATAACAAAAAAAAATTTCATGAAAAAACTATTAACAAAAAATAGATAAACAACTCATTAATGAGGAAATTCCTATACAGGCAATAATATTAATTCTAAACAATTAAGCAAACTTTAATAAATAAATACATAAAATTGTTAAGAAAACAAAAACGCAAACAACACAAGACTAAAGGTTAACTCTATTAATAAGCTTACAGCATGGAGCTCTTGTAATGTGAAACTAAACCAATAATTGTTTGGTTCGCAAAGGTCTCAATAAATATTTAAACAAATCCATTCCAAATTATTACCAAACCAACTGTTTATTTAAATAAAAAATTGTTATTTTTAGATACGATTTGTCGACGGCAACGAAAGAACTTTCTGCAAAAGAAAAAATCAATGTAATTTTTTGTGTGTGTGCCTGTATTACTGCTTTATTATTAATGATGTCAATCAATAACTAGAGGCATTGGCAGATTTACATGGAAATGGTTGAAAAACGGTTAGTCTCTCTCCAGACTAAATTTGAAATTATTAGAGATTTGCAGTTGAAGAAGTAAAACTCGCAAAATACTGGACTACTACGCTGGTAGCACAACAGGGAAACAAATTTCATAAAACTTTTTGTATGTAGTAAATCGCATGAAACTTTTTTTTTCGAAATTCAATAATGAAGTTTATCTCACATTCTATGTGAGCAAACATTATGATTAGAAAACGACAAATTATTATTAATTTTCATTTTTATGATTTATTTAGAGTAAGCAATAGGTCATTTTAAATATTTGTTTTCCTAGTGTGCTACCTGCCTTATAATTTGAATTTGTTTGTTTACTATGTAGAAGTAATCTTATGATTTTTAATATTTTTCAATTGTTACAATAATATTATATTGGTAATATCATGTGTAGGTATAACCATTAAATTCGTAATAAATTAATCTCAATATTAATCATACCAATATTTGCATTAAAAATGCACTGGTCAAGTTTTAGCATATTAGTGTATTAATTTGGTTATATTATAATATAATAAATTAGCATGAATAAAAATGTACATTATAGGTAGACAATACCTAATTTAATATTTATTATAAAACTATTTTTAGTAAACTTTACTCAACTAACATTACTTAATTATGTCATATGTATTAAGTGTATTATACTTATTGATTATTTTATAGTACTAATATAAAAAAATTTATTTACTATTGCTAAAAAAGAAATTTGTTTGAGTCATTTAGAATTTATATTACTTTATTATATAATATTACTGTTCTTAAACAATTTGTCACATATGCAAATTGTAATATATGTAATAATACATTTACATATTATGTGTATAATTTTGCGGTAATTATTGCTAATAATTCAAAATAGAGAAAATTGCGAGGTGATATTATAACAACTAAATATACTCGTAATATATTATTGCATTTTTCTCTAATGTATAATTTAATAAATTATATCGCAGCAGTGCTACCTCATTTAATCAGAAATTGATTTGTTAATTATTTTATTTGTATACATTATGTCTGGTTATGGCCATTTGAGATTTAACCGCGACACAATTTATTAAATTATATCATATAGAAGATATAGAAGAAGATCTATTGAAGACTTAATTCAGAAAATTGTGAATATATGACACAAAAAGAAATCAAATTTAATTGTTGTAATATTTTCATCTTATGCAGGAGAATTAAGGTCTTTTATAGCATTTTGAGTGCACTGCTGCTTAAACGACATTAGGAAATATGCCTGTGCCCCTGTTTAATAGTCAATGAATAGCAATCATCAACCCAGACTGACCGATGGTTTTACGTGTTTTAATAAAGTTATTTTTTTCCCGAATTCTAATAATTTTATATTTGACTTCACATTTAAAGAACTTTCTAATAAATTGGAAATAAACAATACGATTTATTATGTTACACATAATAATGTACATAATTATTATCAATAAATAATAGGGATAGGGGTTTGGTGACTGCAAAAGAAAACGTGATGCAAATCCTTTATCTCTTAAATGGCATCCTTAAGTCACGCACTACAGAAATGTAAACCTTAATACTATGTGAATTTGTTATTTCTTTATTTTTTTAAAAATAAAATTTAAATTTCTGTTTATTTGCTTGAAAATTTATAAAAATTGTCGTATACATATATTGATTATCTCTGACATGTTAAAAATGATTGCCGCTTTAATTATCTATGTATACTGAAATAGGGAAATTGCTTACAGGTCTATTATTGTATTGTTACATTTACCTCATGAAATAATTTCAATGACAGCAATTATAATGTTAATGCAATTTTGAAGTGAATTAGTGAAAAGTTTTATTTGGCGCCCTCATAAACCTCTTTAATTTCACTTACTTACATAAGTAATGGTTAGATTTGTAAATCATAGAAAAATTGTATTCTCACTTTACTAATTCTAATTTTTTTTTGCCATTAATTAGATTCGTCTGAGCTTCTTTGGCGGACAGATCGTTGGATTTCAAATAATATAATCGATCGGTGGACAGTTTCTTTCAAGAATTTTTTAAAGATGTAAAACAGAAGTAAGTACCTAACTAAATTATTTTTAAATACGAATTTAACGAAAGAATCAAATTCATAACTAAACCTTTAGGTTACAAATTAAGAATTCCAGTATTTTTTTATAATGTGACCTGTCGTTGCGCATGTGATTAATAATTTTTTTTTAATTAAATTAATAATAAGGATTATAATATATTTGAACGCAATTTGAAATGACTTTCTATAACTTTCTTTCAGTTGGTAAATATATTTTATAACAGAAATAAAAAATAAATCTAAATGTAATCAAATAAACATTAATCACAATTTGCATATCAAAATATACGAAATTGTCAATAATCGTTTACGATGGTATTTTACTAGGTATACATATATAAAATTAGCAAAAATATAAAATTATATTGTATTATTAGTCTAATCCGAAATTAAAAAAATTTGATTAAAGACATTAAGATATTAATAAAAATATTGTAATATAAAAACATTACTGAAAGTTTTATGTCATTTATAATAATTTTTTACATAATATTATATTTCATATGGTAACAATACTGAGTTTAGAAACATGTAATACATTTTGTGTTGTACATACCAATTATATATTTTAAACATTTTTTTTTGAAATTTAAAAGGAAATAAAATTTATGTTATGTATATAATTTATCAAGATTATACCTTTTTCAGAAGGGCTATTTTATTTTAATTTTAGCAATATTTAAACAGCAATTTTATTTTGAAAAATTAGAAATATGCTTTGGACAAGTAATTAAAGTCGAGTAAAAACAAAAATTAACTTGTTGGTACACGAGAAAATCAGCAAATACATTATTTATCCAATCAATTGATTATTTCTTGCGTGCGAGAATCTTTATGTTAGTTTTCTTAATTTTAATATAAGTATGATGTAGGACGTGTTTATGTTTTATGAATAATTGATATGTAGTGCTGGTGAAACTGATGCATGACTTGGAAATATATCGAAAATATTCACTTACTTACTATAAATAAAATTATCGACTTTTATGTATGGCAAGCAAATACACATCAAAAGTTCAAAAATTTATTCATTATAGAGCACAGCTATAATGTTAATACCGTACTTTAAGGTAATAAAAGGTTTATGCACTAAATAAACCATTTGGGTTTTTAATATTTTAATGTTTTTGCTTCTTTATAATCAATTTGTCATTTATAAAAAAATTAACTTTATAAAATGATAGTAATTTCATCGAGCTTTAATCGCTCTAATTTCATTCCAATATTGGTGTTATATAATTAGTCGGTATAAAATTTTATTAGGTTTGCTTTAATGTATATGGGAACATTTCTATAAAGGAGTTCCGTAACTAATAAGAAATAGTAGATACTATTATAAGCACCTTTGAATTTACTCGAACTTTGGCAATCACATTTACCTGAATATCATCGATTGCTATTGCGGAATCATAAACTTGGAGAGCTAGCCTGTCGAGTCTATAACTTTATAGTGCGGAAGTTCAGCTCGGAAAGCTGCTGATCTGGCAATCGATTTATTCCGCTCGTGCATTATAACGTTTAATTTGTTTAGTTTCTAGAAAATTAAGTAGAATAACCAATCTAAAAGTTGCAGAGTAGTTAAATCTTGTAGGTTGGTGTTTCAATGTATATCAATTAATGACTATTATAAATCTTTAACAACTAAGTATGTTAAAGTTTAATGAGAAAGTGGTAGAAAAGTAAGTTTAGAGATTAGAAACATAATCATTAGTTTAAAACTTAAATATTATTCAAGAAGTAATACAACTTTAAATTAATATTCGTTGATAAATAGTTCTAAAATTTAGCAATAAGTTAAATACAAACTAAAAACCTACCAAGCACTGTCGAGCAAGAGTATACAGGGTTTAAGTAAGTACAAAAATTTAGCAAAAACAACTTCATTCGAATGTTAAAACAAATTAATTCTACCTGTAAGTTTGAATGCATGCAAATTTAAGCAAAATACATAGCCAAGTACAATTTAAACTAATTCAAACTTGATATTATTCTCTTTTACAATATCTAACTCATTTTTTCAAATTTGTAATTTTGTAATATTTTGAAGTTCTATCAACGTTGCTATGTTTTTATTTATTTATATGTAAGATACTTTTTTTTAATGTTAATTGTTATAATTATGTATTTTTCCATTAAAAATATGTAGCTGTTTTTCATTTTTACTTCCAGTATTCTTTAAATTATATTTTCAAACTATTTTTCAATTTATCTTTGATATAATTTTTAAACATTACTGCAATTTTGAATAAAAATTTCAATTAACTGTCAATGATAATTAGAAAAATTTTTTAATTTTTATTTTGTTTAATTTTTGATTTTAACTCTGTTTTTGATTATTTATTTTTAAACTGTGTTGTTTATAAAGTTTCTTGACTACGCATGACTGCTTAGAATTTAATAAAATTATAGCCGCGTTTGAGTTGGAAGCTTACGACTCATTTGGTACCATTGCTTACTCTTTAACCTAATCGTTACTCGTAAAAAAGCTGCTGTTGGTACCAAAAAGGTCGTAAGGTTTTAAAAAGATAGATTTTCAATTTCAGGTTATTCTTAACTAAAGACAAAATTTATTTCTACAGAAATAATTGTAGCAAGAACTGTATCTGTAGAAATAAGTCTTTTTGTTTTAATTTTCAAATACATTCTAAATCTATGTAAGTAATTCAAACTTAATTTGTATAAAACTTCAAATTTATGTTTTATAAGGGAATTTTGAGTAAATTTTAAGTATTTTTATTTCAGCGTGTGCTTAACTATTTATAGCAAAGGAATAAGAATTTGTAGTTGGTAGGTATAGGGTATACCGTTAATTAGAGCAATAATTTATTTATGTGTTTAAACGTCTACAAAAATTAACTTTAGTTCATTCAATAAAACAAAGTTTAGATTACATTTTTATGTCTATTAAATGTTTTATAATTATGGTAGAGTATTAGTACAAATAAAATAAATTCGATAACTTGATTTATTTCGAAATTAAATTCAAACACAAATTTTAACAGAAATTTTTTCTAGCAACAAAATAATGCCCCATCCTATAACTTATTATAGTAAATAAATATGCGTATTAAAAAATGCCAGTTGCAGATAATTTAATTACTTTATTTTTATAATTCAGATATTATAATTTATTCTTTTTTATTCAAAAAGATTTTAAAGACCCGGATATAATATAATACAAATATTTGATAGAAATAACAATATAACTTTATTGTTTCTATAATAAAGTATCACATTTGACAGCTATTCGAAAAGCGCACTTAAAAACCGGGAACAATGAAAAACTTAAACGAAAAATTAAGGTTTTTTGAAATTAAAAATTTTGTTTGGAAATTCAGTAAAACTGGACTAGCGTTTATCATCATTGATCAGTTGTTGGGTAATGAATTTGATTTTCTTTACACTCTGTTTACGTTATTTTTTAAATCCGTAAAATATCTTAAAGCTATTGGAAAGACAACAAAATTAAGAATTTCGGGAGTATGTATCTCATGTAAGAAGATGTGCTTTGATTGTTTGAGTGTTATAATTTCATGAAATACTGAACTGCTCAATTTAGGTGTACTGAAAATTTAGTTTAAAAATTCTTCTTAAGAGTGTACTGAAATGGTGTTTTTGAAAGAGAAGCTTTTCAGTTCTCGACGGAAAATATTTATTCAACATTATCCTTACAGTAGCACAAAGCAAAATAGAAAAAGATATTATATTAAGAAACTTTCATTTTACCAGATAGTTTTGTCTTGGTTCACATGGTTTATAACATTATAAACCATCCGGAGTCCGGATTTGCAGTTACACTGCTTTTCCTGAAAATTCAAAGCAGCTCAAAAATTTAAAATAATCTGAGCGATTTATCAAAAAATGGTCCATTGGTATCATGTTTCATATGCTTTTTTTCGTTTTATTGGGTTTTTGTATTTTTGAATTTTTATGTTTTTTATGCTTAATTTTAAATCTCTATGCGTCTGCATTTTTTTTGAATTTTTTTGAATTTCATGGTTTGGGTATATCGTCCAATATTTTTAAAGAGCAATTTTTTCTCTTCAAACCTCATCCAATTTTTAATAATCTATTGTTTTAGAAATAAAATTAAAGCTTTTGATAATTCTTTTATTAATAAAATTAGTAGTTTTTTTCAATAAAATTGATGCTTTCCTTTTGGATAATATTTGATGTTTTTTTAAGAACTTTTTATGTTTTTTTATCCGGACTCGACTTATAAGCGTAGATGGAGGAATCAACCTACATAACTTCCAATAGTATATTGTGTTATAAATGCATAAAATATTGTTTTCTGTATCTTGAATAGTGCAGAAGAAGCCAAAACAAAAAGCCAAAACATGACTGTTAATAATTTTTATAATTACATTATTGACTATTATCCCCATAAAAATTGAATTTTTGAATTTGTCATGGAGTAGATGATTTCAATATTGCATTATTAACCCTTCGTTACATGATGAAACGAATTTTGAAAAAAAATATTTTTTGCCATTCCAGGAGTAAAGTACTCACTTTTAACACCCGGATTTGCGGGTGTAAAGTGGCTCTTTTTTCCCTAGGGCAATAAAAAAGTAACTAGGAGTAAAAATGCCGAAGTAAAAAAGCTGACATGTATTTTCAATCATTTTTTTACATTTACATTTATGTTGAAGAATCAACTTTTTCACATCTTCTATGCACAAATTGACCAACTCTTTGGTCCGGCACGCTCCCGCAAGGCCAAATATTAGTGCGACCTGCAATGAAATAAATTGATAAATAAATAAAAAGTACTTACTTTAGCTACAAAGAATTTATCACGAGGCGCCTCTTTTACAAATAACGCCATGTGGTCCGAGGTTAGAACACGTGATTTTTTAGGCACGTACCCTTTGATTTTCCGCTTAATAAAAGCAGTTTATTTATGAAAATTGCTGATATCAATATTGTGTTCCAATTTTGTCACGGCCTTTATCATGGAATATTGCGGCCACATGGGGGACGACTTTAACGTTTTAGCCTTTTCGTAAAAATAGGCCTAAATCACGTCTTCAGTAAAATATTCGAGCAATTCTTTCATCTTGTTCCACTGCACAAAACCATCGTATTGTTTCCGATAAATTTTCTTTGATTTTGTCAGCAAAAGATCTGCCAACGCTATTTTTGCTGCTTCGGCAATTTCGAACGATCCATTCATTATAACACGTCTTATTTCAAGCGCACAAATGTAAATGAACCGTTCTAGTACTTTTTGGTAGTTGGTAATACTACTAGTGCCACCTGCTACTTTGTAGTACTATCAAGCATGTGCATTATTGAAAATATGCGTTAAATTTTTGCTTAAAATTTCGCAATTTGCGAAGTTCGTACTTTACTTTCCGGAATAGCAAAAAACAGTATAATATGCACCTCGGGAATAAAGTGATTTTTTTGTCCGAAGGGTAATTGTTGCCCTCAGCTAACGCCTCGTGCAAACAATTCTTTACCATCAGGCCAAAAAAAGTCACTTTATTCCTTTGGTGCATAATGTACTATTTTTGGTTACTTATAGTGCTCTAGTTAAGGAAAAAATCAATGAAAAAATTTATATTTAACAATTCATTGTAATATTAAAAAAAAGTGGATATGGTCCAATATGGCACACACCGTTTCACTACGTTGTTTGGTCAACAATACTTAAAAAATTTAAACTATTGTGTTAAACTGTGTTTTATTATTACTATTCTACTATTATACTTCACCAATTTCATAATTTTCCTTTAAAGAATTTGAAATTTCATTGATGTGAAAAATTCACGTTGCACTGAAGATTAACCAATTGTAAAAAATGCTGATTATTCTTATGTTTAATCAACACTGTTGTGCTCTAGCAAAATTATTTTCACTTTTGTCTATTCTTAGGTATTCTACGAATAAGCTACAGTAGTTGAAATTGGGCATTAACTTTAATCGCAAGAAATATAATCAAAACTTTGGTATGTGCTAAATCTGGCACACCATGAAACGAAGGGTTAACTTAACTATGACTTAGGTCACTAATAGTAGCTAACCGAGATTGGCGAAAAGCTGTAAATATTTAAGATTAAATATAAACCTGTTTTATGCACTTGTACCACAATATTTTATTTCGAAATTTTGATTTTATAAAAATAAATATATTTAGAAGTTAAAAGAAATTAGAAATATTTAAAATGGATAAATTGACCAATTTTTAAAAGTTGAATCATTTTACCCCAATTAATGGGGGAAGCAAATAGCAATACCAATTTTTAGCTGTTGCTACGATACGGGCTAAATTCCAGTAATCTCATTGGTAAAATCTAGAATCATTTCGAGTATCGGATTGATCCGTGACTATAATGCCCGTACTTATAGTCACGGATCAATCCGAGACTCAAAATGATCATAGAATTTACCAATGAGATTACTGGAATTTAGCCCGTATCGTAGCAACAGCTGTTATTTCGAGAATTGATCTCGATTCTCGGTTCAATCCATTGCTATAATGCCCGTACTTATAGTCACGGATCAATCCGAGACTCAAAATGATTCTAGATTTTACCAATGAGATTACTGGAATTTAGACCGTATCGTAGCAACAGCTGTTATTTCGAGAATTGATCTCGATTCTCGGTTCAATCCATGACTATAAGTACGGGCATAAGTACGGGCATAAGTACGGGCATAAGTACGGGCATTAGTGTATATTCTGTCACTAACCAGGTAGCTCATTAACCTTTAATTTTAAATTTTGTAACAAAGTTCTAACAAATAAAGTAATTAATGCAGTAAACATATCTGCTGTATTGTTCAATATTCATCCTAATACTGACATCAAAATTGGGTTAAGTAACCTTAGTTGATGAAAATAAATAAAAACACAATGAACCAAAACATTAGTAGTAAATAAAATTTATAATAAAACTTGATATCATTCTCTTGTATATTTATTACACAAGTATTATGATTTACCACGCGTTTCAGCCTACAGGTATTTTAAACTATTAAACATAATCTATTCATATTGTTAGTATAACTATAATATTGTTATTATAATATATTGTTTAATTTTACAATATATAGCCTGTAAGTACTACTTTACTACACAGTTACTCTCAATGTTTAGTTTTCTTGTGAAGTTAGGGTACATATTTCTATAGTAGTGTTAACGATTAAATTCTTTATTATGATGTGTTATTTGCGATACATGTTAAATTTGCTACTACATCAGATAGAAACGAAAGAGAATAAAATAGTTTAAAGCATATTGGGCTGTGCTGACTAAAATTGACTATTATGTTTTTCTCTATCCGCCGACGCAACACGTCAGGTCCGGTGTAATTAGTTTTAAAGTTAACTGAGATAAAATAAAAAGTGTATTTAAAAAATAAAATCAAATTTAAAGAATGCAATTTTATAACTTGTAATAGTTTTCTTAATAATTAAAAACTGCTTCAGTTAGGTAAAAGTTCTTTGTATTATTAAAACTTAGAAACGTAATAAAAAGTTATGAAAAATTTAACTATAATTTAATTCCAAGCAAAATTTTTTATGAGCTAGCAGCATAATAAAAAGTTGGTAAATGTTTGCAATCTTTTGTTATTAATAAAAAAATTGTTATAAAAGTTTATAATAAGAACAGGGTTAAAGATAAATTTTAGCCAACTAAAAGTTTGGGGGGTTTGAATTAGACACCTAACAAATTGAATGCAGTTAACTGACAAAGCTGTACATCACATAAATGATTTTATATATTTTCGTTGAATGTTCTTGACAGATAGGCAATTCTAAATATCACTAAAAAGTATAGCATATTTTTCTTAAGAATCGAGTGTTAAGAAAAGTTATTATAAAAAGTTTGCACATTTATAGAAATAAATTATAAAAGCTCAAGAAATTAACTTGCTGCATTGAATTTCCGCCATATTATGCTATTTTATGTTTTCAAACCGAATTTCACGTATTTGCCACGCACAAAGTTATTGCCTATAAATTAAATTAGAAATACTAGTATTTTAATCGATAAATTCTATCATCTATTTTGTAATGCTAAATATTTTAAAATACATTATTGCAGTTTGCGATAATTGATCTATTTTGAAAAATGAAACTGTTACAAAAATTTGAAACAGTTGATTTATGAATATATAGTTTCCAGTTTTCATTTGAACCAACCTCAAATATTTACTGAAATAAAATGTTTTTAATGATAAACTAGGCTTATTGCCTGGGCGATGTCTGATGAGAATACCACAGTATGGTGAAAACGGTTACGATAATTATATTTTAAAGGATACAGTAAATTTTACAATTTATTAATAAATGATATAACCAGAATACACAATTATAAAGTAATGACGCAACATACGGTTCATTAAGGAAGTCACAGCAATATCTTATTTACCACGTTAGCTCCTGAGATCCAATGGTCCCTCGGGAGCCAATTGATGTCACCAAATCGAGACATAATCCGACCTCTCAACTTACTCATAGGCAAATATCGTTGCGGCTATGTTGCATATGGCGACATTCTGCTGAAAATGCCGTAGTACCTGTTACGTCTATATCACGTAATTTACGGCACGAAGACTGAATTTATCATCTTCAATATTGCTTGCATTGACTGAAATAGCATTGCTATTCATTATCATCTAAGAAGAATGATCAGATGACCCCGTTTCAGTATGATTCCAACGTAGTTTTCTCTATTATTAATTAAATTTGTTATTCCACTACTCCATTACTAAATCGTAAAGTGTCTATATGACTGTATTGTTAACTATGAGTGCGATACGGTTAATCAGAATAAATACATGGCAGGTAAATCAAAATTTAACCTCTATTTTGGACACCTCTTATATACTTACAAATTTTATTCAGCTTTGTTTCGACAAAAAAAATGTATTTAAAACAGAAAAATCTGTTATTGTGAACAAGGTTACTTTCAATTTTTGTTATTTATAAATAACTACAAAACACTTTTAAACTGTATTGCTATACAAGTTACGAAAAAGTACAAAACATATTATTTACTGTTGTAACTTTATCAAATGTTTGCAAATATTGTACGCATAATAATATTGAACAAGTGTTTTGTTTATTAAAATTTGTTATTGTATAGTACAAAATTTTTTTTATATAAAAGTATTCTTTCAAAGAAGCCTAATTATTTTTTGTAACATGGCTAACCTATTGAGAAACTTTTTTCAATGAAAAAAGGTATAAATTTTTAAAATTTTAAAATTATTGATATTGTGAGTGTTGGTATTGTAAATGACGTTCTGCTAATAATTTCAGAATTCACGCCTTGTTCAGTACGTCTCTTATCGTGGCGGCAGCCAATGAAACCGAATTGTATCCATAAGCGGCGATTGCAATTAAATTAGGATATTTATAGTTACGCCATCTACTCATATAATTCTTTGCCCAAAAGCAGAAAAACGTTTAAAAATTCGAGATCATTTTTGTTTTTTTGTAACAATTTTTTTGGTAATAATTGTTGGAGAGGCCCAATTGCCCTTTGCTCCGTGCCGCTAATGAAAGAATCGCCTTGTAGCGCCACTTTTATTGCGGCGGGCGATCGCTAGAATTGAGTTAGTCTTGGGTTAAGGTTGGTTTATGCAAAACGCCGACGCACGCACCGCACGCGCTGCACGCATGAAACGCCCCGCACAAAACGCCGCACAAAAATATTGGTTTATGCAGTTCGAATGCGTTTGATGCGTTCTAGTGCGAAATATGTTTAGGCCTTTTGAATTCGACTTTTTAAAAAAAATACAAAATTACTCTGAACCTAAACTTTACTTTCTGAATCTATAATACAGACTGACTGTTAATAGTTGGCAAGTTGTTTGAAGAAAACTTGTCAACTTTACAAGAATTTGCTTATCTAATACAATGCATAGTTAGAATTATGATATGATTAAAGGTTACAATATTCTAATTACATAGTACGTTCACACGTGGTAATAAAATATATACTAAGATTAATTAAAATATAACTCCTCCGCGCCTAAGAGGAAAAATTACAGTTGAATAACTTGATTTTTCAAAGATATTTCCTCTAAAGGATTTATCGTCTCTTGACCTGTAACTTTTTGAACTTTTACTCTCAGACTAGGATAGTATTTTAAAAGTAAAAACAAAATAAAAATGACAATTGCTATGTAAATCAAAATTGTATATAAACTGATATTATTATAGTGAAAAGGTACCGTTTTTATTGACGAAAATTTTCTTTGCGTGTTTGTCAACTGCATTTCCAAATGTTTTACTTCGTCGAGATTAACGTCGTCCAGATGTATCGGATCGATTTCCATATGAAATTGATGTTTTTCGTCGGGAATTTCAATCGTCGGTATATTAAAATGTTTAATAAACGGGTTTAAATTTTGATATGTTCTTAAAATTAATTTATCTATTTTGAAACTACAAGTTTTTGGAACTGTAATTACATATGTTCCGTTTAATATTACCTTTTCTACAATATTTGAACAATTACTTGAACCAATGGTTGCTTTAACAGTAATAATCAACCACTTATTATTTATTAATTTTTGAATTTTGGTTTTTGTTATATAACTATTCTGAACTTCACAATTTTTATAATTTTCACTAAGACTAATTAAGTCAACTTCGCACGGATTATGTTTTGTTATTAAATTAGTAACTTGTTCGTCGCACAGATAATTTAATTGATTTATTTGTTTACACATGCCGTCACTTAACCCATATTGTTCTTCGTTCAACATTAGGTAGGAAAATTTAGGAATGATGATTTGGTAATAAATATTTTTTAACACAGGTGAGGAGTAAAGTTTATAGTAATCATATGAATTTAATTCTACTAAAGGAATTTCCAAAATAAATATTATTTGTTCCTGACGTATATATCCTTTAATTTTTATTGTTGAATAATAATTGACGAGGTCCTCCTCTTCTAAATTATATGGCAATTTTAAATTTGTCAAATGAGCTTTTATTTTAGATAATTCTATTCTTAAATCGTCGTGCATAATTATTGACGGGTGCAATGAATTTAATTTAGCAAAAGTAATTGAATTTTCGATATTGTCTAAAATTTCTAATAATATTTCTACAGCTGCAATTAGTTGATTAAAAATAGTGTTTAATAAGACAAAACTATCTATTTCATTGAAATACAAATTGGTAACGTTTTGCATTACATTAGCAATTTCATTTATTCGGACTTCGAGCAATACTTGATTTTGCTGTAATTTAGTCATTGATTCATTAAACATGTGTAGTGCTTTATCTGTGATACTAAGTTGCTGTTCCGCTATAATTTTTACTTGATTTTCGTTTTCCTTAATTTGCATAATAGCCGCATCGTATCGATCAGCGTCCGATTGATCAAGATTTCCCGAAATTGACTTCCAAATCGAACCCAACCCATTTATCAGTCCGCGTGTGGGACGTTTGTTTTTATCCGTACTTGTTACTGACATTTGGTTGAATTTGCTTTCTACTTGTGAAAATTTATATTCTAACAGATATCTATAAGTAAACATTTCATTTGCATAAGCAATACCATAATTAGTTTCATGAAATGAAATATTCAGTTTATTGTAATTATCAATTAACTTATTTAATTCTAATCTTAAACTAGATAAATCATATATTTGTATTAATTTCCAATAATCCACTACATTTTGAGCTAAACCTAATTTTAATGGAAGTAATCCTTGTTTATTTGAAATTTGATCTATTTCTACTACATCGGCACACTTTGCGAAGTGGATGGTTGCGGTGACGAGGGCGATGGTGAATCTTCTGTAACAATGGGTTGTCTTAGATTTTTTAAGTGAACTGTTCTACCACGGTTCTTATCTGAACTCCCAACCTTTTGTATAATCGCTTTATTATTAGGAAGCATTGTTTTTATTACAAATGGACCATTAAATTTTTCGCCTGTTTTATTTCGTTTATATTTATAGCTAGTTTCGTACACCGTTTGTCCTTCCGAAAAGGGGTTATTGATATTTTTATTTCTTGTATTTGCAACTCTTTCTTTATTCGTTATTAATTTTTCATTTACTCGATCATAAGTTAAAGCTAATTTTTCTTTATGTTTTTGAAGATAATCGCTGTACATTTGTTTATCGTAAAATAGATCGTAAGGATCCCGTAACTTTGTATGACCTAATGTTAATTCTAATGGGGTCAAATTTGTGCTGGAATGTATTGAATTATTATAGGCAATAGTTGCATATTTCATTAAGGTGGTTACTGGTTCGTTGTGCTTTGTTTTTAATAGCCTAATATGTTCGGCTAAAGTAGAGTGAAACCGTTCTATTATTCCATCAGATTCGGGATGATGAGGTGTTGTGAAATGAATTTTTATCTTATGCGATTCTAGCAATTCTTCAATTATATGATTGTGAAATTCTAAACCTTGATCTGCACTAATTGTTTCGGGTGTTCCGTAAAATGAAAAATAACTGATTAAAGCGTTTAATATATCTACCGCGTTTTTAGATTTAACTTCAATTGCTTGACCTAATTTTGTAAATGCATCGACTATAGTTAAAAATTTAATGTTTTCTGCCGTGTAAACATCTATATGTAATTTTTCAAAGGGACGGTGAGGTGTATCCGTTAACATCATTGCAATTCTGGGTGGATTTCTTTCGTATTTACTTTTTTTACATCTTGTACAATTAGCAATGAACTTTGCTACGTGTTCTTGCATGAGAGGAAAATAATATTTTCTCTGTAATTGTTTTAAAGTTTCGGAAATACCTCGGTGGTTCGTTTTACCTTCATGCTGATTCCGTATAGCTGTCTCTATCATATCTTGCTCGTGTAGAATTTCTCTTCTTTCCGTACAATAGATTAACTCGGGTCCATTTACATTAAATAATTTTTGAACTACTCTAGTAAATTGCTGAAATAATGCGTCAGTTTCGAAATAAATATAATATTTTTTTGATTCGGTTGTGTATTCTTTTAAAAAATTGATTATGCTTTCTTCATCATTACTATTTATCTGAACATGATATCGTTTGATTTTACCTATTGTTTCTATTTTGACCGGTTTTGCGAGTGCGTGTACTTCGTAAATAAAGTATTGATTTGGTTTTGAATCTATCACATCTGAACAAATTTTAATATTAGCTATTTCTTTATTCTGACTAACTGAATTTATAGTATCCGAATTGTCTAATTGTTCTAAAATTGAATCTAACTCTTCTTCCGTCATAATATTATTTTCCCATTGATTATCATTTAGTAAATCTTGTACTGCATTTTCGTCATTTTCATCAAAATTGTTAATCATGGATTCATTTTCAATGGCATTTATATCAATCTCCATATTTCTATTATAATTATTACCTTCTAGATAGTATATTTCTATATTAAATTGGTTTCCGAATACATAGTTAATCATATGGCGTACTTTTTCAAATTTTAACTTATCTAATCCGCTACCTAACCTTGGCATTGCTAAATTCTTAATATTATTTATCAAACAAAATTCTTTCATATTGACCAAGCATTTAAATAAGCTTTCGTAAGTAGGTTTTTCGTAATATTTATCTTTG
The DNA here is from genome assembly GCA_947369205.1 of Cantharis rufa. Classification (NCBI taxonomy): domain Eukaryota; kingdom Metazoa; phylum Arthropoda; class Insecta; order Coleoptera; family Cantharidae; genus Cantharis; species Cantharis rufa. The sequence continues at coordinate 91,206,652 of OX376303.1, forward strand.
GTTATTAAGTAAAATATGTATCTTTGATTTTCTCGCAAGTGAACAAATGAATGTATTTGTGGATTTTGGTTGTTTAGGTTTGAGACCTGTCCATATCTTTGTTTAAATTCAATAGCTATTCCTGAATTCATTTTTAAATCTTTACTAACACAATGACATAAAGAAAATTCCGGAGGAGATTCAAAGAGATCTCCAATTTTTTCTATGATTGTGGGAGAATTTATTATTTGTTTATAGGTGAATTTGGTCTCAAAATCTTTAAAACTAAAATTATTATCGTTTTTAATTTCTACCCTGCTTAACGCATCTGCATTACTATTATGATTACCCTTTTTATATATGATTTCGTAATCATATTCTTCTAGTTTAATTTTCCATCTTTGCAGTTTCGAATTTGGTTCCTTTAATTTCGATAGCCAGACTAAAGGGCGGTGATCTGAATAAATGACAAATTTTCGACCGTACAAATAGGGCCTAAAATATTTAACTCCCCAAATGATTGCTAGCAATTCTTTTTCGATGGTACTGTATTTTCTCTCCGAATCATTTAACGTTCGCGATGCATAGCAAATTGGTTTGTCTGACCCCACAGTGCCTTGAGACAAAATGGCACCGATTGCCACATTGGAAGCGTCCGTAGACACTATAAAAGGTTTTTCAAAATCCGGATACTGCAGTATGGGATGATTAACTAAAATATTTTTACATCTATTAAATGAGTCCATGAATTCTTTGTTATGTTCGATTGTATGCCCTTTCTTCAAACATATAGTTAGTGGTTTTGTTATCTTGGCATAATCTTTAATAAATTTCCTGTAATATCCTGTTAAGCCTAAAAATCCTTTAATCTCTTTTGTTGTTCTAGGAACTGGGTAATTTATTACTGCATTAATTTTAGTTGGATTTGGTTTAACACCTTCCGGCGTAATAACATGACCTAAAAATTGCGCCTCTTTTTTTAAAAATTCTGACTTATCCATCTGTATTTTAAAATTTGCTTTTCTGAGCCGATCAAATACTAATTTTAATTTTTCAATATGCTCCTGCAAGGATGTGGAAAATATTACTATATCATCTAAATAAACAATGCATGCCTCATTTTGTATTCCGCGTAAAATATTATCAATAACTCGTTGAAAAGTTGGAGGGGCATTTTTTAAACCAAAAGGCATGCGTTTATATTCGTAATGACCTCGCGGTGTTGAAAAAGCCGTTTTTTCTCGATCTCTAGGATGCATTTCAATTTGGTGATAACCCGATGCTAAATCCAATGTTGTAAAATACGAACATTTACCTAATTTATCTAAAATATCGGAAATATGAGGCAGGGGATATTTATCGTCTACGCACTTCTCATTCAATAGTCTATAATCGATTACCATTCGATATTTCTGTACGCCCGACGCGTCCAATTTTTTTGGAACAACAATTACCGGGCTACTCCAAGCACTTTCCGAGTGTTGTATTATATCGTTGGCTAAAAGTTCGGCCACCTGATTGGCCACCTCTTTTTGTTGTGCGTATGGCATCCTATATGCTTTTTTAAACACCGGCACGTCATCTTTAGTTTTTATTTCGTGCTTTACAATATTTGTAAAGGATAACGGTATACCTTCACAATGAAAAATGTCTCTATATTCATAACATATTTGCCTAATTGCTTTTCTTTCTTCGTCATTTAAATGACCTAATCTAAGATTGTTTAAATTTTCTTTTAATAACCTATCTTTATTTTTATCGTAATTAACTTCTATCATTTCTGCATCATCCGTTTCTAATACGTTTAAGGGTTCTACACTTACTACTTTTTCTGATTCGCTACTATTTGTAATACTAATAATTGCCTCTCTATTTTTTATCTTTACTAAGCATTGAGGAATTTCTACTCCTTCAGCTAACTTTGTGTATTCGATTATTCCTACATCTAAATTATTTGAATTTATGGGAACTTTTACAATTTGTTGTTGTCGCGGTTGTAACTTAAATTGTTTTGTTTCTAATGGTTCAAAATATATGGGTATCGCACCGTATTTAGTTAATAAAACGTTTTTCTTTAAATCAATACTTGCGCCTAAATGTTTTAATAAATCCATGCCTATTAATCCATCATATTTAGGATTAAAATCAAACATACAGAAATCATAGTACTCTTTGGTTTTAAAAGTTTTCGGCAATGGTATTCGTGCAACGTATTTATGAAATGTAGTCTTATGAGCTGATCTAATTTTAAAAGGTTTTTCCTTAACAAATTCGTTATAATATTTTTTTACTATTCGCGGTGATATCAAAGTTTTATTGGATCCTGTATCTAGCATAAATTTAAAATTAACATGAGGAATTTTTATGTATGGTAACGCGGACGTACTAATATTTGTGACATCAATTATGTCATATCGTTTGGTGGGTCGTCCCACTGAAAATTTTGCTCTTCTTGCTCATCATTGTTAACTACACCGTTTTGATCAACTTCCGTTTGATATAATTCTTGAGATACGAATTTTGGATTATTAAAATTGTTTTGGGGTCGTCTGGAATTTCCGCTTGATGTATCCATCGGTTCCGGACGAAATTGTCTCGATTTATTTTCATTAAAATTTGGCGTTTGCCTATTTGTGTTATTTTGATAATTTTGATTTTGTCGGAATGGCGATTGGGATTGAAATGGTCTATAATAATTATTACCATTGGATCTATAGTTTGTATGACGTGAATTTCCTGAATTTCCGCTATTAAAATTTTTATTGAAATTATTATTAAAATTATTGTTAAAGTGTGATCTAGAATTAAAGAATGCAGGTTTGTTCTGCTGATATGTTGGTGTATTAGAATTACTTTGATAACTATAATGCGGACTTGCATTAGACGTATGTTGACCCATTGGGCGCGGTTTATTAAAGTTCATGTGATTATTATTGTTACTTAAAAAATTACTTTTTGAATACGCAAAATTTTCTTCCTCGATTACAAAGCTAATGGCTTGTTCTAGGTTTTCTGGTTTTCTTAATCTAATAGGCAAATTATTGTTAATACCTCTTAAATACGCGTCTAACGCTTGCTTTTCATATATTTGAATTTTCATAATTCGTGCGTTTACATCAGCCTCCTCTAATTGTAACTTTGTTAAAATTAAGCATAATAAATCTTGGCACCTATTACCAAATGTTACGGCAGTTTCGTTCTTATGTTGTTTAGCATGAAGTAAATCTCCAAGTAAACATTGTTCATCTCGCGGGTCCGAAAAAAATCTTAAAAGTAATTGTTTTATTGACATCCAATTATTTAAATTTCCCCGACTACCAACTAATTCAAGAGCGCGTCCCTTTAGTTTCCCGATTATTGATCTAAGTAAAAATTCATTTTGCGGATTGTTAAGATTAGTTCGATCAGCATAATTATTCAGCAAGTATTCGGTAGCCTGAATAAAAATTGCTAACGTAGCGCAATTACCGTCAAAATCTGGTACACAGTTAATGTGAAATTTCTCTACTTTTGGAACTGCCATTATAATTATATTTCTACGAAGAGGACTTCTGTCACGGTTAGTTTCTTCCGTATCGGACATAAACGCTTAATTCGAAATTAATATATACGTATGAATCAAAACTATTTAAATTATTACTTGTTTTCACTTAATTAACGATCCCGATTTAATACAATTACTATAAAACTTTAGGTAAAATAAAAGGAACTTACAGGATTTGTTGAATTTTCATATTTGACTGAATCTAAGTGTAGTTCGTAAATCTTCTCTCCAATTGTTGCAGTTTCGGCGAAGTTGTCCTAGCTGCTGGAATTGTTGATTTCCAAGTAGGCGATTTTAGTCCTCCTAGTTATCTTCAATCCAATTTGGTTACCCAACCTCGGCGATGTTTTCCTAGTGATGGGCTGCTTGTTTAATTTTATCAGGATCAAGTCCGTGAATCGTTAAAACGAACACTATTAATTCGCGATTTTTGTCAAAAAAATAGCCCGGACCTATCCTACCGACTGCGCCAAATATGTTTAGGCCTTTTGAATTCGACTTTTTAAAAAAAATACAAAATTACTCTGAACCTAAACTTTACTTTCTGAATCTATAATACAGACTGACTGTTAATAGTTGGCAAGTTGTTTGAAGAAAACTTGTCAACTTTACAAGAATTTGCTTATCTAATACAATGCATAGTTAGAATTATGATATGATTAAAGGTTACAATATTCTAATTACATAGTACGTTCACACGTGGTAATAAAATATATACTAAGATTAATTAAAATATAACTTGCGTTTTCTGGTTACAAATTAGAATAAATTCACATTACGGTAGATGGCGCTAATGTTATTCTATTTCATTATTTAAAATTTTTTTAAATCAGATAATCAAATATTATTATTTCTAATAAATCAGAAAGATGGACTGGTTTCTTTTGTAGGTATTTTCGACCCAAAATATGGTGAGCATGAAAGTTAAGCTTTAGGGTCGATAATTTTTCATCGTGCTATTATTATTTCTAGAAAATATCACAATAATGAAAAATAAATTAAAAATAAAAATATCAATTATAAGGTAACAATTATAATTGATATTTTTAATTTATTATTAATATCTAATAATTTTAATTTTATAAAAATAAATTAGTAAAATAAAATGAGGAACAAAAATTTACTTTACATCATCTGCAAAAATAAGATTTATAATAAATTACTTTCGTAATTTTAAATTTAAAAAAATTGTACCACAACAATAATATAACTTGAAAAGTTCCTAGCGTTACACGCTGCAATGAAAACCAAAGATAAAATAAATTTCGAGGTTATGCACGCACGTCACGCGCGTCAGCGACGTGCATAAACGCTACTACAGAAATTCAATGTTTCAACTTTATTTGCTTGCGTGCAGTGCGTGCGGTGCGTGCGTCGGCGTCTTGCATAAACCAACCTTTAGAGTTGATAGTACGTAGGTGAAGATTTGCAAGTCCGTGAAGGGAAATGCAATTACGCGGCCGATTACTTATAGGAATGTAAGCCGAGTCGAGGAATTAGAATCCGGAGAGGATTATTTTGTGATACACCACCGTAACCCGAGGCAAGTTTCTTCAGGTGCCTAATTGAGATTTTTCAACCTGTTTTGCAGTGAGGTAAGATTTTTTTGTTTTTAAATTGATTTTGGGAAAATCGATTACTTGTCCCTATATGTTTCTCCACTAAGGACAATATTGAGACAAGTAGCGGCTGTCTTCCTTTCCAACTCCGCTGAGGCTGTCAATGTGTTGGTAACAACTTCTTGCAGTCATTGTTTTTTTTAAATCTTTTTTAAATTTTTTTTAAATAAAAGCTGGTTTAACATCTTGGGTTTCATCACAAAAATTGTTAATTACTGGAAAAGACCTATTCCAAGTGTGGTGAAAATTGCCATTGTTCACCGTAGTGCTAATTTTTGTTACATTTTTCAAACTCTTTTCAACTTCACTCTCTCCATTAATTCCTTCCAGGTGGAATAAATACACCAACAGAAGAAAGTCTTATACCAGAAAGGAATTAATTGAAAAACTAAGGACTGCTATAGTGGCTCTTAACGAAAGAGGAAATTTTTTTATTTATTTATCATAGGAAAGTGGAAATTTACAAAAAATTGTTTTAAAAAGCCAAACTCTCTAGGGTTTGAATTAAAAAACAATGTTTGTTAAATATATTTCTTACAAAAGTGTCCTCTAGTTTGGACGATGTCTTTACATCAAATATCACATACCTAATTTCCAGAAAAGACTATTAGATTATCAAATCAAATTTCAAAATATTTAATTTAGCTTAAACAGAACAATATTATATTAGTTACCTAAAAAGCTCAAGTAAAACTGCTTAGGTAAGGACAATAAAAATATTTACCTAAATACAGGTATAGTATTGAATAATCAATGAATATTATGTGGTGTAAGTCGTATAACCATATCAATATTTTCGAAAATCAAAATAAGTATGCACACGCACTTTTGGGAGTAACGTGTTTTAAATTATCACAATATCACACTGAGTATGATTATCGGAAATATTTTCGCCATACTATGGCATCATCAAGCGATGAACTAGAGTTCATCATCCTAACGAATGTTCAAATTAATATTATACAAGTACATAATTTATTATAATATAATATCTCGTTATCTGCAACTAATTCTCAGTTAAAAAATATTGTATTATAATAATTATTGATTTATGTATTATGTTTTCTAGCAGCTGCTACTCCTGTTGACTATGAATACGCCTGTATGTTGTGTTTATCGCGATTAATAATAATTTTCATGAAATTTTGTAAGTATAAAATGAAACCATTAACTTCTGAATATTAATTTTTTGGTCACCCTATATAAGTAACGCGATTAAATAACAAAAGCTCAACTACAAAGCGTCATTGATAACCGTGAATCGTTACGCCAAACCTTTTTGTGGACTAGTTTTTATAGTATCATTATAAAGAATTAAATTTAGATACCCTAAACAAGAAAAGTATCATTAAGGTTATTCAATTACAATATTTACGCATGAGTGATTGCTTTGTTACATTTCTAAGAGACTTAACACAACTTCCCACAAATTATTAATATTAGAAAACAATTTTAAAGTTTGCAAATATTTAAAATTAATGCAACTTTAATAAGTCTAATAAAGTTGCAAGTTCGTAACTTGAAAGCCAAGTTAAATATTTTTATGCAACCTCTGATTGATGATTAATTTAAAGTTAAAAATTATCGTAATTAAATATAAATTGAAACTAAAATCTATTCAGTTCCTTTTCTTTACAATGCATTCTAATAATAAGGAAAGAGGACAGAATTTAAATGATTATTTTCGAAAAGCTAGTTGCATGTTTATTCTTGTATTCCCACCACGCAAAAACACAATCTGTCAGCCAAAACGACGCGACCATACTCAACTGTGTGAGTACAAATGTTTCTGTGATATTATTGCCCTAATTGCATTCTTTTATATTTTTACCGATTCCACAAACATTAAAATTAAATTTGTTTACCTCTACTACCCACCAGCGTAATTGCGAAAAACTTCGTCTGCTTTATTTCAATTATGAAATGGTTTTTGTTAAGTGCAGCACTGCATAAAAATTATCTTTAATTAGGTGTACCGAATTTTATTTTTAACAATCTTAATTTGCGTTTAACATTGAGTAATGCACCGAAAATGATTAATGTAGATTGAAGAACAACGGGAGTGCCGTAACAACATAGTTTTAAATTATAAATTGCAAATGAGGCTAACAATACCCACCTGCGTTAAAGTTTCAATTTAGCTGACCAAGTGGTATCGTAAACTTTTAGATAAAAGCGATTTTCACCTTCCGGCAAACGATTTAAAAAACTTTATTTAAAATTTCTTTCTGTGCCCGTTAACTTCGATAAATCAGAAAATTGATAAAATACTGGAAGAATGGAGATCAATAAAGCGCAAGGAAAAAAATATTTAATAATGTTTTAATATGTTTTGTTTAATAGAGTGAAATTTTTTATTTAGGTAAAATATAAAATTTCCATTTTGATTAGTTTTGCGAATGAACAAAATAGCTCATCGGATCAATGTGTTGGCCAAAAAATATCGGGATTATTGCACATTGAAACCTTTCTTATGAAAACAATTTGCTGAAATTGTGCATAGTTTGAAAATACTGTAATTTATGATACGGAATGTGGCATGTCTATGTTAGAATGCCTATGCTATGTCTAAACAACAAAAATCATCAATCCTAAAAAAGCTGCGTAAGTTTCAAACATAAACTCTTCGTAAAATTGAAAAAATTAATTTGGAATAGCTGCTTTCTTGCTGTCTTGTAGTAAATAATCTGGCCTTAAGCAATATTGGAAGTTTGCCTTTTAATATTTTAAATCGATAAATTAGTACTAATATAGGTATTACTAAAATACTAATTTAAGCTAAAATTGTTTCTGTTTATTAAAATAAAACTAAATTACATTAAAATATTTTTTTATTATAATATTATATGCGGACTTAAAAAGTATTGCACTGAACTATGTTGAGGTTTTACAACAATTCTAAGGCAGGACTGAAACGGTCCTAGCAGCAAAGTTTTAACATTTAAAATACCTACTTTAAAAGCTACATAGTTCCTTATTAAATTATGCTTGACGTTTTATACAGTTTCAAATTTATTATTAAAATACAACACCAAGTTAAATGTAAAATTAGTCGTAGCATCAATTTAAATTTTTCAATAAAGTTTTTTAAATTATAAAAAAAATGTTATTGATACCATGCTTGGTTGCTTCAGCTTCCACGTTATTAAAAGTTTACAAGAAAAAACTGATTGTATTAAATTAATAATTTATAAAACTTAAAGTTTATTTATTACAAGATTAACCTTGCAATATGTCAACAAAAATCTGAAAGGTTTTTGATTCTTAATACACGGTTATTTTGTGTACAAAATTAATGTATTCTCATTAAATATGCAATACAAGGCACGCCATAAATTTTTAACATGAGCTATTGTTAAAACATGCGTAATTTCTTGTAAAAGTCGAATGTTATTATTGGTTAAACTGTAGTTTACAATCAAATAAAATTTTATACATCCTAGTATTTACTTCTTCATTCAATTATTCAAACTATTTTAGTAGAAATTTTTACATTTTTATATTCTCGTATTTCTTTTGTGAGGATGTAATAAACGAGACCACTATTACCATTTCACACCACCACGTTTCTGTATGTGTCAGCAACTTTTTAAAATTGTAGGCTACATAATTTTATTTTTAAAAAACAATTTCCTTTATTATAATTATGTAAAAATTTTCACAAAATGGTTTCGACGACAAATTTTAGTTAGTTAACTGAAGATTAATTAATTACTTTGTCTTGACTCATTAAAGTGTGAACTATCTTACTTAATTATTTGTAAAGCTCAAGTCAAGCGATATTTGTAATAAAACCACAGGACACGAAGTCGTCGTGTGTGAACCGGCAATAAAGCAATCCGAACTAAATTTAGCACCAATTTTTTATTACAGAAGCTTGAGGGACTGCAAGTTTGCCGTTCTGTACCGTTTTTGTATATCTAATGGTAGTTAAAGGAGCATAAACATTCAAGAAAATAACATTTAAACATCTAATAAAAATATCGTTGTGTGGTCGACAACTGTTTCAACTTCCAAATAATCCATTAGAATAACCAATATGTTCAACCAGCACTACACACGATAAAATTTTATTACTTTAACTTGAAATAAATTTATTATAAATTGTTTTAAATAATGCAACTGAAATTGTAGATAGGAAAACGATAAACTGCATAATACGTGTAAATAATCGATAGCATAACTACTACATATTATTATGTTCGTGTTTAAATAATATTTAATTTACTCGCCTACTTACTGCTCATTAATTTGCTTATTAATTAATTACGTTGTCAGTACATTACTTGACAAAATTATGGTGACATACGAGAAGTTTCGCGTGTTTATTAAAATAATAAAAAACGTCAACAGGGTACTATAGTATTGGGTTTTGCAAGAGGTAAAGTTATTTACTAAAATTAATAGAGTCCAACCCAAAATATTCAAATGGAAATTACGAAATTCAGTACGTTTTTTCCTATTGTATTGATGCGCAAGATGGATTAATGAGATTTCCTCTTTTTACCTGAAAAAAACTGAATTAAAATTGTTAATTATTTATAATCTATGTACACAGTTAAAACTTCAAGTAATGTTTGTTTTACATTTGCGATAACTGTAGGAAATAATTTAACAATCTTGAATAAATAATAAAAGTTTTATAATTCAGACATATATAATTTTCTTGAAAGTGAAATGGAAAACATTCAAAATTATTATACGAGTATGGCAGGTACTTTATTATGGAAAGAGGATACCGGGTGATAACAAGACAACGAGAACAAAGAACAATCGAGATTCCAAATAATAAAGAAAAAGAAGCAATAATAAATTTCAGCATAGGCAAAAATGAATGCCAAAAACAGAGTTTAATTTAAAATGCTTTGTAACTTGATTTAATAGTAAAACAGTAACAGATCAGGTTGCACTCATGAACAAATATTTAATAACTGCTTCAACTGTGTAAATAAATATAAAATAGACGAACCCATCGAATAAACTTTTAATGTAGATTAACACGTTTAATAAATTAACAAAAAGAATTTAAATTGACAAAACTTTCGGGTTATACCTACCTAATATTCCTTGACTTTCGTTAATGTAACAAATCTTTTATTTAAACTTCACTTTTGCTGTTTTAAAACCGGTTAATTACCTATACCAATTTTGAAGTTAACAAATGGAAGTGATAAAATTTTATTGTGTATTTTAATTAAGGAAAAATTTTTTACTACCTTCTACCAGTAAAATCTAATTGAAAAAATTTCAATTTCATTCTAATAAAAATTCTTTATATTATTAGAACCTATCTATTTTTTATAATTTCATTATGTGTGATTAGTTTCTTCTTCAACCGTTCTGGTCTAAACATTAAAAAATTTAATTAAGTAATTTGTGATGTCAAATTATAAGTTCCATGCAGTTAACGGAATTATCATTTTATGTTTTTAAATTATATATTTTTTTGGGTAGAATACTGAATTTTATTTCAATCAAATTAATGGATTTGTTAAATTTCTCCTGAACAACACTATTTTTAGTTCACTTTATGAAAATTTGATAACACTGATTATGCAGGTAGAAAAATATAAAATATTCCAGTAATTTTACAAAAATGGAAATATTAGTTCATTAGTGATTTTTTGAAGTAATTATATCAGATCAGCAAGGAATGTTTTGTAACACTAATTTGTAGCAACTCAACCTTATCGCATTATTAATACCTTTTATAATCAAAACATATTACCAAATTAACAAGAGGTTTAAGGATATAATCTACAAGTTCGTTTATTTTAAATCTGTGCTTTCATTAAGTTGTCTTGTGTTCTTTCAAACTAATTAAGATATATACACATATGCTAATAACTTTTTTGTTAATTTGAATTACAATTCTGCTCCATCTTACTAATCTAAATATATTACATTTTAACTGAAGGATTTTATCGAGAAACTTTTGTTATTACCGAACGTACACCTGTTTACAAGAAAAAAGTTTGCGTGACGTTTATCACAACTAGAAAATAAAGTAGGTAATAATAATATAAAAAAGTAATAATTATTTTCAAATATTTTACACTTGTGAAATTACTAAAAATTATGTTCAATTTGGAGTTTTAATCTTCGATATTGATCTTAAAGATAATTAGTTCCAGATTGATATTAAGATTTTATACAGAAACTTTTGTATTTATTAAGTTTTTATATTACAGGCTTTAAAACATTATTTAAAAACTGTTTTGTTGTAAAAATATGGGAAATGAACAATAAACTGAGTTGCGTACAATAAACAGATGCACAAGGAATTAAATTTGGTAATATGATTGGTTTGTTTTAATAGTAAAGTCCTTCCTTATCCTTCCTCCCGATCGAAAAAAAAAACTGTTATTTTAGTAATCAAAAATTTCTTGGAATACCCGACATTTTCAAAATTTCTTAAATTGCCTATCAAAAATTCCAAAAACTATTCCAAAGATAAATGCATTGCTAAATTCTTAGTTTTTTTTGTTTTCTATTTGAAAATTTATATTTACTTGAATTTTATTTGTTAAAATTTAATGCATTTTTAAAATGTATTTAGTGCAAGACATGAACTACTTATAATACTAAAAATTTAGTTTTAAAAAAAATTCAACAGAGATTTCATAAGAAATTAAATGTAAGAAAAAATAATATTGATGATACGAGAATTTCTATTCACTCGACTGTTTATACCAAACCAGAGTTGCTTAATAAACTGGTTTATTAATCATGAAATGATAAATCAGTTAATAAATTAATTAATGAACCACTACCGCAATTAATATACCAAATATAAAAAATAATTAATTTAACTAAATTAATAATAAATCACAGTAAATGCATATTCTAACCTTTTAGCGGTTGTTAATCACATCAGATTTTACCTCAATAAATATTGGCTTGTTTGTAATATCGACTATGGAATAGCGAAATACCAAAAAGTACCGAGAACTTTAAAAAATACAGATGGTATTATTTACTGCATGAAAATAATTTTCAAAAGTTAAACATTGCAGGAAATTGCTTTAAAGGAAATCTTGTATTTAAGTTAACTTGTCAGTAATTGTATTGTTCTTAATGAGCTTTATGCGGTAGAAAACTTGAGTTATAGCAACTTGACACAACCTGACGACTTCATAAATGCATTTGACTTAACCAAGTTGCATCTTATTAGTGTTTCTATAACTCTATATTTAAATTAATTACTTCGAAATAATTTAAAGCTGAATTTATAAGTGTAGCGTGGTGTTACTATACGTGATACTAAAATAATGTAAAAAAAATGTATTTCCAAATTTTGCTTTGAAATTTGAATTCTTTTCTGTAAAGAACTCTCTTATTAGTTATCCTAGAAAGATAAACTTTTATCTCGTGCTTTAACTTTATAACAACCGAATATTATGTAATAAAAGTAATTTGGTTATAGTTCACTTTTTAATTTCATAGATTTGTTTTACGTTTGTTTATTTATTTACAAAAAAGACTAAACAAAGTTCTCTACAAAATATTCCAAATTTGCTAAAAGAGAACAATTTTCTGTCCACGAATATGTATATTTTATTTTTTAATAGTTATTTAGATCTTTACAATTCATTTTTATTTTTTGTTGTGATTTAATAAGTCTTAAGGCTGAAGAGACTCTAATAAATTTGAGTATATAGAATTAAATAAACTTTATGTATTGCCATTTCATGTTTAAATTTAATATGAATTTTTTTAGCTGGTTCCAATTGTCTTCCAATTGAAATTAATTTGTTTCAAACTTTAAACTACTGAATTTAGAGATAAAGTATTAATGAGTTCAATTATGTACTTAAAATGTATCATCTCGAAATATTCATTATTAAAGTGTTCTAGGATTATTGAGTTAAATTTATATTTTAAAAACAAAAACAAACTTTTAAATTACAGGAAAACTTTATTGGGTTTGATTATTTATTTATAAACTTTACTGCTATAACTTTTAGAGAAATGGGTAATTATAGAAACTGAAACATTGTAGAAATGTGAAAAAGTTATAATCTCACCCCAAAGTTTTAACATAAAATAGTTAAAATATATTTTTAGAACTAACATAACAAAAGTGTTATAAATGAAAATATCCCTATTTTTTAAAGCACTAAAAACGTTCGTTTTTTTAATTTATTTTTTTTATTGCTCATCTCATACATTAAGTTTTATGATAATTTTATTTAAAGAAGGGGACGTTTTATCTTAGGGGAAAACCCATCAAATTAAACAAGTAAATCAGAAAACAGTAAAAGTATACAGGTGAAGATGCTACCAACTGTAATATTTGGTCTATTGGGAAATTAGGTGTAGAGCATTTAAAGTCTTATAATAATTTTTATTATCAATTTAGAAAAAGAACATTTAAATTTTTTGCTGATGCAAATAAACAGAAAGAAATCTTAAAGAATGAATTTTACACCTTATGTATGATGGACCGTAGATATTATATTTCTTAATGTTAAATGTAGAATTCTTGTAGCATCGACGTCTAATCAAACAAATAAAAGAAAACATGACAGTAAGAAACTGAAAGACAGATATCCAAAAGCTTAAATGTGTAAAATTGTTGAGTAACAATTCGTAACAATCGATACGGTTTTTTAAAATTTTTTTTATCAATCTTTGATTAAGTTACTTTTGTATATTATTTTGCTGCACTTTAGCGTTATTTGTAATTTCTTTAATGCAATTTTCAAATTCGTGCAGTTTCATTATTTACCGAAGCTATTTCACGAGACGATAACTCAGATAAGCTACTCTTGATGTTAGATTGTGCAGACTGAGCAGTATATGTAGTTAGATTCCAATCGGGCATAGAAAATTTTATCACAAATCCTCATTAGTTTCAAACTTTCAATCACATTGCACTTGTTAAAACATAAGCCTTATTTTTAGAAAATTAATTAATAATGAGTTTTTGATAACATTGTAGGATTATGCTGATCTTATTCAGTTTATAATAGTTTTAAAAGTTTCATATAGTAATATTTAAAACCATAATTAAATTTCTTACATATTTATGATATTATAAACTAATTCTTATAATATTATTTAAAAGTATTTAAATCTAAAAACTCGGAGTCTTAAAACATCATCAACTTAATAATATGTTTCTCATAACAGATTAATTTATAAATCTACAACAAAATAAAGATGGAAAATCATTATATGAATATTTAAATAATAATTATTATAAATACAAGCGTGTTAATGTAATGTAATATTTAACGAATAATTTTTTGTAAAAGAGAACATAATTTTACATTCAAAATTTACTGGTTATTTGAAAATTTTGATCTTTTAACGTATGGTTTTGTATAAAGCGAATAAGTAAAAACGATTTATTAATATCTTTATATCTCGTAAACTCTTTTTTGCCTTTCTGGTTAAACCACAACGCAAAGTGTCTTACCGATTGACAAATGAAAATGAAGAATCGGTCGAATAATGGCATGATTTCAATTGAATGGAATTAAAAATATTAAAAATTTTATTAATAACGCGATGAAAATATTTATTTATAACATGATATCTTGAATACTTTACATGCAAAATTAATTGAATCTAATATATTACTTATTCAAATTAATGTAGTTTCTGACTCTGCGAGAACTAAATGTGTACATTTTATTCAACTAATTTATCATGTAAATTCTCAAAGTCTTCATTACTATTAATATATTAAAATAAATTAAATTATTGAAAGAACATTTACAAATGAAAACATTAAAAATTTTAAAAAATTTAAGCATTGATAGGATAAAAGTAAACAATATGCCCAAACGACGTCTTCAAATAGAATAACTTTAAATGCAGTTGCATTGGCATAGATAATACTGCAATGGTGAATTTTAGAGAGATAAATTATTATAATTGTTTTATGAGCATAATTAACAACCACTCAAAAATTTCGTTTGATGTTGATATAATGTGAATGAAATTCGTGTTTATCGTGTCGTGTTTGCTGCACCGGATCTAATCTGATCAACGATACAACTAATAGTCCGACACGCTCAGTCCAGTCTCACACGCTTTCCGTGCCGTTAATTTCTAAGTTAGGCAAGTCCTTTAGGAATCTAGTGCAGTTATTTAATAGAAATAACTAACTTACCAGTTTTAACCGCAATTTTGGCGAAATATTTTATTTTTCCAAATAATTGCAGTTTTCAAAGTCTTTCAATAAGAATAGTTGATGATAATAATAAAGTTATCTATATTTTAATTGAGCAATAATTGAACAATTCCAAATAAAAATGAACTTTATCACCGACACGCGAGCCTTTAGATAAATTAATTTTTATAGGTACTAAGTAGGTATGAAGAAGTCATCCATGAAGCCCAAGTAAATTCTCAAAGTGAAAGATCGACTCCTGTAACTATTTTAGCGTTATTTCTTTTCGTATAATGTATGTATGTATGTTCGTAAGTGCATGATAAAATTTAAATATTTGATTACTACAGTAGCGTGCGCTACAGCCACTTTGTTTTAGAGCTTTTAAATGACCGACATTTGTTTTACAAAGTAGATATTTAATCGCCTATCATTAATTCCTTTAAACGTATAAACCTAATAATTATATTATGCAGTTATGTAAACTTTTAATACATTTCAATAAATCTAAAAACCATTCGTTAACTTACAGTTAACATACAATTATTTTAATTAAAATATACACTTAAAAATCAGTTAGAACACTTTTTTAAGGAAAAAGATAATAAAAAATTAAATAAAATACCTACATTGAAAGTGAACTTGAAATACTAGCATACATTATAATAACTAAAAATTTCCAACCGTAGGAAAAACCACATATTATTGAATCTATTATAGAATAAACAGCGAAGCTTGATACTATTTTAAATTATTCATCTAGTTTTTATACGTAATATACATAGTACATGTAAGATAAATTTATAAAAAATTTTACATACATTTAATTTTATTCTTGTTAGTTTCTCAAATCATGGCGTAGGCATATATTTTACTAGAAAATACGCACAAGAAGGTTTTTAAGGATCAGTTTGTGCATTCAACAAGGAAATTCCGCTTTAGGGCTAAAGTCGATGCATCTATGATAGTTTAATGTTGATATTATAACTTGGTAATTAATTAAACAACAATTTTTTTTCTGTTTCTTTTCTTCTCAACAACTAATTGTTTTAGCCATAATTCTCTGCATCCATTCTTGATAATACATATGCTTAGTTAGCTCTGATGTTCGGTTGCACCATAGCAATTACATTAATCGGAAGTTATTCGAAACAGTCTGCCTAGACACGGAAAAAAGGACACTCACAGAATACAACTGTTATACAAACAAGTGGAAAGCCGGCATTATTTTATTTGGTAATTTAAATTCATGAATTTATAATTAACATGTTTTGTAACAAATTCGATTTTATTAACAGCTAATATATTTTAATAAAATTGTTCATTTTTAATTATTTTTTTACTTAGGTATATTTTAGAATAATAGTTTAACTTCCTTTAACTTCAAACAATTTTACAAACAAGAACAAATATAAATACAGAACAAATTAAAAAAATCAGTTCACATAATTTTATTGGCTGTGTATCTTTACCACAGCATTAACAAGTGTCCAATATATGACCGCATTGTAAGTTCAAATTTATCGATAAAGCTAAGCTCATGGCTTGGATTTATCGTAACATGGTGCTTGCAACAAAACCTTTAACGACTTCGTTAAAATATACTTACAAAATTCAAACTATATCGATTTTATATACCGTTTACAAAAATCAAATAAATTACATTCCGAATTGCCATATTAACCGGTAGGTAAATAAATTGTTATTTTAATAGAGCAATATTAATTTTGGCCGTTCAGTCGAAATTTTCTGTAATTTTCCACAAAAATATCTAGAAACATAAATTCAAAATTTCATTTAACTTAATACTGTCCTCTTGTATGTACGAAGATTGCAATTATAAATTCAAATGGCTGATAGTAATGTTGAGGATAGGTAGTTTAACGAAATCAATAATTAAGTAGTTCTTAATAATCATTTATACTTAATTAAATTCAGCTTCTCTGCCTCGGAAGAAAATAACATAATAACTTAGTAACTTTTAAATATAAATATTGCTTATAATTATCAAAAACCAAATAGAACCTCAAGAATGCTGAAAGTTATCACAATATTCAGCAATCCGAAGTAAAAGCTGTTGCACAATGTATAACTTATATTGCTTGTAATATGGAATGAAGGGTTGTTATTGGTGATATTGAACGTAATTTTTGCGAAAACTTCAAAAATTCCACATAATATGTAGAAACAACATGCTAGTTATTTGTTACATTGTTAGTGCGTGGTTTCTTTGTTATCTTTGCAATGTGGAAACCACGCGAATTCAGCGGCCAAGTGCTTAGAAACCGCGGGGTTCATGTAACATGGATTATACGTGGTTTCTACGCTATTGTGGTTTCTGGGGCACTGTTCGCTTTAAAATCTTTTTAGATAATTCGTGATTTTCTAGTAACTTCATCTGTTAGTAAGGCACGTAGATTTAAGAACAATTTGATTCGTTAAAACGATTGCTATCTTTTATATTTCTATTTTGTAAAAAAAATAGTTTGATTACGCAACTGAATAAATTTCAGTTTGCAAGTAAAATATTGTGAAATTCTTTGCATTTCAATTAAGTTGCCTATATTTACAATTTACTAGAGAAGTAGCCACTTTAAAAATCTCTTCAAGTAATAATTCTTGAAAACCTCAATTGCTCTTATACTTTATGTAGATACAGTTGAATATACTTTAAAATTTACTACAATATTTACTGCTACCATATGTTTCAAATAATGCAAAACCTCTGTACTTGAAGAATATAATATACGCGACATACCTCTTGCTAATTTAAATAACTTTGTAGGTTGGTTTGCATACCAAAAAATTTATTACTTTAATTAATAATTTAGTATTAGGTAACAGTCTACTGCTAAATATATTTATAATAACTTGGTTTTTTGTTTGTTTCTAACCTTATTCCGTAATAGTGTTATTAATTAAGTTTATATGTATCTTTGGTTATTAAGTTTGTGTGTATTTTACTAATTAGATTTCTGTCTTGAAGTATAAGTTGACCCACGATATCCTTTACATTATGATATATTACATTTACTATAGATTCTCATTTCTCAATAGTAGTCACAATATTAAATGCTTCCTAAATTCCCTCTTAAAACATTCCAATTTTTGTTTAATTCCTTAAGATGTACGATTTTCCACAATAGTCGTTAAAACGATTTTCTCGGTTTCTACATAAGCAGTATCGATATACTTTATTTACTTACACATAAGAAAAGCTCAGTTTAATTAAAGCCCAAAGCTTTTCTATACAAACTGCTATTTCACACTGATTCTGGGGTTTAGATTGAGTACATAGCTTTGAATGTATATATACTATGTGGACTAACTTGAAACAATTTATATTATTTCATTCTCGGTGATTACACATTTTAACCTCTTCTTCAAATAATAATATAATAGAATCGGTACTATATCATTACTTTGTCAATACATCGCATTGTCTAATTATTAACATTCAAACGAATATTAAACAGTTTATACCTATACCGATAAAAATCGTGATATTTATTATTTTTTTCATTTGAAAGCATTCGATATAATCGAAAACTGATAAATGTGTATGTATATCATATACCTACCGTGGTAAACATATAATTGTTATTAGCAGCTCTATTGTATTGTTAAAAGAGTTAAACCTATATAAATGTTCAAGAGCAAATAAATAAAATTCAGCATTGTCGTTTCATTATTTCGTTTATAATTTAGTTTCCCTAGTCGCGTAAATCACATCCGTTAACCGTCAGCAACAGTCTACTTTGAATTTATTGTTTTGCTGCAATGCCGTGTTATTATGTAAAATTTTCAAAACACTTCATAGTTTAATAATTGTGGTAATTAGCAAATTTTAGTACTTACTGAATTATTAGCCCGACTTTATTATTAAACGTGTGCTTCCACTGAAACTTCCTAAATCACTAAAAAGTTGAAACTTGCTAAGTCGCAACAAAAAATAATTAATTATTGTTAATTACAATTAGCACTGGAAAACGCTACAAGGTCTTCTAATGTAAATATAAAAGAAAAACAATGAAAAGCGTTATTAGAAATATGCAAGATAAAAACAAACTTGATTAATGACTTTTGATATTTGTTTTAAAAGCTGATAGTATAGCTACAACTGAATTATATATTATCTTTATAAATAATTAACAACCAATTCTAATTTTAAAAGAGTTGGAGTTATTCAATTTAATTCTTTTTCATAATTTATTATAAAATGCTATTTTGGTACTACAGATTACTTGTGTTGCTTTCTAAATAATTGCATAACTATTATTAATTTTTTATTATTTGAATTTCTATAATATTATCAATGATATAATAGTCACCATTCGTGTTATTTAAACAGCCGAGATACAATTAATAGATAAAATCGATGTTAACATGGGTTAATTATTAAACCGTAATAATTACTTAAAAAGACATTTAATTAAGATTTCCGCAAAATTATGTTTCATTTCAGGTATTCGATATATGAGCAACAGAGAGTAGCATTCATTAGTATTAGTGTCCGATTACATCATTCGATAAATCAACGATGAAATCTAAAATTTATTGCACTATTAGCATCAGACAAGACGAATACAAATAGTAAATATTGAACGCAAATATTAGTAAACTGCATTGTGCAGACCCGGTAATTATTATTCATGAAGCTGTTTAATTTCGGTTAAATA
Organism: Cantharis rufa; assembly: GCA_947369205.1. Lineage (NCBI taxonomy): Eukaryota > Metazoa > Arthropoda > Insecta > Coleoptera > Cantharidae > Cantharis > Cantharis rufa. Next base: position 91,226,596 of record OX376303.1, read on the forward strand.
AACTCAAATCAATGCAATGCAATTTTAACTTTATTCATTGCACAAATTATATTTTCCACGAGGGATATAATTTAATGTGGGTTATAAACAAGTTATAAAAGATACATAATTTTGTTAATAAGTATCACATACTTTAGCACATACGGATTAAGTACGCGTCTATGTAAAAGCATCAACTTAATCACTGCTGCAAGTGTATAACTTTTCGAGTTAAGGAAGATTCTGTACTTTATTAATTGACTTATATTAGATACACCTACAGTTTGTTTTTACAAATTAAAGTTTCTTCTACTTTGATACGGCATTCACAAAACATTATATAACTTGTAAAACGCAGCTTTGCTTTTGACTTCAACTTAAACCTTTTAAGTTATATTAAACATATCATTTAGTTTAATTTACATAATTATACATTTCGAATTACTGTGAATGCATTTATTGACCCTAAAACTACTACATCTTTTTATAATAATACTTAGATAATATATACATATAACCTTCCACCGGTTTCTAAGTGATTCTAAAATTTGTGAAATATTTCATAAATGCTACTGAAATTTATATAGCAATAAAATTCCTGTGCAGACGTGTTTATTTTATTATATAAATTTCCGTTAAAAAAATATAGTAGCAACCAATATTTTACTGAAAAAAAAACATTTTTTACGCATGAAACAATATTATATTTTTTTGTAAAAATATTTTAAATATTACATAAGTTTTACCCGTCGTTATAAATTGATGGCCTGTTACAAAATAAATCGTTCCGTTATTGGTGCTTTTATAAATGCCATGACTTCGCCTTACAGGTATAGAAATGTTAGCGCCATAAAACTTCAAGATATATCGTGCTTGGAGAAAGTTGGTTTAATAAAAAGCCATTGTGAATAATATAAAAGCTTAATTATACTATTTGAACACTTATTACTTTAATTTAATGAAATTACCTAAATTTAACTTAATTTGTTTATTTTGTGTGAACCATTAGGTTGATAATAGAATTATTACTAAAATAATTTTAATAATTCTATTATCTATTCAATTTTACCAGGTTCCTTTTAACTTTATCCTTAGTATCTGTTTTTTAATAGCATATCAAAATTTGTTCGATTTCTGATTGAAACCATATTATTACAGCGCAACTTTTTTTATGCGAATCATTAGCATGTCAGTTAACGTTAACGGGATTTATTTTTTCAACTTTTCAGAGAGTCATCGTTCTTATAAGGACTCGCACTTTTTATGCAAATAATCGGCGACTTAGTGCTGTACTATATTATTCTAATCTATTGCAAAAGCATTTTCAAATGTGAAAATGGTTTACTTTAAATCCTTTAAACTGAACGCAAAGTATTCCAAGATTATTAGGCTTCTTTTATGTATAACTCTATTACTAATTACGACTTAGAAGCTGGTACAACTTGAGCGCTGAAAATGAGGGCGAGGATCCTGGATGTTAAATAAATGATAGCGACGTAATGTTTATGTTTAATATATTAGCAAAACCCAAACAGTTTAAGCTTAAACTTCAAGATTTACGGTCTAAAAAGACAATAATGATTAGAAGATTCAAAAATATTATACGCACATTTTCAAGAATTATCGATGACTTGGCCCATTTTGCTAGATGGTAGCGCTGTCGAAAGTTCATGCAACCAAAATTACTCATTTCTAGCTTAAGTTATTTATTGGTTAGAAGTCTTAGAATGTGTCGGTCTTTTTTGCTCATTTTAAGAATAAAGCACTGAAAGAATATTTCTCAGTTGAATCAAAAATTTTGCGTTTTACGTATAAAAATGTTCGATTCACACAAGGAAATGTTTAAAAGTCATATTACCCTCAACAATCTTAGCTATTCAACGGTAAATAATATTTGATCATAAATTCAGTTTGATTTCAATATATTCTGCAATTAATTTTCACATTGCACATTAAAAATGTTATTACGAAAGTTGTGATCGATTGACAACTTCTACGCTTAAAGCAATCAAATCATTGTAAACAAGGTAATGCAAAATATTTCAGTATTAAGGAATGTATATTGCTGGAATAATCGATATTAGTATGGTTTGTTTGAATAATTTTTAAAGTGATTTATTTGGAGCATATTTTTCATTTGTTTAAATTTGTAGGTTCTATTAACTGACAAATTTAAAATTTTAATTTTTTTAAATATAAATTTTTAGAATTTATTAAAAGAATTTATTCGAGGTGATTACTTGATAGACAAGATATAGCTCTCATAAGCTCCGTAAAAACACGTAAAAAATAATTGATAATTTACAGTTTATAATTACATATTATATGATTTTTAATGCGGTAATACAGAAGACGCCCAATTTTCCATGTTCACCATGGAGATTGTTTAAACCATTATTAGATCCATATTCTAAATATTATTTAGTTTTATAGTTTTGAGTTTAATAGAGAAAACAAGAAACAGAGAAACTGAATCTACACGTTGGAAGTGAAATACTAGAAAACTAAAAAAAATTTATTAAATTTTGTGTGCAAAACCTACAGCACAGATTGGTAAAATCCATAAGGAATTTCGAGAAAATTCAGACGGCAACAATAATAATTTTTATTAAGAAATGACAGAGAGATGTTGTTCTATGCGTAGAGGAGTCGATACGAAAATTAAAAAAGGAATGTAAATTTTCTTAAAAATGTTTTATGATTAAAGCAGGACGAAACATTCGGGTTTGCAAATATTTTTATTTGAGAGCTTTAAATACAAGTGTGATAAGAATATTGTGCTTCTATGAACATAAACCTCAAAGAATTACCAAAACACCTATTAAGGACAAAAGAAAGGAATATACAAACCAAAGATTCAAGAAGAAATTAGACAAATAAGTGTTCAAAAGCATATCAGCAAAATTTCCACGTTTACTTTTCCATTCTTGCAGGAAGGAATCATTTCATAAGTATCTAGAGAGACCTCTGCCTTCAGTATTGCGATGAAAGCAGTTTATATACAATATTATACTACAACATATTTAATTATGAGTTCTAAATTGGATTTTACACCCCTAAGAAGGACTTATGCGGTATTTGCAAAGAAAATGAAATACCTACATAAGGACGAGGAAACTCTTACCGAAGCTTTGAAAGAGAAATACACCACTTACATACAGGCAAAAAGCAGTGGGATGTTTTGATATGCCAAGTGTTTTAACTTGTCTGCGAACACAATCTTAAAGGATATGAAATGCAAATCAAGCACTAACAAGATATTGTATGATATGGCAAGAAACCATGGAAGAAAGGTAAAAAGAAGATATAGCAAGTACTCTTTGTGTCCTTTAAAAAAAATACATTTTATTTATAAAAATTGTTATCTGGACACAGCTGTGTACGGGAAGTGTGTAAATGCAAAGCACAGCGTTTCCGATCTAAACCTAACTAAAATAGAATTACTAGGTCCTCTTGCGATATTTAAAGCAATTGTTAGGGCAAAAACGAAAGAACCATATAAAGTTGTCTAACTAAAATAATAAAAAATTTTAAAGTACAAAAGTATGTTTGAAATGTATATAGTTTTTTCACTTATCTCTGTTCTGAAATTTCATATGAAAATGATTCCAATTATATTTGCTTTAACTACATTTTTCTGGTGATGCTCAAGAAAAATCTTTTCTTAAACTAACGAGAAACACAGTATTGAAGTATTTCCTACAAGATATCCTTTCACCCAAAATTCTAACCTTCCACCACTAAGCATTAAATACTTATCACAGCATTTTTCAAAAGCAGATGTGGAATTTTGAATAATTGTGATAACATATTTTAATTTACTTCATTTGTTTGCTAATAAAATTGCTAGTTTTGTTTTCGTTTTGTTTTGTTAACCTCCTTTTGTTAGCAAATAAGTGTACTTTGTATTTCAACATGTAGTTTATAATGAAAATCAAATTAATTAATATTGAACAATGTTTTATTAACAAACCATACAATGGTTATAAGCCGAAGTGTTGGATATGGAATAAAATGACTTCAGAAGTATATGTTATTGCGTGCAAAATTGTTCTATCTCCATTTTTTATTTTTTATAAATTTGATTTATTTTAAATTTTAAAATTAAAATATGTAAAATAACCACAAAACACGACTTAAAAGGTTACTTACTACCATTAACTTTTTTAATTGAAATTAAATTAAAATATCCTAGTGAAGAGTGAGGCAACAGAGAAGCACTTAACAGCTGTGCTGTAAAATTTTTATAAACGGGAATAGAATACCCTTTCTATACGACTAGTATACAATATGTATAGGCATATTTGTAAACTTATTGTAGAATTATTTCATTTTTCACAAGTATTAGAATAGCTATTAGTAGTGTCATCTATTCCAAATTATTTAACTGAGTATTAAATTTTAAATTGCTAATTGCTCATCTGTCAAATTAGTTTTCGTTTTTTTTTTTATCAATGATAATGCTGCTTGTTAGAGCTTGTTAGAGCATTTAGGTAAGAAAATTAAAATTGATATTAACAACAATTTTTCGACATTTGACAACAAAGTGTGTAACCGCTTATATACAACTTCTACAGCAACGGGTGATATTTTGTTGTCGAATCTCTAAAAATTGTTGTGAAATCACAATGTAATTATAATGAAAAAAACTTGAACTATTACCTAAAAGCATTCCTAAAAAATAAATATTGTTTTATTTAATTCTATTGAATACAATATACCGGGTGGCCGGTCAAACACTGAACATAGGGAAATAACATGGGAAAATAATCTTTTCTAAGACATCGAAGTTGACGGAAAACAATAGGTAACAGTTATTTTTTTATGCGCAACATTATATACGTTTTTTATATTTTTGCAAGTAGCTTTACACAACATCCACATAATGAAAATTTAGATGTAGCTTTCGATTAAAATTTTAACTTTTTCATTTTTACGAAGAGTGCTTTAGAAATTAGAAGTTATGATTTAAAATAAAAATTAGAAATAGAGCATCAGAATGCCGTCTGTTTGACTACAATTAATAGAACAAGAAGTAACACTTAAACCATGTAAGAATAATTAAAATAGCATTCTAACAGCAAAAATTGTTAAATAATGTTTTAATTTATAATTGAGATATGTTATATCCATTTTTTAACATCTGCTATAGAAAATAATTGAATTTTATACAAAAGGATAAAATTTAATAATTGATTGGTGAAAAATTTCTGTGTCAATAAAATGGAATTTTATCGCCTTGCATAAAACATATCTTTACTACTGTTGTAAACAAAATCTTAACAGTTCAACTTTATTTAAGTCTCGGTGTTTAAACTTTTATTGACTATACAGGCATTACATATATTTACAGCAAAAATAACAACAACCAAATTAAAATATTTTTGGTAAACGTAAAGAAAAACTATGCTGGTAAACCTAATGAAAATAACAAAACAATGTTGGATGCAATAAATTAATAAATTTTACATTTCAAATTGATTCTCAATTCGGTTCAATAATATAGTTTTTCTGTTTCCATAAAAAATATTGAGCAATTCGGAAAGACTATTACGGTGTAAAACCTCTTAAAAATCAGAGCTTTTTTTTAAATTGTTGAACCAAATTTGATGATTATATTTTTCCAAAAACTGAAAGCCATAGTTCTCATTCACAATGTGTAAGGTTCTCTGTAGAAAAATCTCTGTTTCAGTTAGCCATCATCTATCAGGCAGAAACAATTATATTGACTTCATTTAGAAACAAAATTCTCAATTTTTAGTCGCTTTTGAAGCGTTAGCATAGGAAGCTCATGCAGTAGTTTAATCTGATCATGGTTTTTTCAAAGCAGTTGGCATCTGAAAACTGGATATTTTTCGATTTTTGGATCAGAACCGATCATAATGCAATAAAACATTGTGATTTATGTTTTTTTACTGCTCCTACATTCACATTCTGTGTGGTACCTCTTGTATAATTTAAAATCCAGCTTTTGATATGTTTGTGAAAGAAGTATCTGTCCTTGATAGATTCCACAACAGAAACCGTTTCTATTATTTTCATGAAATTTTGTAATTTGGAATTGCAAGTATTATCCCGTACTAAGACCCAGTTGTTCAGTCGCATATTGAACTATAAGTTTAGGGTAACTCTTAAATTTGCATAAAATAAAGCAATTCTGCATAATATGTTATTTGTTAACACAATTTTTTTAAATTAAGAAACAATCCTAGATCAGGTCTCAAGCTTCCTAGTCGCCATTTTAGACTATTTAAATAAGGTGATTAAAATTTATGGAATTTTGATCTGTATCACTTCAAAAAATGTTTTGAAATTTTTATCCTGGACGCTAATTACTCACTTGTTGCTGAAAAACTTAAAATTTGTTAATAATCTTGATAATATCGAAAATCTTAAACTCTCAAGACTGCTGACTAAATTCATTTTTAATAAACTTAGGTTTTGAATATTAAAAAATAGTGTGAGATTAGAATCGAGTGCAAAATTTAAAAATTTCATAAGAATTATTAAAATATCGGTATAACTAATTTTAGTGTACATTTCTTATAAACAAAAATGCTTACTCGTGCAAATGTGGATTATGCTATTATTATATTTTATTGAATTGTATTTAATTACATTTTATAATATTATTTGCAGATAATATACATAATTTATAATTTTATGGAATATAAAAATACTTGAATAACAGACTTGTGACTGTTTTAACGTTAAAATAATATTCTGGATTATTCTTTAAGAGTTTTCAAAAATTTAGAATTTCAGTGTTCATTAAAATTAAGCACCCGTTCCTTCTTACAAACAGAAAGTTCTAACTCCTGTAATCTTTTTTATCGTCTTTACTTAATTAACTCAGAAATCGTATTCTGAACGGATAACAACGAAAGAAAAAAGAAATAATCTAATAATTGTGAAGATGGTGTTGATACTTTTAAAGAACAAGAATTTAGTAAACCTAATTATCTTAAATATTATTACGTGATACGTAGCGCCCTAATATTAATTAGACAAAGAAATCTGATAGGCTTTAATAATATCTCGTTTTTAACGTTTTGTTTTACATTTATTATTTTACAAGATAAATAAATTACTTAATTAAGGGAGTGGTTAATTCACAACATTATATATATATAGTAGGCAACGATATAAGAGTCGTAATAAATTAGTATCAAAAATTATTTAATTTTAATTAGTATTTTGTTCGAAAGTTCCACAAACAGATTTCGTTTTAGCGCTTAACAACCAACATTTTGCTTTGAGCGTTATTTTAAAATCAAAATTTTCAGGTTTTCGTTTGTTTTGTTTCCATTTTTTAGAAATGCTCTTTTGAAAATTAAAAAATTTGATTATAATTACGTGTTTAAAATTTTAAAATATGATCAGATTCAGAGTGATTTTTACTCTTGATATTTTTTTGATGGTTTCTTTATCATGCATGCGTTGTTTGCAATATCCTGGTTACATTTTACGAAAAAGTAATTTTCTACGTGATCCTATTGCTAGCACTTATAAAACTATGAGACGTCTACTTTCATAGTAATCTTTGCCAAATCTGCAAAAAAACTCGCAAAATTTAATTTTCCTTATTTATGAATTCTTTATTATTTATATAAGTGTAAAAGTAACAAAATATTGTTGAAAATAAGATCATTGTTATCTACAAGTTGACATGAGTTTCTATTGCGTGCTTGATCGGGATGCTATATAGAATCAATGCCAATTGAAAACTTAGCTCTCCAATAAATTGATTTTACTTTGATATTGTAAAACCAATATAATGTTACAAAATCAGAATATGATGCCATTTTAACAACTGCATAGTTAGGTAAAGTAGGTACAATTGAATTCAAACTCATGAACACTCGTTGGTAGTCTCTTACGATTTCCACCATACCAATTACCTCAAAAGTTTACTTCTTAATTTCTACTTATATGCAATTTATGACCTATTTGAAAGTTTATCTAGAACTTTCAAATTACTTATTTATGTGTAGACGAATTAGTGTCGATTTTTAAAGTAAATTTTGTCACATTACTATTTTATTATTACTTAGTTATACATCGATAAAACTAGCTTTTATTTTTGTATTAATTCACAATATAGATTGAAAAAGCTTTATTACGATAAGAAATTTATAGGGAAATTGTTGAATCGATAAAATAATTTTATACGAATTTTCGACGATATTTACACATTTCGTTGTAATTGCAACTTGTGAAATAACACAACTCATTAAAATTTGGATTTAATAATTCAGTATTATAAGTGTTTCTACTTTTACTCAACAACAAAGTTAAAAATTTATTATGCTCTGTCCTCAGATGACAGCATGAAGTAATAATACAACGAGGATAATCCGAGAATGGTAAATTTAGAGAAAATTAAACAATAACAAGAGGTCATTTGAGAATAATAGAAAATAAAGTCATTTGAAATTTAACTCTTTGTTTAAATTAATTTGCTTTTCAACCAAAATTCGAAAAATGAACTTCAACACCAAAAATATTTTTATTACATTACGGTGGAGCTTTTCGGATGACATTTTCTGCTTTTCTCTTACTTTATTAACATAGTAATTATAAAATTACTCGAAGATATAAATACTGTCACAAATTTATTCTTCATAACTTATTTTAGGGTAGAAAAATTCTTAAAAAGACGTTTTATCTCGAGAGCTTGTAATTGTTACATTACTCTAGGCTACAAAAAATTAAACTTCTGCTGATATAATCAAACAGATTCCCAACTTTACCCTAAAAAACAAATATTTTGTTTTCGGCGAAGCATAATTTCATAATAATTAACAAAAATAACGCAAATTGACTTAATTAAGCAGTCAATGCGGTTGGGGGTTTTAAACCTTGGTTAAAAGGCGAATTCGCTCATCATTCAATTTATCAAATAAGAAGTTGTAATTGCACGATTACTCATTATTGCAAACAAACCTGTCTGGAACACTGTTATAATACCTACTGTCGTGAGCTAATAAAAGAGTTAAGTTTTTAATTAACTGAATTTGCAGTTTAGCGTAAAGGAAAGAAAAACGCAGAAATTATTTTAATCTCTCGACGGTAGCTTTTCCGTTCAATTTCATTATAATTACTTGCACTGGCTATTTTACGATTGAACGTGGGAAAGCTTCCTTTTTGTTATTATTAGTGTTGAGTTTATTTAACTTCTCTATACCGCTGCGGTTTCCAGTTCATAAAAATATGTTAGGGAACTGTATATTTAATGGAGTTTGATTTTGAAGAAAAATAATATTTTTAAATTCTGATTTCCCTGGGCACACATTGCATAAAACCAAGAATTAAAATTTTCTATTATGTACATATCAAATATATTCTCTTGGAAGTAGTTTAGTACTTACAGCTCAACTACTGAATTTAAACAGTCGTAAAACCTTTTATAGGCTTGAGCTTTCAACGTGTGCATCTTAATTTTCTTTTCAACCATCTTCATAATTATACCCTGTCTCGAGGGTATTCTTAATTACTTGCGATTGTACCTAACACACTATTTGCACATTACTGGAGTAATTGTAGTAATGTGTGAAATATAAGAATTTCTCACAATAAATTGAAAATTCATTGTTTTCCAGTAAAATTGTAAAAATTTACTATAAAATATTATGCAGTTCTGACATTACATATTAAGATGGACTTATCTTTTACTATTCTTGTATATAAACGTTTTTGTTAAAAGTTCTTATTTTTACTACTTTTGCCTAAAAAAATGTACATGTTGACCTTCGTGTTTTATAGAAATTTGTATGATTCCGTCATAAAAGTTTGTTGAGGTCTTAATTATTTTTTAAATAATAATTATTTAAAAATTTTGTGTATAAATTTTGCTATATGGGCACGGAATATAATATATTACAAAGTAAATATAGCATTGTGTTTAAATAAATAACTCGAGCAAATTCATTACTCATTTTTGAAACCACAATATATGACTGGAGGTTTTGTATGTTTTATGCACTATCTGCATAGGGAGCAGGATAATGCACTTGCCGCATTTTAGATACACGAGAAGTAAATTGCTGTTTTCTTCTTTTGTAGAATTATTCAAAATAATTGTTAGCAAAATTAATAATTAATTATTTCAAAGAATAGTGTATTCTACAGACTACAACTAAACATAGCGACAAAGATTAATAAAAAAAAGCGTTTCGTACTATATAATATCGTTCGACGTTCAACTTTTTACTCTAACTGACAAGCAAACTTGGGAAATATTAAAATGAATTTAACTTTTCTGCAGTACTCACGTAAATTTGTTTGTTGTTTCTTCTAGAAAACTGGTAACAATATTTGTAGGAAACTTTTGTATAATTTCCTAAAGACGTCTTGCTACCAACACTAAAATTAAGCAGTAATTCGTATAATTTTGTATTCCAGTTTGTATAATACTTTATATTTAAAATAAGGCTATTTAAATCTTTTATGTTTTGGTAATTTACTCTAAAGGTGTTTGTTATTTAAGTAAAAATAATTTTTATGGGTAGTTTTACTTTGAAATTCTGTTCTATAGCTATCATCGTAATTAAAGAAAATTTATTATTGGGAACCTGATTTGTACGAAACGCAGTGTGTGTTTATAATTAAATTAACATACCTAATAACAGTTTGTATTTGGTATACGAAAACATTTTACGTGTATTCTAGTCAAAATTAATTTGTGTTTTTTAAAGTTTTTAAATTTGCATTTTACTGTAATTGCAACAACAGGAAACTGATAAGCGACAATATCAAATCATGTCAAATCAAACAAGCGCACTGGTACTGAATTAAAATATTGTTCTAATTAAATATCATTAATCAGACACTTGATCTCTTGTCATTAACACATTCAAGATACTCTAATTACTTGTTGAATTCGACAGTTCGGTTTTACAACGTGTTTATGCCAAGATTATGCTTGGTGTAATGTAAATCTGATTCAAATAATTAAATTGCGATTTAACAAGATCTAATTTTGTAATCGACAATAAATTACGTTGAACGTAATTTGTAAAATAGAGTGCAATTATATTTTAAGACAACAAAAACTATACTGTAATTATTATGAATATTAATCATTGATAAATCCGAAATAATAAACACAATGGAATTGCTCGTCCTTGTCAGACTACAAACAGGAGTCACGCAGTAGAAATTGAACAATGCCATTTATTGGTGGAACTAAAAAACAAATAAAAGAAAAAGTTTTTCTTTTCAAAAATTGAATTTTTTTATTGATTATTTAAAGTAAAAACTGAAATAGTCAGTATGCTAATTAAGGCAATAGAAGTTCCTGAAATGGAACTGATTTCTTTAACTTAAAAATTAAAATGCAATATTTTTAAGACCCGTAAATTGCGCCAAAAATGTTTAAGGATGACCTTAAATTGAGTTTAATAACGGTTATTAAATTATATTTCCTTACTTGTTTGTTTCATACGATTGGCATTGCCCCTAATACAGGGTTTATGTCAAATTTGCGCATCTGGAATTACATATTTTACAACAAGTAAACGAGGGAGATCCACCCCTTTCTCCAGTCGCATCCTCATGACTGAGGAATCGTGATCCCAATGGTGCACTCGCAGTACATTGAACGAAACCATTAATAGGATTCTCTTGTGAATAGTTAATTAATGGGGTGACTTCCCGTTGCCTACCACACTGCCCACAGATCTATTTTGGACTTTAGATCACAGCAGCGTATTCGACTCGACCAAGATTTGGACCGCGATTACCCGCTTCCCAGTCGAGTCGGCCGGTGTAGGCTTTACGCCACACTGCTGGTCAATATTGTTGATAATATCATAATTACTTGTAAATACACCACTCTTTGGGTATTACAACTTAAACTATCTTCATCAACCGCTGGTGCAATTTACTAGTTGTCCTTAAGCTACCGACCAAGAAATTATTGACCTCTGGCGCAGTTTACATACATCCTTTATGGTTACTCCTATTGTTTACTTTATCGGCCCGTAAAAATGTATCCACATTTGGACATCTTAAAATATAATTTATATTTCTTCTATATTTGGGGATCTGTCACCAAATAATTGATCCCACGAATTGAACTTTTTCATAAAGACAATAGGAAAGTGAACAATTTTCTAAGTATTATTTAAAAAAATTCAAGCTGGATTATCCATTAGCTTTCGAGAAAACTGCATTTAAAAATTGAAATTTTACATGCATTTTAGATGGGAATTAAACGACGATTTCTATATGGGTATTGTGTTACCGGTACGTATACCCAGATATACTCTTAGTATTTGCCATTGAACTAGTATTTACTAAATAGAGTTGTGATTTAGACAAACGCAGAACTTGTTTTTACTGACGCTACGGGCCACTGTTTTGACAAACGCTTAATCACTAAAACATCCCTGAATATAGCTCCAATTCACCAAAGGTGCTACTCGAAAGGGGTGAAACTCAGTTTAGCGTGCATCTGAGATTTGCCTAAAACTCACAAGAAACATCCCCGTATCCTACTTCAACTCGGTAAAGTGTGCGGTTACTAGCAAGAGGTTCTTCACGCACGATGTGCACACGACAGAGTAACAATTGCATCTGTGATAATTGCATTATCACTAAGAGTATATCTGAGCACACGTACTGGTAACAGAATACCAGTGTAGAAACCGTAGTTTGATCCCAATCTAAAATGCACGTAAAATTTTGATTTTTAAATGCCGGTTTCTCGAAAACTAATGGATAATCCAGCTTGATCCTAATCCAGGATAATCCAGCTTAATCAGTCGGCCTATGCAACTTTTCCCAGCCGGTCTAGAAATGCATAGGAAATTATCCTCTTCCCTATTGTATACAGGAAAAAATACGATTTGTATGAACAATTACGTGACAGTAACTTATACATACTGCTATGTCCTCCCCTATTAAATTAGTCCTTCCTCGTCGTTAGACAAAATCAAAGAGGATGTTTAAGGGAACACAAATTTTTAATAACAAAAATAAAAATTGAACGAAAGCAACTTAAACAAATTAACAAAATTAACGTGTCGTGTAATGTTCGTGGTCGTGCGTGTACTTAATTCTAGGAATAACACACAACAAGTAAACAAAAACACAACTAATAATAAATAAATTGGGTGAGTCCGAGTAAATAAAACTTTAAAATATTTGTACGACCTTAATTGTTGTTTGTTCGTACTCGGTTTGGGCTTCTCATCAAAACTCGCTCGAAACTTCCTGGATGATATCCACACAAACACAACTTTATGATTTTCAGAAAAACTCCTTGTTAACTCTTGGGTCCTTTTAATTAAGAATGGCTGTCTTATTAGGGGGCAATTCGCACTTGCCTAATCTGCTTGCACTATTTCTTTAATTTATATTTTTAACGAATTTTTCGTCAACCGTTTCGCTCTGTGTATTTTCTCGACTGGCCTTCCTGGCCGTTATTATTCTCTTCATCCCCTTGGAGATGTTTAATTTTGGCACGCTTATTACATTAAAGTTTTTCATAATAATTTTCCAAAACTTTTATCTTTCTTGATCTAGTTTATTTGTTTGTTTTAAAACATTTAAAAACCCATAAAAATTTGTTAGTCATTAAAAACTTAAATTTAGGAACATGGCAACTTAAATTATTTATACAAAGATTAAAGTTAAGTTAACGATGGTAATTTGTTGCTCGATTCCCAGTATCCTATGAACAAATTGTAGGGTCATGGGAATCCCTCTCACCAAGAACTTTCTTCCTTGACCGCGGTGGACATCGCAATACATAGTATGTATTATTTGTACATAATAGTAAATTTTATACTGTTACCAAGCAAGGAGTCCATAGCGCAAACCAAATGGACTTACAAGACCTCGTAGGCACGGTGCTCCCAAATTCACTGATTTTTTCACTCTATTTTTATAACTTCTATAATTTGCAATCAGGGAATCTTTGTTTTTTCTTAATTCATCGACGGGTATTTACATTATTGTACTAATCCACACCCAAGCATCATGATTTTTTTTCGATTTATTTTTATGCCTGTTTTCCACAAAACTGGTTCTGCTTGAAGGCAATCAATAAATGCCTATTTTTGTTCGTTTTCCAATTTACGCTCATTTTAATTCAGTCAGGCGCTACTGAAGAATGCGAATGTGCATGTGTGGGAGTGTTATCGCGATCTCGACTCCTTTGTCTCGCATCAAAAAATGTCGGAAAAACCGACAACAAGTGGAGAACAAGGCGAGAACTTATGAGGAACACGAGAATCAGCTCCACTCTCTCTTTTCTCGTGTTGTCCTCGTTTTTGGCCGTAACTCGAGTTACGGCCAATTTTAGTTACGAGCATTTCTATAATCAGGGAAAAAGGTCTTTTTTTTGGTAAAAAAAATATGTTTTTACGACCAATAATCTCAGAGATTTCTAGTGGAAAATGGTTGTATCTCAACTTTTTTTTCTTATTCAGCTGTAATATGGACGGTATTCGAGTTACTGCTTTTTCCAGTTTAGGATTTTGATAATATTGCTCGTAATATAGTGGTAACTTGAGTAACGTCTAAGTTATATTTAGTTTTATTTTGTTGTAATTGATATATTATTCTGTATATTTTATTAATTCCAAATTTTTGAATTTAAAATATTTATTTTACAAGTTTCAATGCAAAAAAAATTTCTGTTTTAATGCAGGTAATATGAAAAATAGTATGTGTGGCGCGGGGTGAAACGCGATTTCAGACGAAGGTGATGCAAATTTTGCAAATTTCACCCGCATCCTCGTCTGAAATCGCTTTGCTTCACTCCTTGCCAAACAATATACTATTGTTACACCATTTTACCATCTATTAATATACAAATATTAATAATTTTAACAGGAAGAAGGTTGTATCTCTGAGATACGACCTTCTTCTACGGGATTATTAGATTTTACCTCAGGTCGTAACTCATAGAAATTATAGTTCTAGGCTGAATAAATAGATAAAAATATAGAAAATAAAGCAGACAACCATTTAAAAGGTGTTCCCGTTTAAAATATTTTTTTCGCGCTTAAAATAATACTTCTAGAATTTTTCAAACTTTCAAATCACTCTCCTGGAAAATAGGCAAAAATGAGTTACGTCCTTCTTCGTTGGGGGTGTCGGTATTTCGAGTTATTATGTAAAATGAGTAATTTTGTTGTCCGTAAAAGTGTTGCTTCCAAATGCAAATTTCTAATTTCTAGTTTGTAAAGAGATCATTTGATCCAAATCAGACAGTTCAAATTATGAAATTATTATACATTCCTGAAAAATATGTAATCATTGTTTTCAAAAGTTATGTTATTCAGTGGTGTGATGTACTTTTAAAACATAACATAACTTAAATACGTTATGTTAATATATGAGCTTGTTCTCTTTATAACTTAAATATCTCAGTATAGCGTTGTCCTTAGTGTTGGCATTCTTGTCTTGCTATTTCTTGTTTTTGTCTTGTCTTGTCTAGTAGACAAGACTTGTAGACAAATTGTAGACAAGGTCTTGTCTATTAAATTCTATAATTTAATATAATATAAATATATTGTCTATAAATCTATAAATTCTTGTCTTGCGTGAGCAACAAGACAAGAAGTCTTGCGAGACTTCTTGTGTCTCAGCCATCACTAGTTGTCCTTATTATTTACATATAACATAACGTATTTACGTTATGTACTTACATACTTACTTAAGTACTTACAGTACTTATGTTATGTTATGTTTTAAAAGTACATCACACTACTGATTATCGCGGTTATTATTTAAAAAATTATAGAACGTACCCGCAGAAAAATTAATTGTAAGCACTATTTAATTATTGTTATATAGTATTTGTTTAATTATAAAATTTATCTCAATTAAATATTAAGAAGCCCAGATGTCCTTTATTGCATAGAGCACATAAAAAACTAGATATCAAATCGATAACAATTAATTAATTTATGATAATTATATTTTAAAACTGTAACAAAATGTTGTTAGAATACAATTTGATACTAAAACTTTGTCAAGTTTTGTTTATTTTCCTGTCGCTCTTATAACATTAAGTTTGTAATTTCATGTCAGCTAAACGTAGATGGAAATTTTTGTCAGTGTTTGTGTTATGATTACTTCGGAAAATATTGATGATGCACATATAAATGTTTTGATTTCTTGGCCGTTGAAGATTTTGTTAAGTTTTAATTATTTTAGCATATTTTGTATGGCGTTTTTATGGTTTGTGTAAGGTCATGTGGCGACTTTGATGGTCATTTTTTTATACCTCTGTTCTGGTGAATTGGAGGTTGTTATAACGTATTTGTTCGGATAATGTTTGGATAATTATTATTATTATTAAGGTTTACATTCCTTTAGGAATATTCCTACTCTTTAATAGAAGTCTTTACAATTCATTTCAGGTGAATTACTCCTCTTGTGGTCTTCTTCGTTTTTCAAAGACTAGCGTGTGTCTTTGCTTCGTTCACTATCCTTCTCCGTTCTAATCTATCCTCGCATCTTCCCCTCCATCTCGTCACTCCCATCGCTTTAAGGTCTTCCATCACTTCGTCCATCCATCTATTTCTCGTTCTTTCTCTGGGTCTTGTCTCATTCAGTCTCCATTCCGTTATCTGTCTTAATTCGCTTTTTGGTTCTCTTCTTGTGATGTGCCTCAGCCAGCTAATTTTCTGGGCCTTCATGTCACCATCACCCAGAATCCTCATCATTTCGGTGTTTGTTCTTTGCCAGTATTCTCCTTCTCCGGTTTTCTTCAGACCCACCATCGCTCTCATCATTCTTCTCTCGAAAGCTCTCAGTCTTTCCTCTTCTCTTTTTGTCAGGTTTATCGTTTCCGCTGCGTACGTTACTACTGTTCTCACATAGGTCTTGTAAATTCTTATCTTAGTTCTCATCGATAGACTTTTGCTCTTTAATATTTTCTTGTTTACATGATAAGCTCTCCATCCTGCTTGTATCTTTTCATGTATCTCAGATGTTCTATTGTTGGTTTTATTCAGCTGGAGTCCTAGGTACTTGAATTTTTTTATATTTTCAAACGTATAATTTCCAAGTTTAAATTCGCCATGCCATTCTTTCGTAACCATTGTTGCTCTGTTTCCTAATCTTCTAATAATGCTCTCAATTACTAAGTTAAACATAGCAGCGGATACCGCATCTCCCTGTCTCACTCCTCCATTGATTTCAAATTTATCCGATTCATCTATACCAATCTTCACCGTTGCTTTCGTTCCTTTCATTGTCATATTTATCAGTCGTTTCAGCTTTTGAGGTATTTTTAATTCCTCCAACACTTCATACAGTTTCTTGCGTATGATCGAATCAAATGCTTGTTGAAAGTCGATAAATAATATGTGTAGCTCTATATTATGTTCGTATGCTTTTTCGCTTATTTGTTTCATTATAATATGTAAAGCGACTATCGTCGATCGTTCTTCTCTGAAGCCGTGTTGGTATTCACCTACTTTGCTCTTAATGTCAATTTTTACTCTGTCATATATGATCGTCTACAGGATTTTATATGCCACTTGCAATAAAGTTATTCCTCTATAGTTTCCACATTATTCTATATCTCCTTTTTGTGTATCGCTACTATCCTTCCTGTTCTCCATTCTTGTGGCATTTCCTCTTTTCTCCAGATCTCAAGTATCCTCTCGTACATTCTTTGATTTATTACTTTCCCTGCATTCTTCATCATTTCATCATTATGGCTTCTTATATGAATTTTTTAATCTGGTTGGAGTGTTAGTGTGTGGTGCCTAAAAGCGGGATTACACGAGTGGTGCATTGTACAAATGTTGGCCACATATTGACAACATTTCTACAACTATAGAGGTCCCACTAAGTAGTAATTACGACGAGATCTCGCAAGTGGTGTATTTATCAAATGTTTATCACATGTTGACACTTACCACTTTGTGGGACCGCTGTAGTTGTAGAAATGTTGTCAACATGTGGCCAACATTTTTACAATGCACCACTCGTGTGTTCCCGCCTTAAGAGGTGTCTGCTACAATTCCATTCAGATGCATAGAGCCTTTGGACTGGGTTTCTCCCTCAGAGATTCTTGGCAGTTTTTTTTATAAGGTTGCTTTTCTATCTCTAATGATTGTGTTTTAACGTGTGTTTTAAAGTAATGATTGTGTTTTAACGGCTGGGGATTCGAGTCTTTAACTCAGGGTTCCTATTTATATTGCTTTTGTTTTGTGTAATAGGCTAGTTGAATGGAGTAACGTCGTTACTTACTGATCTATGAAAACTTCATTTAGGGCTTATTTTTATATTTTATGTGTCTCATCTCATAGTCGGATTATTTTTTCAAACACGTCCGCCATACTTTGACTTCCCTGAATTTATGATTTGCCTTCTTAAACAATAAAAATCTAGAGTTACCGGTACGACTGTAGTAAACTACCTCACATGTACAACAATTAATATGCTAATAGCATTAATAGTGACTTTGAAACACCACCGAGGTTGCTGATGGTTAAAACACAGGTCGCAGATCAAAATGAAGAAGAAGATATTTCTAATTTATCAATAAATGAATTTTGAATTTTAAACTATTAATTAAATTATTATAGCCTATTAATAACTATTATTATGTGCGACGTTTCCCGTAAACAGAATCCCATACAAGAGCACCCAGAGTTGAACAACGGGGCCAAGGTTGGCCCAAGACTGAGTAACTCAGCCTCGGCCGTTTCTATGATAAGCCAGTCTTAAGCCAACACTGGGGAACTAAGCCTCAGCCATTCCTGCCGTTACCTAGCCTTGGGCCAAGTCTGGGTAACCCAGCCTCGGCCATTCATTGGCGTTCCAGGCTTGGGCAAAGACTGGAGAACTCAGGAGTATTTGCGCATCTACACTTGTACGCTGGCGCGAGAAGTTTTTTGCAATTAATACACGACCATTTTGCAGATAACTGCTCTTTTACTGTTTCTCGAGTGCTACATCATATTGAGTTTCGATTTGAATCATATTTTATAACAATTATAACCGATTCATATTTCAGATAGTGAAACGTGTCAAAATGCGTTTTGGACGTTACTAATCTTCCACAACCTACGCCACTGGAACGCTATCGTTTTGCAGGATTCTGCGTTCATTTTCAATGGGCACCATTGCACGTCAAATTTCGTAGGAGATTGACGTGTGGTCAATGTGTGTTCATTTTTAGTTTCTTATGTTTCAATTTCATTTGTTTTTGCCGGATAATGGGTAATTATGGTTTCCTAATTAATTAATTTGTAGTAACAAATTATATTTTAGCACCCAGGTTACGGGTTATTCGTTTTAATTTAATTTTCATTTTGAATATTATAAATTTAATATGGTCGTTGTAAAATGGAGTCCCTTATCCATGTTGGAAATCTTTAACCCAGATGGTATCCAGGGTTTGATTGTTTGGTTTTACGACGACATTACATTTTGTTGGTCATCTGTTGGAAGATTTGGAGTGGAGAAAAGCATTATTTGACATCAGTAATCTCAAGAATGGTTTATTTTGCCCAATAATTGTTGGTTCACTATGGTTGCTTTTTTTGAATTACAAGAGGATTTGCCTTGTGAGTGTGTTTGCACCTAGTGGGTCATTATTTTATTTGAAGTTGGAGAACCTTTGAGGATTTATGTTTTGTTGTCTCACCATCATCGTTTCAATCTCAGACGTGCGGTTACATTTTTATTTGGGATATTACACTTCAACTTTCAAGCAGATGATCGATTTATAAAGATGTTGCAGTAGAGATTGATTGTGTTTGCAATCACACATTCTCGTTTGATGAGTCTTGGAACTGGCAAGCATGTTGATTTTTTAATAAGTATTTTGTGTTCTCTATTTTGTAGACTTTCATTCCTGGATGGTAAACCAAAGTAATGATGAAGTATTGTTATTGAATTCGAAAAGTCCCGACGAAGGAAAAACACTTGCCGAGTCGTGAAATGGGTGTTACTGCATTCAGGGTAAGTCTCTTAGAGATGCATTTACTTATTTATTGATGATGCTGTATGCCAGGTTCTATTTTGTATATTCAAAGATTCCGAGATGATTAAATCCGGTGTGCAATTAATCTTTGCTGGGGCATAATTTTGTTTTGTTGGGTTATCCTCTTCAGGAATACTCAACTGTTATTTTTCACATGACTGAATCTACCCTTCAGGTGGATGTCAGTTCTTTACTTTTGTAATTTTTTATTTTATTTTCTAATTCGTAATCTTCAATTACGTGTTAGCTTTACTTGAGCCTTATGTGTATGTTTTATGTATTATTTTGATTAGTGTATTAAGTAAACATTGCCGCCAACTTCTTTTTTTCTATTTGTGTTAATGCAATTAACCGCCTCTTGATTTCTATTAGTTTGATTTGCATTAACTGGCGTCCTCATGACCTGCATTTTTCCATTTAGCTGAGAAGAAATCTGAGTGTTGATCCCATATTTGTTAAGAATCCACGGGGTTTTTCGAAAATCCCGCTCTCAAGAACTGCGTTTTAAATAACACAGCTAGCTAACACGTGTAATAACATCTACGGTTAAGCAAGTGGCAGATGTGACGAATTTTTGAGCAATTTACGTTACAATAGTTAAAGAGTGGCGTGCTTTACATAAAACTCGACAAGTTTTAAATAATCATAATAATACAGACGTTTACGAGAAATTAAATAACAAAGTTATAAGCAGCGTGAGTGAGAATAATTATAGTATTTCAGAACCCTGTAAGTTCATAAGAATGTTACAATGATTTAGATAATAGTAATCACAGTGATTTGGACAGTAGTGATAATGATTTTATCAATAGTGAAGATGTTATTGAAAATGTTAACTGTGAAGACTCAAATGCCATTAATGCTCCACATAACTCATCACCTCAGGGTGAGGTTATGTCGAAAAAGAATTTGCGTTATAATCTCTGTTGTTTTACGAGTATCAACTTTACATAAAACGTTACTCTGGTGAGCCGTTTCCTGTCTGGAGCTAAAAATCGTGAGGGAGGGAGAGCTCATCGCGATGAAAAAAATTAATTTTTTAATTATTTATTTTATAATTATTAGTTTATACCAATAGTGATTAGAATGTTACGCAAGCATGCTTACTTTTCTGTTCTGTTTATGTTAAGCGTTTAAGTTTAAGTTCTGTTTAAATATTACATACATAATTTGTCAGGTAAAAAAAAATAAATCTACTATGAATGTAATTGTTTAGTTATTATTTTTTTAAATTTTAATTTTTGTGAATTATTAGTCTGTGCAATGATACTTGGGCCAGTCTTTGCAGGTAAGCTTGGGCCAGTCTTGGCAGTTATACTCGGGTCAGTTCTGGCAAGCCAGTAACCAGTTGGTGAAAGCCTGGTATGATAACGTCGTGCTAGCATTGGCAACCAAGCTTGGCCCAACATTGGCAACCAAGCTTGGCCCAGCCTTGGTAATAAAGCTTGGGCCAGCATTGGTAACGTAGCTTGGCCCAGTCTTGGCAACCAAGCTTGACTCAGTCATGGCAGCCAAGCTTGGGCCCGCGTTATCATCCCAGCTCTTTACCGAGACAGGGCCAAGACTGGTTTACAAGCTTGGTCCAGACTTCTGCAAAGTGGGGCCAAGCCTGGCCCTATCCTGGGCCCGTCATACTATCCTGTATGGGATAACAAATTAAAAATGAAACAAATAAAAACAATCGATAAGTTTAAACAGTATAAATATTAAATTTAAATTTTTAGAAAAAACTTGGTTAAATCTTCTTTGGTCGACCGCTTATAAAACCCTCCCGTGCACAAATGCACAAATTTTGCATTTTCAGAGAACTTTAGATGACGGTGATTTGCATAAGGACCTTAATGTCAGGCAACACTTAACTATGTTGGACTCACACGACATTGTTCTGTTTAGAATTCGAAACTCTACTTATCCTACTTAGTTGTTATCTTAGGTTTTCTGGTTAAGAGTTGCAGCATCCACGATTTAGCTAATCCTTACTCTCATTGGTCAATAAGACTTTCTATTTTGCTTATAAATTCCGCATGGACATGCAACTTTCTAAATTTCTCAGATTCCTTTTAAAGTTTGCTCAACACCAACTTTGGCTGTTGACTTCATTTGGTGGCATAAAATTTTCTTCGATGCTTTCAAAGCGTGGTGACAATTGACTAATTTATTATAATGGCTTTTCGTTGCGTAATTTCGTTTCTTAAAAATTCCTCTATGGTTGCTAAATGAGTTTAAGTGTTTTAATTTTTGGTATATTTAAATTTAAAAAGTTATTAAACTTAAAATGATTTACAAAGCTTTGTAAATCATTTTGCATCATTGCAATAGATTACAAATTTACACATTTTAAAATATACCATAATATCTTAGCTTTCAGGATACTAGCTTTGAAGATAAATTAAATATTTATAGTTTATTTAATGTTTATAAATAAAATTCGTACTTAGATGTATACCTAATGCCTAATCGAATTTTTATTCATTTCATAAAATATTGTAATCAAGTTATCCTTAATTATTATTTAACTTCCTTTCCCTAATGATAATCCAATTATTTGTATTATTTATTTTTTATACAGCACATTATAAAACATTATAGATAGTTATAAAAATTAATGATCTTTAATGCAAGCGTACATTACCGAACAAACTAAATATAAATCAATAGAAATAATTAATTTAAATACTTTTGGAAGGTATTATTGAATAATTACTTTGTTGCACACTCATACAATTTACTCGTAAAGAATCGACGAATTTCTATGAAATAATCATAATCTTAAAACAGATTCAAGAAATTTACAACTAGTTTGTTTAGTAAACAGCTAACATAATACTTTTCAGAAACACAATTTTTAAACAATCAAGTTTTGCAATCTGATTCGTTCGCAACCATTTTCTTCCTGCTATCTCTCTTATATCATCTGCCCATCTTTTGGGCGGTCGTCCGACACTTATTTTACAGCATTTTGGTTTCCAATTTATGATTCTGGTCGACCATCTACCATCATCCGCTCTTATAACATGCCTAGTACTCCATTTCTGTTTTGCTACCTTTTGTGTTATGTCCGTGATTCCCATTTTTTCACGAATCCATTCTTTGCGTTTCCTATCATGTAGAGTTATGCCGAGCATTCTTCTCTCCATTGCTCTTTGTGTCACTGCCAGCCTATTTGCAGTCTTATTAGTAATTGTCATAGTTTTTACGCCATAGGTCAGCACTGGTAATATGCAAGAGTCGTATATTTCCAAGCCTGATGGTATGACCTAAGTAAATCTAGTTGTTCACATTTTCTATCCTATTTTCGTCTATGGTTGGATGATAGCGTAGATGGTTCAATTCTTTGCCATCAATATTAATACCCATACCTGTCCAGTCCAGTTTCTTAAAAACATTTTCCAGTCCTAATGTAAAATGGAGACAAGGTATCTTCTTGCCGTACCCCTCGATTCATTGGTATTCTCTTTGATAGACTATTTATTTTTATTGTAAGGGTTGCTTTTTCGTAGATTTTTTGGATCATGTTTGAGTACCGTGTGTCTATCCTGCAATCATCAAGCGCCCTCAGTATTGGTCTTATTTCTATAGGATCAAAGGCCTTTTCGTAGTCCACAAATGCCAACACTAACGGTATGTTATATTCATGGTATTTTTCGATAAGCAATATAACGCTCTGTAAGTGGTCATTTGTTCTATAGCCCTTTCGAAATCCTGCCTGCTTAACTGGTTGGTATGAGTTAAGTTTACTACCTAGGCGATTTGCGATTATTCTTATGAAAGTCTTATATAAATGAGAGAACAGGCTAATTGGTCTGTAGTTCTTCATATTCGTGTTGTCGCCTTTATTATGAAGTAGCACTACCAGAGCATTATTTCAGTCATCCGCTATTTCAGGACATTAATGACATTTTTTCCGCCATATTTAATCTGTTCATTAATAATTTCATCTACTCCTGGCGATCTTCGGTTTTTATTTTGCTTTAAGGTGCAAGATCAATAGATCAAGATCAATAGATCAAATTCAAAAACGAATAGTCATAGAAAGTTGAAATTTTTAGTACATATGTATGTAAAATATTGCTCTACATAACACCTGCTATTTTTTATTTTAAAAAAATTAATAAAAAAATAATTTTTTCTGAGTTTTCCATAAAATACACTTTAGTTGTAAATATAAAATAGGAGATGTAAAGCAATATCCATCATTCTAATCAACCAAAAAAAAAAGTAAGATTAACTTTATTGGTTTGACTTGTGAACTTGACACAAGAATTCAAGTAATCTAGGCGAAATTTCAAATTGGTGCCATGATATTAACCAATCAGAGAATACACGCAGTTCAAGCATTTTCAAAAAGATGTCGGCACTTAAATTTGAAGCAAAGACACAAACCTACCCATTGTATTGGTAAAATGGTTACCTGGTAACCTGGTCATAATCCACCGCCCGGAGCTATCGTAATTTATAAGCTGTTCTCTACCTGGTTCTAATACTTTATCTAATTTTGTATACAGTTAAGTAATTGCATCAGGTATAATCTTTTAAAATTAAATTTAATATAACAATTGCAGATTTTTTTTTCTATATGTATTATAAAGAGCAGTTTAAAAATTTTGTTCATCAAAGAAATAACTAAGTCCCGTTAAATAAATAACGAAGATACTTTAGATAAAGAAAGTAGTTCAAGAATTGTAAAAAGAAAATCGCGATTACCCAGAGTCTCTTCAAAAAGTAAGAGAATCTATCGTTCAGCTCAGAAAAATAAACCTTTATTAACCTTTCAGCAGCCGCGCCACTATAGAGCAGGAGCGTGTTGTACCGCGTACGACACAATATCTTTTTATAAATATTTTATTATTAAGGCCGAGGGGGTTGAATCAAATCAGCGCGGCGCCAGGGGGGGGGCACGTGCCCACCCTGACGATTGGAGTGCCCACCCAATTTGTAGGAATTTGATAACAATGTAATTTTGTTTTTTTTTAATTAAAATTAAAGTTAGTGCCGTTTTACATTATAATAAATTTGCAGTTAAATTTTGTCACAAATTTGGTAGAAATTATTGTATAAGACGAGGTTCCTTTGATATGAGGTGCGATTTAACGGCACTGAGATATAATTTGGGACCAGAGTGGCATGTAAATTCATACAAGCGCGAACTGGGAATGAGCCCCGGAAAATATTTTCAAAGTTATATCGACAGATCTGTGCGAAGTAGAACTTTGAGTGCGATGAAATCCCAAAATAGTAGTCGTAGCGTAACTAAGTTTATATGCGGAACAAATAGAACCTACGCCAGAAGAAATAGAAATATCAAAGAAGCGTACTATGGAAAAACTACGTGTAACCGAAGAACAACGTAACGATATTGCTATGTCAACAATAAATCAATTTGAAAATGGTCGTTACAGAGCAGAAAAGAAAAATCGTCTTACGGCATCAAAATTTGGCGCCGTGATGGCTAGAAGAAATACGACCAGATGTCATGGACTTGTAAAAGAAATACTCTATCCATCCGAGTTTCAATCAGAATCCACATCATTGGGAAAGAGGTACGAAGCAGTTTCTCTTACTATACTAGCAGAAAAGCTTGATATTGAAAAGGTGACAAAAGCTGGTTTGTATATTGACACAAATAATTTTTTTCTAGGTGCATCTCCAGATGGGCTAGTTGGTAATACACATTGTGTCGAGGTAAAATGCATACCAAAATTAATTAAAAAGAATCTTACTCTAAGACATGGAACAGAAAAGAAACTATAATGTGTTTAAAAATAAACGAACATGGTCTTATGGAATTAAATTGGGATCATGCTTATTATTATCAAGTTCAAGGGCAGATGAATATAACTGGGAGAGAAAAATGTTATTTCGTGATCTATGTAACCGACGACGATACTTTTATAGAGGAAATCCCGATAGATCGGAAGCTGTGGAATGACGTCTTGCTTCCTAAGTTGACAATATTTTATAACGATTGTATATTGGAGGAAATAGCCAGGAGAATATATCTCAGAAATATGAAGTGTTACGATCCGCCGTGGATTGAGCTAGCTATCTCAGAAAAATCAGAAAAAAAATCGCAAAAGTCTAGTACAAAAAAACAAAAACTTTAGCAAAATAAATTACACATACGCACATACACGTACCGTTGCTGTTAACCAAAAGGGGGGGGATTAATTTATATTATATCTTTTAATAAGTAGGTGAGGTGAGCAACATGCGCTTTTTTATTGGTATTATGTATTTATTATACTCATAAAAAAGATATGAAATATAATATATTAAAAATATTGTATGCTGCTGCAGCGAAATTAATTTGATAATTCAAAAATTCAAAATATAATATTTGAATTATATTAAAAATAACCTTGTAAATTACCTAAAAAAATCCGGCTTTCAAAAGTCCTACTCTGGCAAAAATGTATCAGTTTATTTTGCTTTAGGTAGATAAGATACTTATTTCATATTAGTAAAAGCGTTATTTATAAAAATTTGTAGTCACAGGTACTTTTCTAGCTATGTATACCTGCCAGATAGGTCATACCCTGGTCATAACAGGTATAGAAGTATAGAACTACTGTAGGTAAATTTATTTAAAATTATTTTTCAAATTTAAAATATATTACAATAATATACCTGTTTAAAAGGTGTGCATCTTGAATAAAATAAAATATCATAAACCAACTAGTGACATCTGCTAGATTTTATGAACTACTCCTATTTATCTAGCACCTTAATGCAGTTCTTATTTCCTCCTTTGTAATCTTTGCGATTACAATAATTGCAAAAATGGATACAATTTTTATCTTTATGCGTTGTGTAATAAAGGATTCCTGTAAACAGGAATTTTAAAATAATTAATTTATCAGGTTATTTTCATATGTTCGAGCGTAAGAGTTCTCACCCGGTATCTTGTAATATCATAAAATTTCACTCGAAATGATTTGAACATAAATCATTTTAAAACGATAGAAAGTGAGAAAGATTTAATAAAATAGGTTTACTCAGCTACATATATTTAACCAGTCTTTTATATAAAAACAGCAAAAACGGCTTTTCAGAGGTACGCTGACTATGTTTATTGAAGTGTATATAAACGAATATATTATATGATTATAAATTTGGTGTATATTAAAAAAAAATTTTTTTTGCTGAACCGGCGACTACATACTAGTTAGATAAATGATAAATAAATTTAAGCGTAGAAAAATAAAAGAGCTTTAGAATTTATCGATTTCATAAAATTATTAACCGGTAATTTAATTGTATAATGTGATTTTTACAGTCAAAAATATAAGAGCAACTTTTATTATGTGAGAATAATAGTAAGCAAAAAAGTTCTAAATTTTGTAAAACGGTTCGTATATTTTCATTTGGATCTGTTATTAGCACGAATATATCAAGCTCACTGACAGATGTACACACTGCTTTAGGTTTGTTGTTTTAAAATTCTTTACGTCGGTTATTATTCTCCCTATTTAATCAATTCAATGATTAAAATCAACAAGGTAGAAGCACACAAACGTTTATTTTATCCAGACGATTTGTTTTTATTTGCAAATTTGAATTGAAATCAAATTAGCATGGTGACTGTTTAAAAATTCGCTCTCCATCATTCATAAATCTGGCGAAATAAAAAATATAAAACTATCACAACTTGTCACACCAGCAATTTGTTACACGTTGCATTGTCAGTCGGAATTCAATTTGGCTACCCTCTTCTCGTTAACTAAACATAAAAATCGAAAAAATCGTTTATTGTGTAATTATTGTTTAAATTAATTTTCATTTAAATGCAATTTAACTTTCACGTATAAAAAACAAATAATATAAAGGTTAAAACATCAAGTTAATTTGCATTATTCTTGGTATAAATTAGATTTTCTAAAGTTGTTTAGATCTAAGATCGCAAGTGTCGTGTGAAGTTTACCGTGTCATTTCCCTAAATATGCAAATTGGTAAAGCTGATCCTAGCGAGTAAACCTTAAGCACTGTGTATCGAGAAACTTGACTTTAAACAACCCAATCAAAGACACCTGCGTTATAAAAAGCTTCATAGAACTTCCTATTAAGTTTAGGTAGAAAATATAAAGTTAAGGCTTGCGCTTTTTAATAAAGTTATTTAAATTTTACCTGAAAGTGCTTAATCGTTTAAAATAAATTAATAATATAAAAATTAAATTTATATCGCCGTTCCTTTTAAAATCATTTTAAAAGAATTTAGTGATTAAACTACAATAGAAAGTTGCAGGAGAAGGAATATTACTTCACGTAAATTTAAACATTTTACTTCGGGCATTTCTAAAACGATTGCCAGAATCTTATCTAAATGTATAACGGTGTCTGTTCCTTGCAAATCTCGTTCATAACTAAGACTTTACTTTAAAAAAATGTAAGATTGTTGTAATATTGCCTTGGTTTTTTTTCATTTTTTATATAAAATTGGAACAAATTTTTAAGCTAAATTTCGACTCCAAACTGACGGATTAATAACACTTGCTAATAATTTCTCGGCTTATCGAATGAGTGATTAAATCCCTACTAATCCGTTATGTTATAGTACACGAGTTCAAACGATGTTCGACAACCCTTAACTGCTTCCGATCTATCAACGTTACACCTCACTACATCACCCATTCCGCGGCATCTTTACAACTTGTCTTGTCACGTTACACCGCGTCCTCGTTATGCGGAAGGTTTGATGCTTTTCTCTAGATTGCTTCATCAATCTTCAGAAATGCTTCTACATTGTGTACCCTTCGGTTTGTTTATGGAGACAACGGTTACTTTGGTGTGATATATTTTACGTGATCAAAAATCGAACGTCCTTGCAAATATAACTATATTTTAGACAAGCAGATAACAGAAGACTTTATTTTCTGAAAAAATTCAACTTCTAAACAGAAAGACCACTAAGGTTCTTAGCCACCCCTAAAGTCAGTGGACACTGCATAGACCACTTAGAAAGTCAGAAATCTAATAATTTTATATTTAGTTTGCGCACATTATTTTATATAATTCTATATTAATATATTTTCACTTCAGTTTACACAAAATTTATGCCGACACGTTTGCTGACAAGTGACTCTAAACAAAAGTTTCAATATTGAATATTGAAACATAATAATATATTACAGGTACTAGGTACATAATATTACATACAAATTATGTACATTAAATATAAGCAGCCCCGAATAAAGCACATGTATGTATGTACACAGTATGCAGCAATATAACTACTAAACTTTTAGTTCACTATGTATCGTGAAACCTCCTGGTAACAAATTTTTTTATTATGTAATATGTAATTTAGAATATCTATTATATAAACTGCACTAAACTCTTATCAATATACATTACAGGTATTGTAATAATATAGTCCTGCTATGGAAAGTAAATGATTTTTTAATATTTTTCATCACGTAAAGTAGTCTTTTCCGAACTGTTATATTTTATTCTTTGGATGCGGTGAAAGTGAAAACAATTAAAATTTTTGAATTAAAATTTCTTCATTAGCATAAAGAAAACTGTATAATTCTGTATTATTATCGTTAACAATTCAAAGTGACGTTTTAGTAGCAAAAGGATATTTTCAACGACCTTTAGTTGCATTATATTGCAGTAGACAATATAATTTAAGAGAATATCATTAACAGCATACTCACGGAGTGCATGAAGAGAATAGATAATTTTAATTGTGGAAAGTCTTAATTCAACCAGATTAAATTTCCCACTATTTACTACGATTTCAATATCTACTGCAACACTTCAATGTACTTTTTCAAATACTATTTTAAAAAACCAATTGCAATTCAATGAACTAGGGATCTATGAATAGGTAGATACTCCTCCCACAATGCACGTCCAAAGCGCGTAATATGAGGCTAGTGCAAAAGCAGTTTTTCCAACTCAGAAAATACATGCATATAGGTAGCTAGCCAAGACATGGACTATAAGGCTTAACTATGCTATAGATTTTGAGATTACTTTTATATTATACTTTTTCATCTCTTAAAAGATGATTTTACAATAAAATCCCAAGTTAAGTTTAGCTGAATTGAAACTCAACAAATTTTAGAAGTTTTAACCGGTTTTAACACAGAGGAAAGCAAACAGTAGGACAAAAGTCAAATCAATACCTAGTTTAATATTAGTTTAATATATAAACTCATGCTGCTGTTTCTGTCTAACTCGTATGATAATAATTCTGATCTACACTCAAAAGTTTAAGATATATTATTAGAAAATTACATTTTAAATTATGAATAATTTCAATAACCAGGAGTCACTGCAAAATTTAATTGGACACGACATAAGGTTCTTTTTAAATTCT
Source organism: Cantharis rufa (assembly GCA_947369205.1). Taxonomy (NCBI): domain Eukaryota; kingdom Metazoa; phylum Arthropoda; class Insecta; order Coleoptera; family Cantharidae; genus Cantharis; species Cantharis rufa. The sequence continues at coordinate 91,256,862 of OX376303.1, forward strand.
TAGAAGTTATTCTATAGTATTTATAATTTACTACTACCGCAACATTATCAATTTTCAAAATAGTTTAATTTTTAAACTTTATTTTTAAAACCTTGTTAATAAAATCTTGCAGTATATTAGTTTAAGAGATTATTTATTATATTATTATAATAAATTTTGTACTTTTGTTGACCAGGAAGTATATTACATAGTTTTGCAAAACATTAAAATCCATGTAATTTATTGATGTTATTGATCATATGTAACATGATATGAAGAAAACAACAATGTTAATTTCCAGTATAACAGTAATATCGTATTGTAAACATAATTGCAATAGTGATATTGGTATTTTGTAAGTAATATAATTTGTGTAATATTAATTTCCAGCATGGGCCTACCATTTTTAACAATTTTAGATAGTCTATTTGCTTTAGCCTTTTCCTTTTTACCAACGTCACTGTGAGATTGGAATTAGCAAAAGTATTTAACATTAGTATTTAACACATGGAGTATAAATACTGTGAAAATATGAAGTGTATCTTGGCAATTCATATGGTTTATCAATCTTAACTAAACCATTTTAGTTAAAAATATTAATAATTCTATTTGTACCACCATTAACTGGAAATAAACATCTAATATTGGTACATGTTCTTGACCTAACATTGTTATAAAACACAATTTAAAGTAATTTGCCAAAATGATGATTTAATAAATTGTAAAGCATTCATACCTGTATTCAGGTATTCAGATAATTTAACAGGCCGTTAAATTTAACAACCCAATGGAAATTATTCCTTGGTTCAAGCATTGTCAAGCAAGCAAGCCAAAGAAATCATCCGTTAAATTTAAAGGCTCGCTAAAAGTATTGTGAATAGGGGCATTAGTGTTTGTTAAATTGCCATTTAAAATAATTAAATTCACTTTTTGTAAGTTAAAAGTATTTTGACTTGTGTTAAGTTAACTTTGTGTTAATTTGTGTAAAATTAACTTAAGCTTTTGATAATTTGCCACTAGTTTGTAGGCAGTAAAGTATTGCTTTGTCGCCTTATTCGGTTTGTTTCACAATTCAGGTATCAAGCTCTACTTATGCTTATTATAAATAAATTATATTTCCATAGCCAATATATATTATGCAATAAATATTTAAAATAATTTAAATAAGGAGTTTTAAAGTTTTACATAAACTTCATTGTGTACTTTTAAGTCATAAAACTTTAAATTAATTTATTTTAATATTTAATTTGTATGTAAATGGTAAGTGAAAGTCTAGCATATTGATTCGGCCATATGTGAGTAATTATAACAGCATTAGAATAAGCTAAAGAAATAATAATAAAACGATATTAACTTCACTAAATCACGTAATGTTTTTTAATAAATACATTTGTTTTGTTTATTTTAGGGGTATAACAAGTAAGATTATTTTAACTGGTTTAATATTTAAATTTTATTATGTTAAAGTTGCTGATAAGTATCTGACACTTCTTTATTTGAATATAAATGTCTTACTAAGGCTTCAAACTCAAATTAAAGAATATCGAAAAAACAATTACTTGGTTTTTATAACTGTCAATTATAGTTGATAAATGTTTAATTAAAGAAAAGATAACCAAGTAATAATGCAACGTTTACAAAATTACTCAATTTTCAAACACAAGCGTTTAAAAATAACTGCTCGAGGGCTAAAATCAAAATTGATCGAATGCTAAAATAAACTGTATAAAGACGAAAAAAGGAAGGTTATTGAGACTGGATTGAGGCAGGTATAGCAATCAAGGGCACGCGAACAGGGCGGAACTTGAACCTATAACTCACCCTGTAGCCGCATCTACATACGCGCTTATTGTGATTGCCATCACAGTTTCGTGCTTTAATCTGAAAGAGTTATTCAGAAATATCACCTATTAGACGATTGCGTTGCTATTATAATATTATGTGTCCATTATGACCATTAGAAATGAAGTAAAACGAAAAATGTTTAATTTGTCACATTTTATTAATAAATTTTAATTTAAAATTAAAAATTATAATTAAGCATTTTTTTACTATTGACGTGTTAAAATCGTCGAAACTTACTCTGCATTTCTCTCTTTGGTTTTTTAACGTAGATAATAGTGTTCCTTTCTGACAGAATTTGTTGAAATTAAAAAATTCAATTGTTTGTCATTTAAATTAATAAATTTGATAGCAGCTTAACATGCAATACAAGGAGATGCACTTGATTGATCGCAATCGTTCAGAAAACGGTTGAATTGGATAGCACAGTAATGTGACACCTAATCTCTTCTGGGATGGCTATCAAGTCTCGAAGTCCCGCAGGGTAGTGTCAGTAAACCTATTCTCTACCATACTTTTGAAAATCATGATGGCAAATATGATTATTCTCAATTTTATGACAAATCTTGTTCAATTTGTAAATCAACGTGCAATTAACCAGCAGAAAAAATTGTATTTCAAGTAAATATTTTCAGGATTAAATTCAAATAGTAGGTATCTTATGTATGTAAATAGTATTATATATAATAAATATTTTTATAAAGTACACGTTATACAACATCAACAGATGTTAAGCATCAAAATATTTTCACTTTCAATTCTCATATTTTAGTATTTCTTCGGCTAAAATTCTTCTACATCAATCACTGCTAATTTTATGTTTTAAATCCGCTAAAATTAAGGTGCATTTTGTAAATTTTATAAAACTTTACTATTTTAATATAATTATGAAATTATCTTTAATTTTCATTCGTACGACTTGCAAAAGGAGTTTTGTTTATAAAAGTTTATGAAAACATAAAATATATAAAAACAGTTTATCAAAACTGTTGATTTTAGAAAACCCTTTTAACAATAAGGTTTTTTAATATCAATGACAAGATTAACTGTGTAAGTGACATTTCTTTCTGAAATTAAAAGAATTATAATTTTTACATTAAAATCTATTTTGCAACCCTAGTCGTTTGTACATACTTTTATTCGGTTTAATGTTTAAGTATAGGTTCCTACCAAGAATTAACCAATTATTAGGTACATAGCTGATATAATATAGAGGGACTACAAAGGAATCAAGTCACTTGAAAACTTGAACCGATGCGCAACGGGTAAAATAAATTATTCTACATGCAAAAGTTTCAACCATAGAAGCTGAAACTTTTTTTTGATATTCTACTCCGGGATGGAACATTTTGATCTTCACCGTCGCTGTTTTGCCGTAGCCATTTTGTTATCGGCAATTTTGTGTTTAATTTTTAATGTTAAAGTGAGAATTCGGAGTAGTTTTTTCAAGGAAAGAAACATTACTAAGTAAGTACAGAGTACAATATAAAATTTAAAAATTCACTGAATAATGAAGCAATTATTAACAATACAGACGGGAATTAACCTGCTAGTATGTCAGCCGAATAACTGCTGACACTAAGGTACTCGGTTCAAATTCGATGGAAGTCTAAACTCTTTTATGCATACATAAAATGCATTATTTATTGTTGTTTCCTATTAAATTCATAATATTAATATAGTAATTAAATTTAAATATAAATTTTATGCTTTTTTGTGGTGTTTTTTAATTTATTTTTTAGTGTGTATTGTTGCACCCTATCAAACGCCTTTTTGTAGTTAACAAAACAAACAAAAAAATTTCTTTGCTGGTTTTGGCATTTTTGTAGATAGAGGTAGACTCCAAAGTTCTCGAGTTCCAAATGCGTTTCTAAAGCCAAATTGGGGGTCGTCCAACTCCTGTTCGCATTTAGCTCTTAATTTTGCATGGATGATACAGTGTTACGGTTAGATTTAAAATTAAGCATATTTTAAAATCCCGCGCCATTCTCGAAAGACCGACACGCGCTGATCTCTAACTTGCAGAAGGGATCGTGTATGTTTACAAACGTGAAGGCCAGGAGATAAGCTCGACCCTTCCTCGACAGGACAATGGCTGCAACATTCCTGGGCGACTTTAGGAAGAGAGAGTAAGCGCGCAAAGTTTGGCATTCGACATTCACGTAGTACTGCTCCAACGACGAGTACCTTATGCAAGAAGTGAAGTTTAAGTATGGTTAAAGTTTCCGCTAGGGTAAATGCAATTATCGCAGTGTCCTTGGACCGAGTTTGCATTAGCGATTCACGTAGTACCGCTTGAGCGATTAATACCTTACGTGCGAGAAAGTTTAGTTTTCCGAAAAGCCAGCAATTACCGAGTGTCCATGGGACCAAGTAGCTTGCCATTGTTGTGTACCGCTATTACCGAAATTTAGTTTCGCGAATGTGTCCTTGTGACCAATGAGTTTAGTTACAGTTATTACCGCGCTTAAGAGTAGCAAATTCCGTCCAAAATCATCGTCACGAGTTATTTTGAAAGCAAATGAGTAGCAGCATATAGCTCGCTAATCACCACCTACAAGTGTGTTAATTGTCGTGACGAGTCAACGTCTGCCGTCAGTGTACTTATAAGTACGGATCTGTGCGATAGATCATCACGTGAGCAAGGGTCGGTAAAGCCCGCTAATTACGAGGAAGAGACCACATTTTAGTCGGCGTCCACTTACCTCATTACCGTTCCGTGGCAGCTATCGAACATCTATCAACCCTGCTGTTGCCGTTGCTATTGTTACATGCGTCTAATTGTCGCGCGCCAAAAAGGACCGCGTCCAATTGTCGTGCTTCCAAATTCCCGCGTCGATTTGACGGGATACCGCCGCACTACACCTGCTAAAGTGAGTAACTATTTATTTGTTAAGGGGCTAGAACAATAGGCGCTGATCTGGGCCTCGTTTCATAATGAAAATTTACTAATATTTACTACTAGTTACAAGTAACTTTAAATTCTCTTTAAATAATTAATCTGATTAGCTACCTGCGTAGTTTTTGGTACTTATTAACAAAATAACCTATTTTAAAAGCACAGCAAAAATTATTCTCTGATGGTTTTTAATAGCAATAATAAACAACTAGTATTTTCCAACTAATAATATTAGTACTATTATGAAACGCGGCCCAGGTGTCAAGTTCAATTCAAAAACGAATAGTCGTAGAAAGTTGAAATTTTCAGTATATACGCAAAATATTGTTCTACATAAAACCTGCTAATTTTATTTAAAAAAAAAATTAATAAAAAATTTTTTTTCTGAGTTTTCAATTAAATACACTTTAGTTATAAATATAAAAAATAGAAGATGTAAAGCAATATCCATCATACTAATCAAGCAAACAAAAAAAGTAAGATTAACTTTCTCGGTTTGACTTGCAAACTTGACACAAGAATTCACACTTATGAGTGCTGCAGTGAAAAGCATCTTAACATCTGTTGCTCAAATTGCATTTTTGTGCATTTTCGTGATATTCATGTAATTCTCAACATCAGAAATCAGATCAACTTCTTCTTTCGGAGTTTTCATAACTTCAGTAATTAGCTTTCGTACTTCCTTGTGCTGATCTGCACTTCCGGTAATGCAAAAAGATATGCATCTAAAAAAACAGTTACCGCCTGCCTTGTCGTCTATAACAGTGTGAAGCGAATGGAGCAACGAATTTTTTGTTTCTGCAAAATCGGAATTCTTTTCAAATGAAAGTCCAAACTTCTCACAAAGTCGTTTTTGCCAAATATTATTTCTGGGACAGAAACAAAATTTTGATTTTTCTATTATATTCTATACTTTTACTCTTTAACTAAGAAATTATCCTATTTAATATATTTTTATTCTTCCAACATCTGAGAAAGATATTTTAGCATCTCAGAATAAAATATAATCGAATTTTATACATAAACAGTAATAAAAATTCTGATTTACCTATAAAGTTTCTTAAGGGGGTAAAAATCACTGCGGTTATTTTGAACTTTTTTTCCTCCCGGTAAAAATTCTCTAGTGAAATTTTACCCCCTAATCATTTTTTCCGGGGGGTAAAATTTCCCTAGTGAATTTTTAACGAGGGATATTTAAGGGATAGATATTTAAGGGATAGATAAAATTTCACTAGGAAATTTTCACAGGGGGGGGGGTAAAATTTCACTGGGGTAAATATTCCCGGTTACACCAGGGTATAAGCAAACAGCAAGGCAGTTGCATGAGTGACTCTCGTAGACGTCTCCCAGCAGTCAAGAAGTCTCGCGACACGGCCCTGGAGATCTCGTTGAGCTATCTTGGGCATTCTGTAAATTATTTAATAAATATCGACTTGAAAGAACGTATCAATAGAGAAAAGACTTAAGCATGTGAGACATAAAGTGTTTGCGGTGTTGTTTTTTGGGTATCACAGCAAAAGTCAACTCCAGCCAATCCTGTGATCTGTCTCCCGAGTTACAAATTGTTTTGTTTAAAAGTTGATAATTTAAATTTCAAGAGAAAATGTAGTAAATTATTAATATTTGTATTAGATGGTGATGGTTTTCCCTCCAATAAAGTGGTAGTGGCAGCAATGACGGGTGGAAACCAGGCTTTTTGCCAATATGGCCGCTGGAGGTAGAAAGTAAAAATTTTGTCTCCTGAGTTTATTTGAGATTTTGTTTTATTTTTGAAATTTTATTTGAAAATAATTAATTATAATTGGAGTAAGTTTGTTATTATCACGATTTTGAAGAATTATTTATTTTGAACGGAATTGAAATTAAAGTGGTGTGATATTGATGATATTGCTTTCCCAGTTTGTGTTGAAAATTTTATTTTATTAATTAAATTAAGACGACCTGTAGTGAATTAATGTTTGGATTTTTTGGCGTCTCAATAAGTATTTGGGGGATTATTTTAAACGTGGAGTTTCTTTGAGAGTTAATAACCAGGCAAATTAAAAAAAGATTGTATTTTTCCTGAGAAGCCTATTAAAAAATTTGGGACCCGTAAATAACACATGACAATATATTGTTAAATAGTTTTACTATTATGTCGATGTTTTCGTCGTTAATCAATTTGAGAACTTCTGCAGGTACTAAGTCCGGGCCAACTGCTTTTCCGATTTTTGTTTTTTGCATCGTGCATTGTACTTCAGATTTAAATATTACAGGCCTTTTATCAAATGTTCCCAGATTCTGTAGTGCATTTCTTTGTTTCTCAAATAAGTCAGTTACATATTTTTCCCATGTAAGTTTCAACTCAGATTTCTCCAGTATCAGCTCGTTTTTTTTATCAAACAAGGCTGTGTGTCTCTGTTCTTTGAAATTACCTGTTATTTCTTTGATTTTTCGGTGCACATTATAATTATTAGATTCTCACCTTGATTTTTCAATCAGAGCCAGTGCCTCGTCTGCTATCTATTTACCCTTTTCATGATTGTTATCACTTTTATGTTTTGTACGTTACACACATTTTGTGCAACGTCTGCTGTTAATAAGATTATTGTTGATTTGGTTTCTCTCCGGTTCGGTTCTTCAGTTTGTTTTGTTTGTGTACATATGTGTACACGTTACACATATGAAATCTGCGCTTCGGTAGTTCAAAGCATATCGCCATTTAAGTTTCCTGCCAGAACTAGTAAAGTCTTTTGACTTTCTGGTTACTCTGGCCAAGTCGAAAGTGAAAATCTATCCGGCGGCTCCGACCAATTCTGGAAATAATAAAATTAATTTAAATTTTTAATTTTTAATTTAGTATTCAGTATTATTATGTTATTATAATATGTATCTTTAAAAAAAAGTTTTCGTTTATAGGAAATCTCTAATTTAACATGTAAAACTTGAAGAGGTGTAAAAGTGTTTGTTCTACATGTTAAAAGTACAGTTCAAGCTGTTTAAAATTTTAATAGCTTTAGGAAAATAAAATAAATACATTGTTAAGGAGTGAAATTAATTTTAAAATTAAATTTTATTAATTTACAATAAATTACAACTTTTTGATTACAAAATATAATATAAACAAATAAAATAAAATGTTATGTAAAATATATAAATACAAGAGGTAACCTTACTAAACTTAGATAGCGATAGAGGATACTTTCCTATACATTTTCCTATAGTTGTTCCTACGAATGATGATTCTGACATCAGAACTATCTGAATGAAATATTGGATGAATTGTTGAGTTAGCGCTCTTAATACAAACAAATAAAATGGGTCATTAAAGAAACCGTCAGACAATTTTATTTGTTTTTATTAAGACCGCCAATTCAACCATTCTTGCAATATTTCATTCAGATAGTTCTGACGTCTGCTTCATCTTTCGTGGAAACAATTGTAAGAACTATCTAAATTCAAAGCTTCGAGAGTTAGGCCTCTTCAAAGCATTAGTTTTAATTTCCAACTTCACATGGCCATTGCCCCGAAAATATTGATATTTTAGTAGAAATAGTTTAGTGCTTTTTTAAAGAACATGCAATAATCTACAAACCAGGTTCAAACATTTTATTGTCAAAAAATCAACGGCTTTCGAGTTATGAATTAAAGAAAGTAAAAAAATATTGAAAAATTCAAGGTTTTTTGTATTTTGTTTTCAAAACCCTTTTTCTTTTATATGAAACATTTTACAAAAAAATCTGACGACTGACGAAATTTGTAAATATTTTTGAAAATCCAATCCGTTTCACAAACAATCAGGAAATAATAAACAAGGCAGCTAAAAATAAAAAATTGAATTTACAAAATTTTTATTTTTATTGAAAAATTGTTTTAACAATTAATTGATGTTCTTAAGATAAATGTTCACAATGACCAGTCTCATTTTGAATATGAAGTCGTAGTCGCTTTAAAAGATGTTGTATATTATTATTTATAACATTTCTTTCTTTTGTTAAGAGCCATGGTAGCATTCGTTACTCTCTTCATTAATTCTTCTCTGGTGTTGAGCTTTCTTCTGTTGCTGTAAATCAACGCTTTAACAGCACTTCATAAAAATTAATCAAGAAGAGTTAAATTTTGGGATCTTGCTACCCAATTAAGAGTTCCTCCTCTTCCGATCCATTTGTCAAGATTTATGTTTTAATTAAAAAAATTTTCACTTGAAGCTCAAAATTTGTAGGCGTATCATTGTGTTGGTACCACATTTTTGACATGCTGCTAGAGATATGTCTAACAATATTGGAAGCTCATCTTGTAAAAATCGCAAGTATTCAGCAGCTGTTAAACCTAAGTTTTCTGGAAAATAATCAGGACCAACAGTATGGCTTCCTAACAGTAATAAGGCTCATTAAATTTCAAAAATTAAACACTATATTTTCGGTGGCGAAAAAAACCAAAAATCTGTCCAAAAAAACTGGCTTAATGCATTTTATATAAAAAAAATTAATTTTACTATTCAATATTTTGGATTTTATATTATTTTACTGTAACATCATAAAACTAATGGAAGAGCTCAATATCATAGCCTTCGAAAAAGGCTCCATTTCCATAATTATTTTTGTATATTTATTACACAATGAATTGAAATTTCCTGATTGAGTGAACTAGTCAAAATATTTGTTTTATTTTAATAAATTTTTTAAATTCCGAACTTCAGCGGGTCACTGTATAACAGCATCGGAATTTTAATTATAATATTGTACATGATGTAATAACAAAAGCAAAACTATTACATTATTTATGAATAACTAACAACGATGGACAAAGGACATTACACATAAATGTATTGTGTAGTATTTAACTCGCACGTAAATTATTAATAGCAAGGAATGTTTAACATTCAATTACGTCGTATAAACAATTTTAATAACTAAAACAACAATGCAAGTTGTTTTATTATTACCCAAAGTTTTACAATTTGTCTGAAATAGTGAATATAACTACATTAAAATGTAGTAGTTTATGTCTCTCAAGAATCTTGCTCTAGGATTAAGTTTCAAGATCTTAGTTTTATCAACAGTTATAAATCTGTCACAGAGAATTTGGCAACTTTTAAGTCATTGTGTTTTATCAATGTTATGTATCTCGAAGACGGCACTAAAAAAATAGAAAAATGTTATTTATGGAAAAGTTGAAATTTGTTATATTTAGAATTATGGTAATCGCAACTTTTTGATTAAAATTTTTTATTGCTTTAATATTTAGCCGAGAGCTTTAATAAAATACTTAATTTCGGTTGACATTTACATATCCTGGTGGACTGTTTTTATTTCTACAGCTTGAGTTTGTAATGCGGTACCTACAATCGAATGTTGGACTGACATGTTTAATGTATTTTACGGCCGCGGAAACCACGGATCACAAAAGCTTTTCCTAAATCGATTGAACTATGTGTCACATTACTTTTATATCAAACAGGATTCAGCTTTTCGTGTTTGTATTTATTTCATTTTGGAACAGAATATTAATATGAGTACTCGCAAGATTTCTAAATTCATTTAATTAAGTAAATTATATAGCGGCTTAGCAAAACAAGATGGTGTTGCCAATTGAACATCTTCGTCATTACAAATTTTACTAATATTAATATTACCATATCGTGTTTTCGAGATTAAGTGGTAGCAATACCAAATAATTAACAAGCGCATCATCGATGTATCAACCACTTAAGTTGAGTTAATCAACGGCAGTTGTGTAATTTTGATTTATAAGCTCCAGAAATGCGCCCTAAAGTTCATATTGAAGTATGTCTGCAAGTTCGAGAGAAGATCGAGTACCTAAAACCCGAATTAGCTTTACAAGTGGTCTTATTTTGATTTCAAATTCAAATTTAGATATTCCCATTTGAATTTACATTTAAAATTATACTAAAATTTGCTAGACTTCTTAGCACTACGTTTGAACAAAATTTCACTACATTAATTTAAATGCTCAAAATTTCAACTTTGAATCGTAATTCACCTGAATTTAGAATGTCTTACTAAGTAATTATAAAAGTAAATTCTTGTTAATTAGTTTAAAAACAATCCTAAAACTACTTGTTTACACAAATTTGACTTGTTCGTGCTCTTATTCGCAATTATTATAATATGTAAAATATTATCTAAAATTCATTAATATAAAGTAGTATTGAGTTTTATACAGTGGAAATGCGGATTATGGAATAAAATTTATAAAACCGAAAATATTACTTTTGGTAAAAAGATATTCTTAACTGGCAGCTTATTTTTTATAGCAAAAATACATATTTTCACTACCAAAAAAGTAAAAAATATACGACACAAGTATTATTTGATGCAAGAATGATAAATCAATAGTTATATCAGTAGTATTACCAAAACATTTTCTAAGATGCAAATATGGTTTGGTTTTGATTTAAATGTCGCTAGTAACGAAAAAATGCTATTTGACAAACAAAAACCATTAACGTGTCAAGGTTCTTTCTAGTGTTAAAGGGTAGGTTAATATTAAAGTTGTTAAAAACTCCAAAGTGAAAATGAAATTGAACCTACTTTACTTTCAGGACGTTCAGAGTTCACTTAAATGAAGGATCTCAAAGAAAAATTGTGGTAAGCCTGAAACTATGGAATTTCAAGGATCTACTAATTGTTATTCCGTATAATATACTACAAATGTTTAAATTGTAATAAAATTGTAATTAAATTAACACCCTTATCTTGGTTTCTAGTTATTGCTAAAATAATCATTTAAAAATCAAAAGAAACTCTCAACAGTTAACTGCAGTTGACCAATACATTTTGGATATTTGCAATACAGCACGAAATCCACTGATATCCAGAAATGTTTTTTGGACTACCACTTATAGCATCAGAAAATCTGCTGGTGAAATTACAAAATACTCAACAGCAGAATAATGAGGTCTCAGCTGGAATAAAACAACATTTATTATTTTTTTTTATTTATTTATTATTTATTTATTTAAACGGAGATTTCCTTTTTTACATAAAATATATACACAATTAAATTATAATATACAAGACATAAAAATTTAAAATTAAAACATTTGTAGGATTGCAGGTTCCTTCAGTAGCCTTTTCAAACTTGGAAACAATAACGAAAAGTCGAAACTTTCGATTGAGTTACATTTATTGGTATAGTTCATCATTCTGGTGATCGGGTTATGCTGTCCATAGTTCGTCCGGTGAAACGGGATGACAAATAGGTCTTGATTTCTTGATAAACGGGTAGGGACCCTTAACCTGATCTTTGATACAAGTGCGGTGCAGTTGATCTGTTCATGAAGCAATCTATTGAGAAATAGAATGTCGGTTGCGATACGTCTGCGAGCGAGGGTGCTGCTCTGTAGGATATTTAAACATTGTTTGTCTGAGAACCCTTCATTACTGCCCATTAATTTAAAATAAAAATATTTTAAGAATTTGTGCTGTACAGATTCTATTCTTTCAATGTGTAAAACATAGTATGGCGACCAAATACATGAAGCATATTCTAAGTGCGATCGGACCAATGAGTAATAAAGGAGTTTGACAGTATCTGCCGAGAAATGCTGGCATTGCCTTTTAATAAATCCTAGCATGCGTAGCGCCTTATTGCAAATAATTTGGATGTGAGTATTAAATGTGAACTTACAACTGATATGTACACCTAAATCAATAACTTCACCAACTCTTGATATGCTTTGATTATTTAGGAGATAATCAAATGTAAGAGGTTTACCTTTTGAAAAAGAGATTATACAGCATTTACTAAAATTTAAAGCCAAATTGTTATTATTACACCACAGACATAATCTGTTTAGGTCAGTTTGCAATGTTGAACAGTCCATGATTGATTTTATTTGTAAGAAAATTTTGAAGTCATCTGCAAATAATAGATAGCTACATATTAAATATTTGCCAATATCATTGACGAATAATAAAAACAGAATAGGACCACAATGTGAACCTTGGGGCACACCTGATGAAGCCCATATTTCTTTTGATATAAAATTCTCAATCTTAACACGTTGTGTTCTGCCAACTAGATAACTAGTGAGCCATCTGATAACATTCCCACTAAAACCTAAAGCTTCCAGCTTTGCTAGTAGTGCTGTGTGTGAAACCCGATCGAAAGCCTTGGCAAAATCTGTATAGACGGTATCAACTTGTAAGTGTTCTTCAATGGAATCGACAACATACGATGAAAACGACATAAGATTAGACGTTGTTGATCGACCGGGAATGAAACCATGCTGTTGTTCAACGATTATTTTGCGAGATGCATAATTCAGCTGTGACGAGACTAGTTTGTCTAGTAATTTAGGTATAGCTGACTGGAGGGCTATACCACGATAGTTAGCAATGTCGCTCCTGTTTCCTTTTTTGAACAGAGGAGTTAAAAAGCTTGTTTTCCATATATCCGGAAAGACACCAGTAGATAACGAAAGATTGAACAAGAAACATATTGGAGTGCAGAGCGAGTTTACACAACGCTTGAGAAAATAGGCTGGTATGCCATCAGGTCCTGATTTAATAGAGTCGGTCATGGTATTGATTTCTGATATGACGGTAGCTACCGTTATGGATAAAAGACTAAAATCAACAACATTGTCAAAGGTATAATTGTAAGTGGAATTATCGACATAGTTATAGACTGAGGAGAAATGTACGGCAAAGAGGTCCACACATTCTTGACCAGAATTACTACAAATGTTTTCATAGAACATAGAAGATGGGTATCCATTATACTTTTTACCTTCGTTAATGAAACGCCAGAAAAGTTTGGGATCAGATTTAATATAAGATTCCGTTTTAGAAAGATAATCCTGATAGAGCATTATATTTAGATCCTTAGCATGTTTACGTAGCTGATAAAAGTTTACATAGTGCAGTTCACATGGACATTCTTTAAACTTCTTGTGCGCCGATTTCTTTTCCCGAATTAGAACAGTTAGCTCTTTAGAAAACCAGATAGGATAATCTGAATTCTTGATATATTTGAGTGGTACATGAGTGGCACATTTTTCAAACAAAAAAGTTGATATTATACTTTAACGTTTGGCCACCTGGGTTTAAACATCATTGCAGTCGTTGGGTAAAACTAAATCAAATTAGAACTGATTTACACTTGTATCAATCCTAGATTAATTAAATATCTGGAAATTGCAAAATTTCGAATTCTTTTCTAATACAAAAATATAAACAAGGGTGACGGTAAACTGGGCAAATGGTAAACTGGGACACATTTAGAAAATAGTAAACTGTGCTTAAAGGCATGATACGGTAGTTTAACGTAATTATTTTTGATGGCCCGGCGTAGCGTAATCGGACCTTCAGGGTCGTACTCAGTGAAATCGCGTCTGCTGGGTGACGTCTACGAGAGTCACCCAGGTAGTTGTTTTGCTTATTGCTTATGGCTCGAATATTTACAAACTAATTCTGAAAAAGAAGTACACAAGAAAACTGCCGTAAAGGATTCGTGACGGTATGTATAATAAATAATAAACTTGTCGTATTACAACGCGCTAACGTTCTTAAAGCTAGTAAAAAGGGTCGACCTAGGCATGCATGAAATTAATACTAAACAGTTACACAAATAATACAGAGGAAAGCCCACTCCAACAATTTGGAGGGTTAATTGCTGTCAGCGACAGCGGCCTAATATGCGATATGGTAGCGAAATTTCGATGCACTTTACAAATTAAATATTTACTCACATTAGTAGGTCGGATTCGATACACAGCAACTGCAACACAAACAGATGTAGACTGCGGACAGCGGAACGGTAAATAACTTGGCGTTGATGCGGAATGTTGGCTCGAAGAAAAGTGCGGGATTTTCCGACCCTTCGCACAGTAGTCGTAAGGCAGATTCGCACTTAAGTAAGGTGGGCGCAATGCGTCTTCACAAATTTTAGTCGTCAAAAGTTAATACGTCACTTCGATAGCTAGTGACGGTACGGTAATACGTCACAACAATGAAGAATACTTGTAATTTGTACCGGTGCTTCCTGCGCTACCTGGATTTCTTTTACTACAATAGTAGCCACAACAATAGGCGGAATGGCGTAATCGCCTTTGCACAGCGCGGTAATCACTCGCGTGATCTTCACAAGAAAATCGGAAACCTGAGCAACAAATACGGTAATTCACAATGAGGTAAGCACTTCTCGGTAAACGGCGGTAAACTAAATCTTATTAGGCAGGAACAAACTTCCTATGCGCTATTGACTCGCAAGCTCGTACCTAGTCAATCTACGTACCCCGCTTGAATTCCTGGAAAACTAACTATCGCGCCTAATATTCCGCTTAGGAATGTCCAGGCAGAAACTTGTCGACTTGTCAACTAGAGATTTGAGCGTGTCGGTCCTTCGAAATTGGCGCGGGAAATTTAAAAGAATTCAAAATATAATCCTAACCGTAACAGGCACTTTTAAGTAAAATTATAAAGGTGGTAAATTGGGCTAGAGTCACATCTAATTAAAATTTATATAAAAATTAAAGTAAAATTTCAGGTAAATAAAGGGATGCTGGGTGAATTTCTTTTTGTTATCTTTTCAAGATAATATCAAACACTAACTGTAACCTAAATAAATGTAAATTATTATTTTAATAATAAGTAAGAATGCATCTTTAAGTCACTTCGCCCAATGAAAACATTCATGAAGCGACTCCAATTCGAAAATTACAAATCTAAAAGAAGGAAATTTGTAATTTTTGCCAATAAAGTCATAGTTATAGCTGTATTGAATAAAAACTATAAATCTACATGCAGCTTCGGAACGAGGTTACACACTAAATAAGAATTCCTAAATCAAAAGACACAAAATAGACAGATGACATTTTATAAATTGTGTTTTCGATGTGTTTTTAAAAATTTTATTTAAAAATAAAATTAAACAAATGATTTGTTTGATTAATGATCGAAGAAGTCAATACATAAGTTAATAATTGCGATGAGTTTTCAAGTAACCAGAATTTTTCATGTGGTTTTTCCGAGAAAAATGCACTCTTAACAGTTGTAAATTCGAAGTCTTAATTAATTTATAATTTAGAAAGCAAAAATTCCACTCTTTTCAAAAAACACTTTTTCAAAATTTTCGTATTAATCAAATATTAGATATTCATTTTCAAAAAACTTTTCAAAATTAAAATGGGACATAGATCAAACAGATAACTCTTGCCATACGTGAACGGTATTAAATTTATTTACAATATTGTAAATTAAACTTTAATTTCAATTTAACAAAGTTTTCCATTATACAAATTTAATCAATATTTATGATTTCAATGCTCAAAATATCATCAGAGATCCAAAGAAACGCTATCAAAAAACATGCAAATCATAAATTTTAAATATTAAAAAATTAGAAAATATTGATATTTACAGAATTTATAAAGAAAATATAAATAATTTTAATAGGAATTTTGGAAAACGACAATATATTTTTATATAGCATTTGTAAATGATGAAAGATAAAAGGAATGATTGAATTGGTACTGAGAGATCAAAATATGTGTTTGAATTTACATTAGAATAGAATTTTAGGTGCAAGAATTTTTATTAAAATTTTAAAATATTGAATATGGACACTAGAATATAATATCAAAGCGATTACAGCATTACTATTATTTATATTTGTGTCGTACAACGTGAGACATAAAGCAAGTATCAAAGTGAATGCAAGTAACTTGAAGCTATTGGAATTTTATTGAAAAGAAAATTTAGAACTATAAATTGAATATTTTGCAAAATACGCAATGTTGCTTTATAATTTAGGGATTTAAATACATAGCAGTATGGTATAATTTGCCAACTTTAAAGTACAATAATTACTACTTATGGATGAATCGCACCGTGACACTTGCAATAATTATAACAATGTTACAACATTATCCGCAATTTGCAACATCTATTAGTAATTACTAATTAATTATTATCACTTTTACTATTTGAATTTCAACATATAAAGTACTTATCTGATGTAATTACAACGTATTATGTTTTGTCTTCAAAAACGTACATTGGCTCCGAATAAAACATAGTTATTATTAAAAACAGATTAATTATTAAACGATTGAACCCAATGAGCATTATAGAGATATTATATTGTTAAATAAAAAATTACGTAATTTCTAATCATGTAAAAATCTATAGTTTTTGAAACACTTGCATCATTGCAACATCAATTTATTTTCAGATGAATATGCTATGGAGTGGTTGAAAAATCTCTTGTTTGTTATGTAAAGGTTTACCGGTCTTTATTGTTGCCTTTTATGCACAATTTCAATGTTCTCTTTGTTCTTGCTACATAATAATATTATGTTCTCTTACATGTAGCTTCATGTGCTTGGCGGACATAAGAGTTGGAATATTATTTAACGTGTTTCTTCATTCGCAATTCAAGGCATCGAATGAGACGACCTGATGTGTAGTTAAAATTTTTCGTATAATAATAATGTGAAAGGTGTATGATAACAAAAAGAACAAAAAGTGGCAAATCTGTACGTAATAAACAAGAGATGCTTACTTTTCAACCACTCCATTTGTCATATAAGTGTTCCTTTGCACATTCGGTTTTTCGAAAAATAGAGCAAATATTTTAACAGCTAACGACATAGAAGGTATAGCTCTTCACTTTTATCATATTTTAATCTGTAACTTCTAAGGTATGTTTTTGTAACAATTTTTATTTAAAATTTTGTATTCAAAATTATAAGATACGTAACTTACGAAGCATAATATGCTGAGATAAAAAATTAATATGAATTTATCTTAACAAAAGGATTTTTAAGCGAATAAGAGCAAGTAACAGACAAAATAATTATTAACATTAGAGATACTTACAAACTCTCCAGTCACTAGGAAATCATTTTCATTTTTAATAATAATATGTGAAAAGCTGTTCAAGTTTAAGAAATTTAACATTAGTATTATTATAGTTTAAGCATTATACAATAATGCTATTAATATTACAATAATCTGTACTTTAACAAACTATAATTTTACAATTATTTAATAATAATTTAATTAAGATTAAATAATTATACCAAAGTTAATCGGATTATCTAATCACAACATTGTGATTATAATTTTACTTCATACAAATATCATAATTAACACAAAGTTTATCTCTCCTCGTATTACAGAATTTGGAAATAATGTTGGTGGTTAACTAAAAGTATAGAAAAATATGACTATACTTGAGGAACATATTAAATAATACTATGTAAAAGAAAGAATATTAAAGTTGATATAAAAATGGTTAATAATAGTAAAAGGAAATAATAGTCTTCAACTTGTTTAAACTCTTACCTTACTTTTTAAATTGTTTGATTCAAAGTGGGTTATAAAACAAGGAAGCTTCATTTATTACCGAAGGAAAGATATTGACCTGTTTCACAACATCTTGAAGTTTCCAACCATAATTTTTTATGTTGT
Source organism: Cantharis rufa (assembly GCA_947369205.1). Lineage (NCBI taxonomy): Eukaryota > Metazoa > Arthropoda > Insecta > Coleoptera > Cantharidae > Cantharis > Cantharis rufa. Next base: position 91,275,003 of record OX376303.1, read on the forward strand.
TCGCATAATAATAAATTTTATTATATTTTCCACAAACTGCAAATTAGGGAAAATAACACTTTCTATTTCAATTTAAGAAAAACTTAAATTTATCGACGTGAATTTTACTGGTCCTTATAATTAAATTTAAAATTTTTCATAAAATTGTAATGAAGATTAATTTTTGTGTGGCCGAGTAAAGTCAACTTTCAGGTAGCGTCGTTAAATGACGTGAATTTTTATAAATTAGTAATACTATACTTTGCAAAATTGTTGTATGTAAAGTTTAATCTTCATTAACAAAAATTTAAAATCAAACCTACTTTTTAGTTTGTACAATTTCAAAAACTTTTACTACGATTTGGCCAGTTTTTGGCATACTTTTCATATTAGGTGACTGCGGTGAGTTTAAAGTAATAGAAAGTTGTTCCTCGAATCCGGACGTTTTGTTGCCGTGAATGGATTAACGATATTTAAGCTTACAATAGCTTTTCTTATGATTTTCTGTACTTTTACCAACATCAGATTATAAAGTCTGTTCCACCTTTTATCAGTTTCTTAACAATTTTCTATCTTCTTTTTACCAAACTAGTTCTGAAATTCATTGAAATACTTTTCTCCAAAATTTCATTTTATCACTTTCACATCTCATGATAAGTAATTAATTTTCTTGACGCCACCTATAAAACCGGATCCAATTGGCATCGTCATTTAAAAATATTCTGTTGTTGTTCGGCAGAACAAAAACAAAATTACATAAAAAAAATAATATGGATGATGATTCTTGTTACGCTATTATTTATATCAATGATTAAGTTGATATAGATTGATTAAAGCAAAGTATCTAACGATGTTCTGCAAAAATACAAATTTTATTCAAAATTTTAAAAATTTCTACTGAATTAACAATTCTTGCATGTTAAATGGAGCATAACCATTAGTGCCCAAATGACTTAGCGTAGTTTTTTAAACAATGACCTGAAAGGACAGTATGCTTTTCTGTTCTCAATGCTGGAATTAGACACTGTCTCATAATTTGGGATAACTCTGCACAATTAAACATGTTATTATTTAGTATAATAAAGAGCTATTCAAATAATGAAGTTTCTAACAGAACGCATTGTAATTTTCGAAAAATCACAGTTCCATCTGTATATTTTGTAACGAGCAACAGGTTAACTTGTATATTTTACCCGCTTATTTTTTTTATTTACAATTAATATACATCAGTCAGTACAGTAAAACTACAATGTAACCCTCTAAAACATACTCTAAAAGCAAAAAGACTAGAAAACTGTATATTAAAATTTCAGACAACATAAACTGATAACTGGAATTGTTGAACAAACTTCCACAAGAAGAAAGTACTAATTATTGAACAAATTTATAAGGATAATTAAATATTTGATAATCGTCTGGACCTCGTATGTATAAGCTAAAATATTTTTTCAAACAATCTAAGATTTTCAGACCATGATACGAAAATCAGCTTATTACATTGTTCACACTTTTCTAATAATTATGTAACTTAACAATAAATTATTATCAGAGTACATACATAATATTAATTGTTAATGGTATAATTAAAATTTGTATTATTATTTCTTGTACTATTACCTTGATTTGCAATAATAAATTTATATAATTTTTTGCACAAATTTAAAAATCGGTGTCATTATAATACCAACCGATATTAAGTATCAAAATATAAATAAACTTATAAAATATAAGATGAATTTTTAAATTACATAATTATTATATTTTTCCATGTAACGTGCTTTGATTTTTATAATAAGCAATAACAAGTATGTGAAACCTTTGACTTTGTGGAAGTATGAATTTTAAAATGAAATTTGAAATATCACAAGAATTGATTGACAATATTCCAATAATTAATTTGTATATTATTAAAAAACCTCAGAAAGCTTCTAAAAATAATATTTTTGATTGTAAAAATAAATTTATAATTAATATAATTAATAGAAGATATTATAATTTAATAGTTATAAATTCGATCATTTTTATTTATTTCATTAGACGAGCAAATCAATGTTAAATCTTCTTAAAATTCCGAGTTTGCTAATTTTTTAGTTATTTCTGCTGTGTATTATATTTTCTGATACTGTAATCTGGCAATATAAGAACAAAGACCGAAGTTTTCTGAAAGTTTTATTAAATTTAATTTAAATTAATTTTAAGATAGCTGGACTCTGAGTAGGTATACCTGTCTTAACTGAATTATGTAAAATGATAAAGTTGGAATTCCAAGTGATACTGTGTTTACAGTAGTTTCAATTGCAACACACTGAAAATTTACATATAAGATAAATTGTTAAGCAAAATTAGTGTGTGAGGATCAGGACAGGTATGTGGTCGGTATTAACAAAGCTTTGAAATGCATCACCACTACCAATTCACAAAACACTTATTGAAGATGATAGAACTATTACCAGAACTAATTAACTTTTGCAGTGCTACAGTCTCCAATAGAAATTACAAGTACACAACATTCTTGTAAAAGCATATCTTAATATTTCAAAGACAGCTTTACAGGTCAGCTTAATTTAAAATTTGAGGTGTACTAAACAGAAAATTGTTATGAATGAATTTTTTTTAAATCTTTGTTATAAAAATTTAATTTAGCATTTATTTCTACCCTGAAATATGGTTTCTTAAGTTTAGAAAAAGTCAAGTGATACAAAGGTCTTTGAGTGTAAGTTTTATTTTAAAAGAAGTAAAAAACACAATAAATTTCTTTAATTTTTAATTATTCTTTTTCAAGTAGCAAACAAAAATAGACTGAAATTTTAAAGGTTTGAGCAACTTGCTAATTAACAGTAAATTTAATGGTTTCGTTTAGTAAACATTTTACGTAAGTTAACATTATTGTTTTCTTGAAGCTCTAATGCTTCATATATAATATGTCTCGCTTTAGAAGGCATTTAGTGAAAAACAATGCAGTAAAGCAATTTGCGTAGGTTTGTTGGAGAGGCATTGCGGCATGAAAATTGTATATTATGGTGAGTAACTAAAATACAGGTAATCTTAAATAAAAATTAATATAATTTATAATGAATCTAATTAATAAAGATTGTTTACTTGCTAACTAGCGAACATGTTCTTTTTTAGTGACTGACATAAATGGTACCAATAAAAAAGAATCTAACACAAAAGACATCAAAGTCAATTTTGACAAGGGACTGAAATATTTCGTATGCAGTCACGGCTAGGGTTTGTCAATCAGTATCCGGGTATCTTCACTAGAGAATCATATGAATTGCTGCCTATATAGTTTCAAAAACTAGAGGCGGATGCGATATTTATCATTTTTCTTCTTGAACCGTTTGTTCTACAAAATTGTCGTTATTTTAATAAATTATAAATACAAGTCTTCATAAAGTTTCTGCAATGAAAATTTAAATCGTCGTGATACTATTTACCTACGTTTAACGTTCATCAAAGAAGTAATTATAAATGCTATTTAGAAGTAATTTGTGAGTAGTAATAACCGAAAGATGAAGGAAATGAAATGGATATTTGCTTATCTACCTATTAGATTAAACTTCTAAATAATGAATGCTAAGCTGAAATTATTATTTTCATACTTTTCGTTAATTATACACTTTTATTAAATTAATATTGATTATCTTTAATATAATTACCGATATCTATGAAAAGTTACATGCTGACCTGTGTAGAATGCAACGAAATAATTAACACGTCGTGATAGTGTCACTCAAATTAGTGGCCGCGGTATAACATGCAGTAATTAAATTTCTATGAATTTGTGTATATTACCTTACATTTAATACTTTACTAATTTATCAGATAAGTTATTTTAAATCTTCTTTATAATATAAAAAGATAAGGTAAAATATGAAATAAAATATGAATTAATTTGGTTTGCTGTTTCACAAGTTAAAATTTTGGTTATAAATAATAATTTTCATGAACTAAATTTGTGATTTAATTTAATTTAATTTTATTCAATTAAACAAAATTATTTTATTTTTATACGGGTCCGGAAATATTTAAAAAATTTACATAATTATAATATCATTATCTTTTTGCAATTGATAATTTTTAATTAATTTTCCATTTGTTCCAAAAGTGGTAACGAAATATCCTAGTAGCCGAATGCCCGAGAGTGTGTTCTCTGGGAGGGAATGTCCAGCAGTGAAAAGTCTCAGAAGTGCTTACGAAACCTTTTCTGAAGCACAAATAAAATTTTACAATTTTAACAAACAAACATTTTTTCTATTATAAATAAATGTTAAAGAGCGGTATGTGAAATTAAAAAAAATTGGAAAAGTGACACTTTAACCGCAAGAGTAGTTAAAGTAGCATTCTAACCGCAAGGGTAGAAAAAGTTTTTTTTTATTAAAACTAGTATTTAAATTGCAAAGTCTGTTTGATTTATTGTAAAATTAAAACTGTCAAATAATAATTTAATTTGTAATCGAAGTTTCTCATAAATATTTTTTCTTTAACATCTACTATAGAAAATATTGAAATTTATACTCGACGATGAAATGTAATTATCGATTCGCGAAAATAATTCTCTCACGACTTTGTCGCTTGTGAATTACTTATCATTTTCCGCTTCTCTATAAAAAAATAGCTATTTGTAAAAATAAATTTCTTAACAAAAATATAAAATAAATAATAACGTTCACCAATTTCGGAAAATGTTATCCTTCTTACTTTCAATTTAAGCACGGTGCCTGTTTTACCAACTATAACCTTGGTAATGTTCCAAAGCTACCCTTTGAGGTAGCTTTCTATGCTGGCTTTAGATGTGCCTATGACACCGCTTTATTGTTAATGGCTTATCGTGGATAAGGATAATAATGGATCAGTTTCTGAAGAAAATTTAATGTGAAAATGTAATAAATATTTTATTTCAGTGCGTAATTACAATAAAATATATTCATTTCGATCGTATGAAAATTCGCTTTACGCTAAATCGAAGGTATTACATTCGAAAACCACTTTGTTTGAATTTTAACGCAAGACCAATTTTCCAACTAGCTGTTAAAATGCAGGAGCAATAAGGGCTTGGATCGATGGTAAGATTGAAATCGACACATGGAATAAAGGATGCAATATTAACAAAGCAGCTGCTTCACAGTGAGACAGGAGTAACTAACGGTATTCTAAACCAGTAACAAATTAAATTTTTAGAAATCTTTACTTGCTGAGTTTACTAAATAATTTAACATGCCTTTAAGTTTTAAATATACTTTATCTCTGCCTGTTAAAAATAAATTTAAATTATGCTGTTATATTGAGATTTTAAACAACTTTCTGGATGCCAAAATTACGGAATTTCACCGGTTTTTGGTAATCAATACCTTACTTTGGGTAGAATAAGTTTTTATGACTAGACCAATTTAATTCAATTAACAAAATCAATTTTTATATTTCAAAGAAACGAATAAGGTAAAACTTTGGAATTTCGATAATTTTTTTTATTCCTAAACTTCAACTCTTCTTATTGTAAAAAATGTACCAAGCTAATCTGGCAAGTTATTTTAAAAAATTGTTCATGTAGTGTAGTTTGCAAATATGTATAACATTTGCTGTATGCAGTCTACTTTGTTATTGCAAAAGTAAAAGTGAAATTTTTTCAACAATTGAGAAAAAAAAAATACTTTTTCAATTTATTAAAATGACAAGTTAGTGTTTATTTAAAATTAAACAAACCACAAATAAAAAATAAATAAAAATAATTTGAATATAATTATGTGACGTGAATGTGACATGAATATGACGCGATGTGACGTTACTGTGACGTTACTGTGAATAGTACAACGATTGTGACATTTTGTGACACTGTAGTAATATAATAAATTTTGTGACCAAAATCGGTCAATTTTGATGATATCTTAGGATTTTGAGTATTTAAGGATGTGTATTCCTAGTGTTACAATTATTGTTAATTGTAAAAAGTTGTTTTATTAAGAAAACACATCTTCCGTTACATAGAGAAATAAGTGTATTTAATCTGTAAGATTACCGTATTATTGGCTTACTTTGTGTAAGCTTACTTACTGAGCTTACTTGAGCTGTAGCCACAGCTCCAAACTGCATTTTCCTATTGGCTATGAAAACATTTTGATTGTACATCTAATTTAGATAATTTTAGCTTGGAACATTTTAATGGGTGCCTAGGAAAACGTCCGCATCGTATCGTTAACGTATCTTTGCAGCTACCTAAGGATAATTTTATTTCTTTCGTATGAAATAAGAAATATTTGACCAAATTTGGTTTTAAATTACTGCAAATTAAAAAAGTTCGCTAAATCAGAATTTTTATCGGAACCAGGAACGTGTAAAGATATTTTCGGTTTGAATTAAATTTTAATATTTATAAGAACCTGCAGTTATTGTAATGCAATATATGTATTCTAGTTTTTATGACGCATAATAAAATAAAAGCTTGAAAAATTTGAATTTCTGCAAAATCTATCTTGAATAAAATGCCCATTCTTCGGATACATCGTAACCACAAAAGTAATAAATTAAATCGAGTAGGTACTGATTGTCGCGTTATCGGATCAAAATTTTTTGCAATGATGTCACAAATTTAAATGCAGTATCTATTTGTCTTAGTCAAATTATTACTTAAATTAATTGATCTTTAGAGCTTACAATTTAGTTGTGGGAGCTCGTACTTTCTAACTTCCCTAAGCGAATGTAATTCATTACACTATACTCACCTTTCTCACACAAGTTGTTTAAAATACTTTCTGATTTATTGCTTAGGGTAGAAGGAATACATAAACATAACTAGAGGGTTTTTGATCGTTTTGAAAACAACCGAAATTTGTAGCCTGGAAAAACTTTATCGACACTTTAGGAATAAATTTTTTTTAAAAGGATTATCAAATATCTTGAGAAAGCCGATACATGCTTAAATTTTTTCTCTACGTATTGATTCATAAAATGTTAACCACAACTGTGATAAGAACCCATTAACTGCGTCATAAAATTTATAAAGTGTTAATAATTGAGGCGATTCCCTTAGGAATATTAATAATTCTTTTTGTAAAAAGCAAGCTGTACAATTGTTTACAGATTTTAAATCCTTGTTTTAAAATGTAATAAAACGTGTTTTGTAAAGTGTGCTTTTAATAAAGCTAAAGAAATATTTAGTTCGTAAGACTTCTAGAGATAATAAGAAAACTCAGCAGGCGGAATAACAGATAGCACTTAATATTCTACTTATTAGTTGTACGATAACGTTATCCATCTAAGTGTAAAGCAGTTAGGATTTTCCAACTTTCAGCTAGTACGAAAGCGTTACGAAAAATTTATCGCTTTTTCTATCATAAAGCTAGCAAAGTTTAAATTTTAATTTTTGGTGAAACCTAAGCGACTTAAACATTTTTCATGAATTCCTACCACAATAATAGTAATGTTTTTGTGTGAGAATTAAATGTACCATAAAAGCCTTACAATGAAAATATAACGAGAAACGTCCGTCACTTGTCAAAAAAGTGGAAATGTGGAAAACGAGCATTTTTAAACTACATTTTATCGAATTAAATGTTTTGATGTTGTCATACAGAAAAGCAATGAAAAGATATGAGAATTGTAAATCGAATACTTAATACATTTTTCTTTTTTTATTTACAATTTCAATCTCTTCCAATGTTTGCACCTTTCTTTGTCACACGCATATCTTTAGCAGCTCCTAGGGTAGAGTTTCAACCATAGAATACCTGGTAGATTCTGAAACCACTATACATTAGAGTTGGATAGTTTAGATATTTAAACCCAACGGCTACCTACACCGACTTGGGAAATTGGGTCAAGTTGTTTCTAGTAATAATTTTTTATGTTCCTGATACTTTCATTTGTAGGTAGTGGATACATTCTTTCATATATTTGTAATAATGATTAAGATTCGCTTTTGACTGTAAATTTTATTTGTATAAATACAAAAATTTTGTTGAAAATGAAATTTGTACTTTTAAATGAAAATATTTACCTTGCTTTTCTATGCTTTCTATTGCTTTTCTTAGTGGGTAACATTTAAAAAACTTTATTTATATTGGCCGAAAGCTTATGAATTAATATGAATTATAATATGTTTAGTTTAAAAATGTAAACTAATTATACTATTTAAGAGGTGGTTATATCATCAAAAAACTAATTAACATATTTTTTAATATATAAGAAGCATATTTATTATTTAGTAACACAATAAATTATTAAGGAATGTTGGTTTAATGTTTTCACAAACAATCTATTACTTGGTAATTAATTTTAATTCTGTTTTAATTGGTATGAATTTAGAAATTAATATACGAAAATTATGAAAGTAAGCGAATGATAATCAAAATTGCAAAATACAAAACAGTAAAATACCAAATTGATAGCGACGAAGGATCCTACAATATTAAATATATGAACTAAACTAATTGCTTTGTTAACTTGATTTAAATTTTGTGATGTAGCAAAATGAATAAATTTATGAAAAAGTATTCAATATCCTGAAAAATGATTGGCAACAGTAAATTTGTTTAAAGCTGTTCACTTCATTTGTATTAAAATGAAAATAATCACGTTGATAAAATAGCTTTTTATGCAACTACTTCAAAAAATAATGATATTGTTTTTACTTACATGACAAATAAATTTAATTTGAAAACTATTGACAATGATTTATTTAACAAAGTGAGGTAAAATAAACGGTAGCTAACGAAATATTTCGTCCTCGTGAAATCATTCTTGTAAGGCCATCAAAATAAATAAAACAAAATTATTTAGCAATAAGAAGCTTTAGTGCCCAGAAGAATCATCGAATTTAAAATAAAATTTCCGACTTCTGTTCGTATTTCTTCATAGTTGCTGTTTTTCCATTTTAAAGTATAAAGTTTTAAAGTACGCAGATTTCAGTTTATACACAACATGCATACTACTTATAATTACTATAAAATATTATTCAAATTCCACAGGTACATACAAGGTATGCCACTTTAAAACATCCTAACGAATAAATTTATAATATTGCCTTTTTATCCCTAGTTTATGATCACATATTTTAAGAGGATTTCCTTCTTACATTGATATGAACTGATGTCTAACCAATAGAATAAAACTTGTCATTTTTATGTTTGGTAAGTTAGCGAAAATTTATCGCTATATTTTTTATGTCATTTGAGATTAAAAGTCAAATAACAAGCACTTTATGACTATTAATTCTAAATAACTAAAGCTTTAAATACATTTTCTACTTATCTACTTCTGAGTATGAATATGAATTTTTTAATATTTTCAAAATAATTCTAAAGAACAAAATAAATTAGGTTCTAAATAAATTTGCTTTTAATTTAATTAAAAATAAATTACTGCAGAAAATGAAATAAATTTTAGAAGAAAATAACGAAACACTGTATTTCATAAAAAGCAGTCAATTTGTTCATCATAACGTGACTTTGTAAGAAAACGGCATTTTCTTTTTTGGAAGTTTTATGAACACTTAAATTTGACGATTGAACACTAACATCTCAATGCTGCTGTCACATTGAAATCTTTGTTTAACAAGCAAAATTCTTGTTCTAGAAAATATCGCCAATAGAAAAACAGTAGGTACGTACACAACGATGTGCACGAACGCTATATAAGAAAAATTATGTAGATTACAATATTTTTAGCAACAAGCGGTTTGTTCCTTTGTACGGAGTATGCTCAAATATTGTTCGAAATAAAATTCTAAATAAATATTTGCCGACGTTTATTCTTATTTTTTATTTTTACCTAATATGAAAAATATAAAATAGCAACATACCGCGCATTGCTGATGATAAAGGAGAATTTTCTGAAGAATCTAAAAACTTCTGCTAGTCACCATATTAAATAAAACTTGTTATTGCCGTTTCGGCAAAGAATGCAATATTATAGATTTTTTATTTAAAATTATTTCTTTTGTGATATGTATAATTAACGAAATGACAATATTTGGTGTAGAATAATATTGTTCACATGGAATGCAAAAAATTTGCCTTCTCTATTTATATTGAAAACTTTCAATAATTTACTATATTTTATGATTGACAGTTGTTATTCTTTGTGAAGCGTATGCAATAATTTATTGGAGCATATCAATCTGATGACCAGTGCAACTATTTTGTTTGAATCGCAATTAAACATTTTTAGAGAGCCTTGTCGTTTAATCCTCCACTAAATCCTACATATTTGATAAACTTGATCAAGTTTGTCGTGATACATTATTGCTGGGGAATATTTTGTATATTACTAAAAACGAAAATGAAAAAAAATTATTAAATTATATCGACGTTGGTACCAAGGTATTTTAACTAAAATATTTAATTTTTATTGGTATTAATAATAATTCGTCAAATTGTCGAAAAGAAAAATTACGAAACTGTTGATTAACACAGCTTTTATGTACTTACCTTTATTTGGTGTATTTTATCGACTTAATACCTACCTACTTCGAAATTTTCCACTTCTGGAAAAGTTGATTTATAATACCTACCTAATTCGAAGATTTAATTCTTGACATGTACATCATAATTATAAATTTAAAATTTGACAAATTAATAAATACTTTGAAACTCTTTAAAATCACTTTATATTACTTTTTGACTAAAATGTATTGCATGCCTTCCAGATAGCTTGCTAATTTATAATTTTCATTAAGTTATTATTTTGTCGATATATTTCGAAGTTTTACATTCTCAAGGATTAGGCTTCGAAGAAACAATGTTCAATCTTAGATATAGAAATACCACGAGAACGTTGGAATTGACGGTGACATTTAAGAAACCTTGTTGCTAAGTGACAAGTGGTAAAGTCTGAAAGTTGAAAAGTATTTTGTCAACTTATACGATAGATTATCAAAATGAATAATTAAAGTAAATATAATCATAAAATTTATAGGAAACAGGATTTAACAAAACAGTCGAGTAATAATTTATAATCCAGATAATGAAGTTTAACAATTATAAATTATATCAACATTTATTTGAAATAACCAACAATTCGTTTCATTACTTTAATTAAACTACTGAACCAAGTCAAAGAAATAAAATTTTCTGTAAGACAAAGTAGAGAAGATCCGTTAAAATATTATTAGAGAAAGTCAAGCAATTGTAATTATACAGATTAAAATATTAATCCACCTTATAAACAGTCAATCTGTCTTAATAGCCGGGTACTTATAAGAGAGATAGACTCACAACCTGATAATAATCAAGAATTACTCAATGAAGCTCCGAGAGTATGTTAAAATGTACCACTTGGACAACATATTAAAAATTCCTAGTTATCACGTAGGGCTCCTGTAAAACTGCAACATTTCTTGATTTTCTTGACACTTACTTTTTCCTAAAACCCAATTAAGGTCCAGTTTTATGTGAAAATTGCAACAACGAGCAAAAAAGTAAAAATGGTGTAGCAATACAACAACTAATTAGTTAACAGACGAATTTCCGATTAATAGCAGGTCTAAAGAAAAGCTAGCATTGAAGATTATGATGGTAGCCATAATGGACACATAGAAATAAAGAATTTGTCGACTTTAATACGTGTCAGCTTTACCATCTAGATAAAAAAGTATTTTTCTTTTCATCTGCGGGTGCGTCGCCCAAAGAAATATGTTAAATAAAATCTGTGTGAAAAATACCTTCACCTTAGCCAAGGGTTCAAAATCCAATAATTTTTTGAAATATTGCAGCTAGGCATATGTAATTAATTTATTAAACACCGAAATTGAAATTACCAATCGTCAGGGTGGCATTTAATAAAATATAAACGGAAAGATAGAGAAAATTACGTTAATTATAATAATTACTCTCGCTGAAATTCTTTTTCGGTTAATCTGTTTTCTTCCAAATTGTTCAACTGTAATTATTTTTTAAAACTTCTTTTAGTTTGCGTAATTACCTCAAAGTAGTTTAATTTAAAGCAAGCTTAGAGTGAATTATTAAAATTTGATAATCATTACGTAATAAATAATTAGGAAACATTTGCGTAGTAAGACTAAATAATTTATATTAATTATCTTCTACAATTAGGCTTGATTTTGTTGTAAAACTGTATGACTAATGTAGTGGTTTACCAAGACCTCTAGAGTGCCTACAATTACATGTCTTACATACAAGGTATTTATACTAAATTTGATATCGCGTAATTACTTCATAAGCTGTGCTGTAATATTAATAACGCCTACCTTCTAGCAGGAGGCAAGTAGGTACATACAATTTTTTAATAATTGAATTATAAGCTACGTTACATCCTAATTCAACAGATTGATTTTTTTTTTTAATTATTAAATTGATAATACCGACATAAACCACACATCCAAATTAATTATACCACAATACAGTTTGCTACATATTTTATTAACAATTTTTATCAAATTCACAAATCAAATTCACAAGTTTTAATGTAAACAAGATAACCCGACCATATAAGTTCCTATCAAATTCAATTTAATTATGTTTCAGTTAGTTTTAACTTCATTTTAACAAAATCTTAATATTCATTTATAAATTTCTAAAATTTTGAATCGAGACTTTAATCTGCAATTATCTAATCAATTTATAACATTTCAAAACTTAATTATCCAAAAAGACACTTTCAATAAGATCTAATTTGGTTCAAATTGGGACAATTTATTACTTAATAATAATCAAAACTATTACTCACTCAATTCAATACTAATATATTTCTCAAAAATACGAATTCCGTGCCGCTTCCCGCGGCCATCTTAGAGAAATCCTCGCTTTACCCTCCCATTTTCAGAATTCCAACTTGATAACGGGAAAGCGAAAAAATAAAAAATACTTAAAATAAGCAAAAATAACAAATACTCACAAGAATTTCTACAAAATCAAATAAAGATTTTGGAACATGACAATATAAGTTTTAAGTTTTCAGCTTTGGTCGCTGCCGAACTGGCCATTAGACCAAAAATTCTCAAGTGACTTTGAACCACGTCACGACCTACACTAAATATTTATAAAAAAATTTCAAATGCTTGTAAAGGTTAACGTATACCTATGATTGGTTGACTATAACTGAAACGACCGATATTAAAGGTTCTCTGGTAGGAATTACAACGTAATGGAAATTAAATAGGAAATTTAGTCGAAACGTTAAATATTGAAATTTTGCATGAAAACTAGTTATATTTAATAATAAGGAACTCATTTTCTTCATCCTTTAAAAAAAAATTAATTTTAACTCTTAAACTTCGACTTGATTTTAATCAATGACGGAGAGATAGCATAAAAAAATTTTAATCCCACATCGGAGACGAATTGCTTCGATGGCAGTATAAAGCTAATTTGATCTCACTTATTCGTCCCAGATGAGCAAGAATTGCGATGAAAGTAAACGTGGATGCTGCTAACACATAAAATGTAAAAGTACACTTACCTGTGATGAAGCAGTCGAGGCCTTTCTGTTCTGATCTATTTTCTGGTTTTGGCGATTGCCTATTTATAGGTAAACCATTAAATATTTTAAAATTGTTTAAAATTTTAAATACGTTTACCATGATTTGTGTGCTGAATTTTTGCTTATACCCAGTTAGTTACTGAAAATTCTAAATTTCGTATTATAATTTCACTGAACTCTCAGATGAACGCAATTGGTACAACCTGGTTTTAAATGTATTATATATCGAGATATCTTACGTGCTAATGTACAGGTAATTATAACTGATAAGATAATTTACAAAATTTATATTTAATATTTTCTTTTTTTAGAGTACCTAGGTGAAATACCTTTACTTTTTCTTAGGTTTTTAATAACCAAATTTGCAGGATATTTGTAAATGGTCAATAATAATCTTTCCATTTTTAACGTTTATTAATTCACTTACTAATAATAATAGAAATTTCTTTTTTTTTCTCCTTTGAGAAATATTTTATATGCATACCTCCTCAGGATACTGTATTCTGAGTAAATCATTAGTCAAGTTATCAAGGGTAAATATCAAGTAAAACCGTAATTAAATCAACTGTAAAGCATCATAATCATGCACGTATCAATTTATTCTAATTGTTCTCTTCATCGAAGTGTATAAACTGTTTGTTCTAAGATTTCCACGTGGCATCGCTCCTGCATGTCTGCAGCATTTATAAGGCTAACTTTATTAATTAACCTCATTGTAGTGGTTTGATGTGATCGCTTGTTGCATTACGGAGCAGAAATTCCAGTTTCAAGTTCAGAAGTTATCGGTCGTATCCTCGTCCGGCGACATTAATAGGATGTGGATTTAAAATTTTATTTTATGTATATTTATACAAACCGGTCAGGTGACAAAACATCAAGGTAAAAATAATTTGTTTTTATTTCGTTTTGAAAAGCGCAATTAATAATTCAAACAGCGCGGTGAAAAATAAATTATTAAAGAGCATCTGCTAATACAAAGGTAAACTGTTTTTGATGATGAGTTTGTACAGAAAATTTCAATAACACAGCAAATTTTGCAAAAATTTTAATTAATGAAATCTTCTACAGTAAAGCTTTGGCTGGGGGCAACACCTCGTTTAACCGTTTGAACGCAATAACGACAAACCCACTCTAATAATTTGAAACATAAATTGCATTTATTGCTACATTAATTGAATTTATTTCCATTTGTATTATTGTTTTTGCTTCCTATTCCATACTAGCTTGTTTTATATAATCTTGACAGTTATTTAAATAATTAGTAATTAAAAATCTACAAAATTAAAGTGCGATGCCGTAACTGCCAAGGTGAAGAAGTAGCGGAAGGTTTGATAGAAACAAAAATAAAACATAGAAAACAATCTATTTATCCCTACTAATATGATTACTTTTAAAATTACAAACTTAAATATTATAAAAAAATAATTTTAATGAGGTAACTGGCTCGATCTTAACATAAAGTTTTTAAACTAGAAATACTGATATATTTTACATTTTCATTGTGTATATGCGTAAAAAGGAAAATAAGAATTTTGCTTTTGGAAACTAGCAATATATTTTATTGTCCTAGGAATACCTACAAATTGCTTTTTAATTTCAAGGAGTTTCCGTGTAGTTATAATTTTTTTTTTGGAATGGCTGAAAAAATAAAATGGTAATTAAGTTAATAATAAATTTCTTGAAAAGTTTCCGAGAACAATGACATCTTCTTTCGTGGCTTCGCTTTTTCCGCAGCGAGTAAAAGAATGGGTTAATATTCGGAGTTTTGCGCAGAAAAAGTTGTAGGAGCGAGGATTAGATCTGGCCCTGTAAAAGAAAAGCTAAATAAATCCACTTTCTTATAGTATGTGTGTTTGTGTATGTAAAGCTTATTGTAATATAATCTACCAGGCAAAATATATTATCAGACATTATAAATTTTTAAGTAAATTTATGTACTTAATTTTTTTTAAACAACTCCTAACATGAAACATTTTAAAATAAAAATGTTTGCTCTTTTAAATTATTAATTAACTATGCAAACAGCCGCCTTTTTGTGCAAACAATAATTTTAAAAGGAGCGGATCATCATCAAAGAGAAATGAAAGGTTTTAATACCCCTATTGTGAAACAATCGAGTTCAATTAATCAATACCGATACGGAGTTCCTTTATATTTATGAATTAGTGCAATTGTTAGTGAAATTCTATTGAAACTTGATTGTTAAGATAAAAGTGCTTTGCTAACGGCGGGCCGAGCCAATTTCATATTGTAAAAACCACAGTGGAAAACATGTACGCGCTCTTTCTATATGGATAATTTTATTTGAAAAGCAAGTCTTTCACTGTAACGTATTTGGCCACTAAATCAAACGGTCTTTACGCATTACTGGCGGCTCAAATGAAAGGGCACGTTCATACCTAAATGGAACGAGGGTAAATCTTTCAGCCTTATCGAAGGAATCCAGCTGGCTTTTGCGGCTTTGTATCTGCTAATTCAGGATACGTAGCAGTTTAGTCGTCGTTTACTAAAGAAATCCAATGTTTGTACACGTGAACTTTTTCGGCTAATATAAAAAGTAACTTTGAGTTACTAAATCTCTTTCGATTAATTTATAGGTGTAAATTTTCAAAGCAATCGGCGGGCATTCTTATTGCATCTTCGATGTTAAATTTTATTACTGCCGCCGCCGCCGTCGCCTCACTTCAACCACGACGATATTAATAATTTTCTTATGTAATGGTATTTCGTGTTATCTTATATTTTAAAAATTGCAAAATGTGTATTTTTTTATCTCGAAACGGTGTGTTCTCTGATCACAAATCGCAAAAAGTAGACAAGCCCATCTAAACAAACCATAATTCTTGGAGCTACTACGTGTTAGATTCCTTAGGGAAATGCTTTAAGTTCGTAACTCCAACATTAACGAATATACATGTAATTTTAAGCTGTTCGTAAATTTAAATATTGTAATAAAAATTGCAATCCAAGTTCTAGTAACATTCACAAAAGTTACAAATTGTTTTTTAATTCGTTATGCGAATTAAGAAATATTTCTTCTAGCTCAAACTTTATGCTTTATATTTAACACTTGTCATTTTCTAGTCATTTTCCGAGCACGCTATTTAAACATTAATTAAAGTTGACTTTAAAATGTACAAACATAAAGTTAAAATGCTAGATTACTTGCTAGTACAGGTAAGTTCAAAGTTTGAGATAATAATATAACAACAACTCTTTACCGCCCTAATGAAATTACTGCAATTTGTACTACCTTATTCTCGGTAACGATGTTGACAAATTTTTGGTCTAATAATAAATCGAGTCTAAAGAATACTTTTGAATGTCTCAATTTCCTTTTCATGAATACTTGCTCCGTACAATTTATCCGCTAATCTAAAATCGCGTTTTGCGTAATAATTACCGATCGACGATAACGTGCCAGTTATTTTAAAAATACAGGTCTAAAGAAACATGCAACACTTCGGTTCGCATATATGACTATAAAAATAATAAAATAACTAACTGGCTTTCTTATAATTTCTTTAAATTGGATCACGAACTTGTATTTTGTTTATCTGTGTGAAATTACAAGATTTTTAATGGCTTTAAGTATGGTGTGATGAATTTAAGGAAAAGGTAAAATTTGCTCAAATAATTCACGTAAAATTAGCGCATGTGTGTTGAATATCGGGCCAACTATTAGATTTTATTATCGGGAAAGGTGGTGATGACATTCCATTTTACAATAGTAAAAGAGATAAATGAAAGCGTTATCCTGAAATGGTATCAATCATTTATAGGAGCAGATACGTATATAAACGCATTAATAGATTAATAGAGCGATGTCAGCCGCAGATCGCGCTACATTATATTCAAGAAACGTCTTCAACTCCCTTGAGTCTTCGCATTAAGGGTTGCTGATGCGCCAGCAGTTATGAACACGTGTGTCATCCGACCAGTAGCATTTAGTTCTCTGATTACCGCTACGACTAACCTTACCGGGGTTAGAATACTAAAATAATCCTCCTTCTCACTTACACCTTAATTCATTTTAAATTAAACCGCCAGTAGTCCGACTTGTGCTAAAGAACTAAAAGGTTTTTCAAATACCCTTCCTGAAAGATACAACATTGCTAATTGCATCGATACCCTCTCAAAAAGAAGAAAAACTAAAAATTTCATTAATGCCTAATGTAGCTCTTTAATAAAATTACCTACCCGTAATTTGTCTGGAGTTTCTGTTCATTTCTTGTTCATACAAACTGGCTCTATATTGAGAACTACGTCTATGAAATCCTTCGTTAAATCCGGCTTCCGAAAGTTCATAATCGTCCGGCGGTTTTCGACTTGACGTTCTTCTACGAACAGCAACTGCAGGCCGCTTCCTACACGCAAGAACAGTAGCAGCGGAAATAATACCAACCATAAGAACTGCGGCAACTGCGGTAAGCCCCAAGAGTATGAGAGTTAAACTTTGGTTTGCTGGAGAAGAACTTTCGGTTGGAACTCCTTGTGTTGAAGTCGGCACTGAATTATAAAACAAATTAGTCAATGCATTATGTAAACTTGAAAAGCAATAAGCACGAATTTATAACAATATTAAGCCACTTGTACTTCCGACCACTAAAAGTGGGGAAATCCTTTACCCAATTATCATATTACTACAATTTCCAGGTAAATTCTACAAACTCACCAATACTCAGTGCACTTCAACTTAATAGAAATAGTAATTTTAAACATTTGCTAGCACGAATGGCTGTTTCTGTTTAAAATTAGCTCAACTACTAGACATGCACAACGCGAATTTAGTTATTGTTACTGTCTCCTTTAATTAAATTAAACTCATCCCTAAAATACCCTACCGTTCTCTTGATGTATATCTAAGGGGGTATCCACTTGAACTTTGGACAGTACAACGGGTGGATCGCTACGGCCTTTCGCATTCACTGCGTAAACTATAAGTTGATATTTTCTGCCAGGTTGTAAACTATGTAATCTGAATACGGGAGCTTCTCCTAGAACCCTGTATAGCGGTAACGTACGTTCTCCTTGATCACTTAAAGTGGTAACACTCGGCGGTTCGAAGGATATGGAAATGTCGCTAACTTCTAGAACAAAACTTTGAGGTAAACCTCCATCTTCACCTGCTGAGCATACAACTTCGATGCCACCATTCGTTGCGTTACGCAATACACAATTTTTGGGGGGTTGTGGGTTTTCTAAAACAAAGAAATTATAACACGTTAATATCATCTGACGATGACGTTCAACCCACAAATTTTAATTAAGGCAGCGTGAATTTTGTAATTGAAAAAACTTGTAATAATTATAACTAAAATACAATAATAGCATTATAAAGCAAGTCGAGGTTTTTCTAATATAATTTTCATGTTATAATTTTAGATAAATATTTAATATTCTTTAAAGAAAAGCGTTTACAGTACAAACAAATTCGGTTTGCCCTTTTCATAGGGTCAATAATAATGATCAGGTAAATAGTTCCCCCCTCGCTCAAACTCCAATTTTAAGTCTGAATTTCCAAAACTGAATTTTAAGTCCTTATACGTTAACAGTTATTTTCCATTAAAACCCACAATCCACCTTAATAATCCTAAAACTATCCAAATATAAAGATGAACATTCAATTGAATAAAAAGTCAGGGAAGAAAGTCGTAAACTATTTTGAACTAACGCTAACAATTTTTGTTTTGTAAAAATTTAACCAACGTTTTAAATTTCAATTATTTTGAATACGAATGTAGGATAATTTGCTGAACAAGCAAAATATTTGAACAACAAAATAATTATGAAAGTATATCGATACTTTACAAAAATATCATAACATGCTGTACTCCTGAATGTGAAGTTAAAAGTTCGACATCATTTATTTTTCAGAAATTCGTTAAAATACATATTTCATTTCAACTCAAGTAAAGTGGTTATTCGTTTTTGTTAGTTTATACTTTGTTAATTTAAAAATAAATTATAACAACAACAGGTAATTGGTGTACATTAGCCTATTTTGATATAAATTAATTAGAAATTTTATCTTAAAAATAAATAAATTAATAATGTAAAATAAATTTAAACAGCTTACAGTTTAGTTTTAAGTTTAAAAAACTTTAAACAAGAATACGTCGATTTAGATATCGAGGGGAAAGTTGAAAAGCAAATTGAGTTTACGTTTTACGTTATTGAATTTAATTCTTACGAATGTTAATAGCATCCTCTACTTTGTTTTACATCATTTTATAAGTAACAAATATTCTCTATCAATCTATGATAGAAAATTGGATTCGGTCGATTCGTTCATGAGCTTACAACATTATGTTTAAGCAACTCTTATTATTTACTTATTTGTTTTAGTGCAAAGTTTTATCAAGTAACCAGAATAAAGTATTTAATTTAAAAATTTAGTCATTCATTAATTTAAAATTAATTTTATATAGGATTAATTTTTAAATGATTAATAATATTTATTAATTAAGTCGGGAACAGTAAATTAATTTCCGAAAGCTCAATTTTAATAAAATTCAATTATTAAAAGTTCAGCTTTGTTTCAAATTCAAAATTAAATTATTGTAAATATAATTTTGCAGGATTTTAATTTACCTAAATTTGTATTAAATCACGGTGAGGTTACAAATATGTCTTTAATAATAAATTTAATGTAAATTCTCTATTATTACATCAAATAAAATAGTGTAGTTACATTTTAAAATGCAAATTTTTTCAAATTTTGTAACCGGGTACTTTTCCTTACTTACGAAATTCAAATTTGTTTTTTGTGTAGACTTCAGCAAAGCAAACGATGTTATTACCTACTGTTTTACGATCAGTTGTTAAGTTGTTATGATTATCAACATGCTATTATTAATTTAGTAGTTGTGTTCTTGTTACTCCTTTACTTTACATATCAGGTTTATTTTTAAAATTACAAATAATATGATTATATTATACTACAGTTTTATGTTAAAAATAATTAATTATGTCCCTTAAATTTATTTTTTAAAATAAGTTGCATCTTCTTTCCAGTCGTTTTTAAAACGTTTACTCTGTTGTTTTTAAATACGAAATGAAAAATTTTCATGAAGGGTGTCATAATCATAGCAGATAATATAAACTCAATAATTTATATTATTTCGTTATTTTAAAATTATCAAAAACTACACTGAACACATTTTTCTTCAAACGTCAGACGCCAACTCCTTGTCACTCAATAAACAAATTTAAAATTCACATTTTCCTGAAAACAATTGTTTTATTTTACTGTCCTAAATTACTTTAGTGTCGCTCGCTATTTTTCTGTTATCGCTATTCATTCGTGTCAAAAAAACTGATAAACTGTCCACGGTTTTTTTTATTTTGTTATAAATCAGTTTTTTTTACAAAAACTAATAATATTGGTAATTAAACTAACGAATATCATACAACCGCACATATTTTGGTATGCAGAATTTTATGAAGAACCATTATCCAAAAACAGGGAATGGTTGCCATTTAAAAAAAGCGGAGATGACGTCATAACTGAAAGAAGTAGCAGTGAAAAATAATTGAAAACTATCTGAAAAGATGCATGTTGAAATATTAATTTGATTTGTACTATAATTTTGGTCACCAGTAATCGGTGAAGCATTCTACTTGACTTATTTGCATTATATATATTCCTTTGAAACCAAATCAAGGCGATTAACCAAATATATTTTCTGAAAACATCTAAAAAGCTAGACATTATAACTTTTGTTTAAAAACAATTGTTTTACTTTTCGGCCGGCGTCTGGCGGCAATGAGATATTACGCATTTGCCGCTTAGCAGTCGTCAAAACGAAGTCCGAACGAGAAAGAGAGAATTAATACAATATTTATAGTTATATATAAGGGGGTTAAAGCCATAGTGGTGTAAGTCTCATTAACCTTAATTTGAGAAACAAAAAGATTTATTAGAAACGCTAAAATAAATTCTCGA
Source organism: Cantharis rufa (assembly GCA_947369205.1). Lineage (NCBI taxonomy): Eukaryota > Metazoa > Arthropoda > Insecta > Coleoptera > Cantharidae > Cantharis > Cantharis rufa. The sequence goes on from OX376303.1 coordinate 91,296,367, forward strand.
ATGAAATTATTACATGGAAAGTTGAATCAAACATTTGTTATAGGCCTCAGTCTTCTTCTGAAATATAAAAATTTAGAATGTTTTCCCTTGGAATGACTATCAAGAGTTGAAAATGACTTACACCACTATAACTTTAAGCCCCTCATATACATATGTACTACTATATTATTTTATATGAACTTCTAGTCACACCGCGTTATTAATAAATAACTTCTAAATTTATAAAAAATTATTGTATTAATTAGTTTTATCGTATTTTCTAAAAAGTTTTAATAGCATCTGCAGATGTGTCACAGCCATACGAACCATGTACTAAGACATATTAATCAAAAGTGATAATTTAATATAATATTTAACAAACCTAAACAAAATATTGAATTAATAGAATTTTAACAGTAAAGTGAAGAAATACACAATATGATTTATACATAATATTGTTATAATACACAATATTATTCATAAAAAAAACGATTTGAACGAAGGAATTAACAAAGTATTAATTTTTTACTGTTTGGTAAATGTGTCATCAAAAAACTATGATTTTTGCCAAAAACTGCTCCTTGTGTTTAATTAAAAACTAAGTTGTAATTGAAATTAAAAAAAATCCTTCCTTCAAATTCAAGATAAACTTATGTACTAAAGAAATATTTTTGGTTTTTTGATTTCAGATGAAGAAACCATGTATTATCCTGACTACCGCATGGAACCTTTTTTTTATGTGACTCAGTTCTCACCACTACCACTGGCTTATTTTGCAATATTTTTTAACAAAAGTTTAGCGGAATATTCTTAGTAAAATGCTTAATAATGTAAATAATTTAAAACATATTAACAAATAAGGTACTCGGCAAAAATATCACAAAAATATGCTTCTTTGTTTGTACCTCAGACCCTTTTCCCCCCTTACAACCACAGAGTGCGTATGCACACCGGAAAGCCGAGCTAAGAAACTCTGTCAAGTCCGAGATTCGAACCGAGAATTTCCGCTCTATAACTCAACTAGATATGACACAAATTTACTGCTGTGGTTAAGGCTGTATGGGACTACACAATTATGCGTATAGTACAATAATCAACACAGTTTAGCGGAGAAACGTGTTGAGTGTGCCTAAATTTTAACTATTAATTTTATTACTGAAAAAGTGGACCATGTATAGACCGCGTCAGCAAATAATCAGCTACATTTTCAAATTTTTAAAATAAACGTAAATAATAAATCGATTAATATTCATAATATTTGAATAGGCATCACAAAGAGAATACTAATAATTGTGTTCCACAAGTAACTCCAGAAACCAATTTTTTCTGATTTTACTATGTAGCAATAAATTTCACATTTTAGAGGCTTGTAAATTGTCCTTTGGCAACAAAAACGTATTGGATAAATAATAGGTTGTATAGATGTCTGTTTCGCACTATATATGACAGCAGTTGTGAATGACATCGTCCAGGGAGTCTGGCTTCGATCTAAGAAAGGGTTTCTAGATAAAAAGAGTAAATCCGATTTCGAATATTTATATGCTTGTTTAACAGAAGTTATTATTTTTGAATAGATTGAATCGTAGAATTCAATGGACTTGAAATATTAATATAATAATTCTAGTATACTCAAAATAAAATCAAGTTGGAGCAAATGTTTTAAATTTTATTTTTTGGAAGCTCACTAACTTGTGATTAAAAAGACGTCGCTATTTTTTTCTTTTATTAAAGCAGTTTTAAAAAGTATAATTAATTATTATGGCTTTTAAATTAAGATCTAGTTTTGCAACAACAAAAGTGGCATTTTACCAAAAGAACGTGCAATAAATAACTATTACATAAAGATAATGTAAAATATGAGGTTTTCGTATAAGACTTTCGAGGTTCAAGTTTAATTATTAAATTTTTTTTAGTTTTATATTATAACTGCCTAGAATTTACAGAGTGGATTTTTTATTTTTTTTTATTTGTTAATGTTTTGTAAAATATAATAATAAATAACCCTGGATACATAAGGAGATGCTATTGGTGCACATTTGACAAGGTGACCGGATAGGTCATAGGATATTTGACCGTAGTTGTAAGTTTAATCTTTAACAAAGTCTAGAAATTTATAAAGATTTAATATTTAACAACATTTACAAATGTTAAAGATGTTTACTCAAAATAAGGTGCTTTAAATTAAATCTCAAAGTGATAATTAAAATTTAATTAAAGTCATAAAAAATAGTATAAAAGTTGATACTAGTGCACATGCATATTCTTATCTTTAAATGTAGAAAACTTATATTTCCATTTTATACAAGCGAAATTTATAAACTTAAGCCTAAGATTTTGGAATCATTTCTTTACTGCCATATAATAAAGTTCACTTCAATAAATTATTATTATAATAATTTTTTTATGTAAGTTTTTTATCTTTGAAACGAAATAAGCATGTTTAAATATAATAAAAATTTTTATAAATCCTGCAATAATAAAGCGTATGCAGAGATCTACAACGCAGTTAAATTTTAATTATCAGCCCTATCTTAATATTCAATATCATGCTTTTCCATTAACGTTAATGTTATAATTATTGGTCAAAGTTTATAATTTGTTTGACATTTTACATCAGATTTTAACATAATCCTAGAATTATAGCAATAAGCATAGTGTTACAAATTTAATAAAGAAATAAATAAAACATACTATTTAATGTACAATTTAACGATATCATGGTAAATTTTAAACTTGATACATATAGAAATAAATAGTAAATAATTGCAATGTATGCAATGTTATTTTGTTAATTTTAAAATTTAATTAAATCATCAATGCAAGTTCCCAACTACTTTTTACGTTGTGTGGCACGTAGTGGTGTAAAATAAATTAACAAGAACATTTACTTATAGTACCTTCAACCTCTTAAGTTTTTAGCACAATTAGGTAACTAATTTAGTGCTGAAAACTTTTTTCAGCTTCCTAGTAGTCTTAGACAATTAATTTGTTATACGTCTAGTTTTTGTGATAAACTGAACTAGTTTAACACAGCAAGATCTTATAAGAAATAATGAATTTAAAAATGAATTTGCCAACAACCAAGATTTATGGATTTTATTCTATACCATTACAATAACTCTTGTTATCTGTACGACTAAAGTAATGATATATAATTTATCAAAAACAATTTTCTTTTTCAGATTTTTGTTACCCAATCAAATAGGCTTTCAGCTTATAGAATTCTCTATACACAAAATAATAATATTAATTATAAAAAAATATTAATATAACATAAACTTGATTGTTTTAATTTTTATAAATTACTCCCAACTAAAAGGCAAATGCTTGTTAAAACATAATTTTGTATTAACGTTTTGACCATACAGTTTTTAATAATATTAATTCTAAAATTTTACAGAAATATCTTGCACTGAAATGTTGAAATTAGAAACACGAATACATGCAAATTTTAGTAAAATACAATTTAAAGACATTGCAAAAAAACAAATTATTCAATTTTTTCTTTTTAATTTATATTATTTGTTTCTTCTCAATTTATTATGCTTTTATCTAGTTTAATTTACTCTCTCTTTATATTTTTATTTTCAAGTTAATTACTTCGTTTATAAAGTCACTTGTTACGCATAATCGAGAAAATAATAAATACTTAAAATATTATTTTTATATTATTATGAACTATCAATACTTTTGTTCTATAACCAATCTCACAATAACAGAAACAATAACTAACTACAAAATCATTGTGATCAGGGAATATTCCATACGTGATTGGAAATAATGGGAGTTGATAGGAATTTTACGTTAAACATGAAATTTAAAAACAGTGTAATCTGATTGATTTAATTTAATTAATAGAGATGCGTTGATATGTTTAATTTAGAATATGAAGAAAGAAAGAGAGAAAATGTGTTGTTCAACCTGAGCTATATTTTGATTCCAATTCAGCGAATACTGGAAGTTTAAAAAAATATTGGCGCTCTACTCTAAAAGTGTCTTTTTATAATAAAAAAAATATGCATAATTGCCAAAACAAGGTTAGATTAATCTAATAATTTTTTGAACAAATAAAATTATTTAAATAAGGGATTTTAGTCTAATTCTTATTTGAATTGTTAAAATTTAAAATTTATAAAATAGATTTTCTGTGAAAAAAGCTTTAGTAATTAAATTATTTATTGTTTGAAATGCTTAGAGTATATATCTGAAGTTTTATCATTAACTTTTTATTATAACAATGCGAGCCCGGTAAAGCGTAATAATAAATACTGTAATATGGTTACATTAATGTCATATTTTGTAACAACTAGCAACTGCAGCTGTTTTCACATTGTAAGCAATGTAAAATAGTGTCATCTTGTTAAACATAAAGTTCGTACATATCATCAACATCGTTGTTTTTTCTGTTAGTACTTCCGCAATGCTTTAATTTTCAAAATCATTACTGGCGTGTTTTTGTAATATCAAGCAACAAAAGTAGTATTAGAAAAATAATGAAGAGAAAATTTTGCGCATTGTTTAGAATATTATGCATAGTTGGTTACTACAGACAAAAATATAAAACAAGGTTTGGAATTAACTTTCTGAGATGACTAATGGACCGATTTAATGGTCAATGAACAAACCAACTGAGTGCGGATCCTTGTTATCTTCTCTCGAGTTGTAAAAGCTGGTATTTTCTAAGTAAGTATCTGTATAAGAGTTTACACTATGTTTTACTTAAAGAAAATGTTATAAAAATTTAAGCCGGATAATTATGATTCTACAAGTTTTTGAAAAATAAAATAAAATTCTTACCGGCAGGTACTAAGTAGAATAGGCACGGAGTCTCTTGTCTTCCTACGCTGTTAGTAGCCCAACAAGCTAAGGAGTCAAGATTTGTTGTTCCTGGTGTGAAGTTTAGTGTAGATACACCACCTTCGTTTCGTATTCTAGCGCCTTGAACAGGAAGAACTCCTTTAGTAGTATTGTATGTCCACGAGAAACGTGTCACTTCAGGAACAGCATCAACATGACAGTCAATTGTGAGTGTTTCTTGTGAAAGCGCTCCGATTCTCATTACTTCAAAACCTTTGGCACATCGAGGAGCATCTGGAATCACAATAGCTTTAAGAAAACACAATTAATTGTTTCTGTAAAAACAAGACTTCTTTTTATCGTACTTTTATATTCTAGTAAAAACGTAGCTACTACAAGCAAAAAAGATGATTATGAAAGAGTGATAAATTTAGGAAAGATAGTATGTGACAACAAGTCATCATCCTCTTTGACACTAAGAACTGTAGTCACGAAGTGCATGCTGCTATAAATCCTACTTATTTATGAAACCACAAAACGCGGAGGACACGTCTGATACGAGGATACACTGTGAATTGCGTTTCGTATGAAGTACTAGATGATTTTATCTAAGCAAAATTGCTTCTCGGTCGTGAACCCGAAAAATTTTACACAAAACGCCTTCAAAAAAGAAATAAAAACGTCAAATAAACTATTTGCAATTATTTTTTCTATTTTTCATAACTTCTTTGTTCGACGAATCTCGTTTGTATTAGAAAGTCTAATCTTTTACAAAACAAAAGAAGTTTTTCACTACCTTTCCGTTCAATATTCATTTTGAAAACGTAATATATTTTAACTCCTGAAGAAATTCACATATTTTTCCAACACTTATTGCAAATAAATTTTACGTTTACGAATTTTGCAAATAAACAAAATTTTTGCCGACTCAAGTGTTTACATGGAATCTTAATGAAATGTAAATTTTAAATTTCGGGACCACCGTACATTTTTATGTGAAAATTAAAAATATAAAGACAAACAAGTGGTGGGCTATCGATTTCATCCACCACATTCCCATTATAAGGGTGTTTATTTTGGAATAATAGCATTTGTAACATATGTTTATGAATTACTTTAATATACCTGCATCATCGGAAGAAATATCGCATGTGATTCGCTGCAGGACCAATTTGAAACGGTGTAACATTATTAATAAGTAGTTATCAAAAAAATTTCACAAAATACATAGTTTTTGTATAGGCCAAATCACAACTTTGTTTCGGATCGTTATTTAAGTCCTTATCGCGTACACAGTGCAGATACATTTATTTCAGACTGTACTAATGAATGGGACTTGGACTACTGAGTTAACACTTTGTATTTACAATTTTTGATATAATATCGCATTGATATAATGTACGTGTGTATATCTTTCTTTTAAAAAAATTCTTCTGTAAAATTGAAATTTTTGTTTTATTATTCGTTTCATTCGCATTTTTCCGTTATTTTTTAGAATTTTATTTTTAAATTTAAATTTTTATCATGCTACGGAGGATGAATTTGTAAGAAATTACAAAAAATCGAAGCAATTTACGGTGTTAAAAATTAAAGAATATACACAAGTATTAACAGCATTCGGAAATAAGCACTATCTACTATCAAAGAGATAGTAGATACTTTGATTTCGTAACTTTTTGACATTCTGCATTCCTAAATGAAGTTTTAAAATATGGTACGTAAGCAACACCCAATTGCTTTGTAACCGTACTTTTTGAGAGTTATGGTGGTAAAACTCACATCAATATAGTAAATTCATAGGAAGGGAGCGCTAAAAGGGGCTAAACTTTAATTGCGCCTCGATGTGATGGCATTTGGCAATTGCTAATGGTACTTTTAAATCGTCTCTAAGTACGAAAAAACGTTTTTTTTGAGGTCTTCAGATGTGAGACCACTAAGAAGCCAAAAATAATACCCCACCCGATAAGTCCCACCTTGTTGAAGAAAAGTCAATAAAATTTATGAATGTAGATCGTGTTTAGTTTCTCAACCCGATTTTTCAAAGGCGGTATTAGTGTGCTAGTTGTTAGTAGTTCTAGCTAAATACTTCCGGCAATTCTAATTAAGTTACGAAACAACTGAAAAAGATAGTTCATTTCATTGTGTTAATTACAGTTTGTTAAACTAATCCCCAAACCTATTTTCTTAGTCTTTTTAGTTATAATTCCGATCGACTTTTGGTTTACCTGTCTTTTATGAGAAAGGGATATTAAGCAAGATATATTATATCTATATGTAAATAGATATCGACATAATATAATGTAACAAGAGGTATGCAGGCGTCCTACTATTCGTGTCAAAGGTAAAGTATAAATAAAATGCATTTATTGAAAATTATTCTTATTGTTCTATTATTACTTTTACGATATTACATGATAACTAAATATATACGAGTACCTAGAAATCAATTATCATATTATTTAATCTATATTCTTGATTTAACTGGTTTGGAAAAGTATAACAAGAAGTTTTCCCTTCTCAACTGCGAAATCAATTATCCCGGTGCCGGTGTCTTCAATAAAGAATATAATTAAACTTTCGTATTTAAATTTTTGTAAAATGTAATATGTTCCGATTCATTAACTTGAGAAAAATCAAGTATCATAACAATGTTTTATAATTTTAAGGCATCGGTATTTTATTCCGCACTGCTTTTAAAAATCACCCTATGTAACCACCGAAGCGAGTAAGCTTCAATCGTTTCTCGTGCACAAAAATTTTCCAACCCCTTCAATTTAAAAAAAAATATCCTCTCTAAACAAAGAGAATGCGTATGTATGAAACATAAGCTATGGTCCAATCGGTGATAATGTTTGTTAGTTTATGCTTCACTTATGTACATATAAACGCAATTACATTTGTGTTCATCCTAATGAAGCAAGTTAATTAGTACTGGAAAATCCCGAGGATATGTGGTGGCTCTTAGCATCATAATTAATTAGTTATGTTTATTTTAAATAAATTTTTGTAAATTGAACATAACTACAATAACCAAACTCGGAAACTACTTTAATGCTGTAAAATCTATATTACACGGAGCTCCTGAGTGTCTTTAACAGCTTTCATATTATGTGTCTAATACCGTTTGAAATTAGTACTTAAGTCTAAAATTTTAGTTGCTAGTAAAATTTGTCAATTAGTAGTAAATTTGCTACTTGTTCTGGCGTAATCTAAAGAGAAAAGGTATTCGTAGTGAAAGGATGAAACCACCGTGTTTGGTTCCATTAATATTCCTAATCTCATCAGAATGTATTTAACAAAAAATATTAAATTTGTTTTCTAAAGAGTGTAGATAGTCGAATCTGTCAACATTATCCCCGGCTTACTTGACTCGAGAATGGTAGGCTCGGTTGGCGGTAAAAGCAGCAAATAGTCAAAGAAAACGAGCTGCTGTTCTAGCAGTTCAGTCAGTCTGCGTCGCAGTTTTCCAACGAGCTTTCACGGCATGTCAAATCAATCAATGATTGCCGGTTCTCTCTTATCTACATACACTTTCACGATTCTTTGCAAGTTCAACAAGCTAGACGTCGAAGGAAGACAGTAAAAGCAAAATATTACCAACATTTATCAAAAATTTCGATTTCTCTTTTAGCGGAAAAACCACATTTTGATGTTACTTCTTTATACAAAATAATTCTCACGTTCGTCGAAAAGAATTTTTATAGTTACTTGATGGTTGAGTTAGATTTGTTTCGATTACGCAAACGTCTTCTACTATTTAACCAATTTTTTTTACGCCGCAAGTGTGGGTAAGCAATTCGAAAGGAAGACGTATTTACTTTTATTAATACTGTAAAGTTATTGCACTACAGTATAAATATTCCTTCGTAGTCACTTAGTATTCAGCAAGATGGTGGTAGATAAGGTAAACACAATCAAGCAAAACAGTAGTAATTAACCAAACAACACGATTCTGTAATTGTTTTAATGCGTGCTTCCGAGTCTATCTCATCAGCAATCAGAGAACAAGGACATGCACCACCGGAGAATGAGAAGCGCCCTCATGAAAGCGAGTTGCGGTCGCCACATGCTGTTGGATATGCCACTTGCACATTTCAGAATTATAATGTGTTGGAACATTGACCGTAATATTTTGCAATTTCCAACTTGAAATATTTTCAACAATATGCGCTAGCTGCTAGGGTAGTTTAAAAATAAATTCAAAATTAAGGCAACGATGGTAAATAAAATTTGTGTGCTGCACATTTAATTTAACTTATTAAGTAATTAGTAACGAAACCGCACCAAAAATTAATGAAAACTAAGTCGATTAGATATTTTCTAGTAGTTTGCATAAGATATAAGCCGACAGGTTGGTTACGCGGTTAAGGCGTAGTCTTCGTAAACTCTAATTAGTGGTTTGAATCTCGAAATAGCAGATTTAATCTCTCTTTTTAAAACCTATATGTTTTTTAAACAAAAAGATTTTAAATAAATATCACTCGGGCGTTTTTGTGCTAAATTAAAAAAATATGCAGTTAACGTAATAGCTACCTAAATATTTAATTAAATTCGAAAACACAAAAGATTCATCTTAAAAGAGTTTTGATTATGGACCTAATAACACAAAAATTAATTTTTCAAAGTACATCCAGGTACTTAATAAAATTTTATTTAGCAATTATGAAAGATTTTTGTACAATGTGAAAACTTCAAAAGTTTTAATTTGCAATTAACTTACTCACTCGTTAAATGGAATTATTGCAAGTTGGTTGAACAAAAAGGAAGCTCGAAATATTTTTAAAAACATCTCCCGCAAAACAATCAAATTTTCATATATGTAGATTTCTTCTCAGTGTTTTTCGAATATACTTCAGCATTGCCTAATGGCGTTATGTGGTTGAACGCGTTCTGTAAAATTTTATTTTTAATTCATTATTTATTTTATATTAAATTTTGTCACTTATTGATACATAAATTTTAGTTGTGGAATTTCAGAGAATTCTGGTGCAAATCACGTATTAAAGGATATTTGATCATGTAATTCGAATATTTTTTAGCACCGAAATATATATAGCAGGAAATGAATAATTCACAAATACGACAATGGCCAATTCTCGACAAAGTCGATTGTTGTGATACCGTTTAATGTTGCATACGTCTACTCGAATTAATTATCGCGATTACATTTAATCAGCAACGGAATTTAAATTGTTTCTATCAAATAAAGTATTTAGCGTACGATGTTTGGAAAATGTAATCAATTTCTATAAATGCATATGAAACTTTAATTTGAAAAAATGAAATTTTAGTAGTGATAAGCCGCTGGTCACATCTGAGGATTCTAGGACAATTTGCTTCCGGACATTTCGCTTCCAGAATATTCCGCTACCACGCCTGCTTTGTTACTAAATGTATATGGTTATGATCTGAAATGTTTCAGTTAATTACATTATCTTTCTTTAGTTCTTGTTTCTGCAGCTAGTGCTTTTAATTAATTTTCTGATTATCGTGTGTTAGTGATTTTTAACTATATTGTATTTTTTACCCTTTTTTACTCAACTGAAAAGTGTTTTTTGGATTTATAATTGATTGTTGGTTTAGTTTATTCGCTTTATTGTTCTTGCAATTGAAAGCTTACCATTTTTTAACTTTGAAAAATGAGATTAGTTTGATATCCTTATATTTTTAAAATTGACTATTATGTTCCTCCGTTTACTTTGTGTATTTACTAAATAACACGTTTACTTACTTCCAAAATTTAAATTTATAGTAAATAAATTTTTAAAAATCCAACTTGAAATTAAAATTTTTAACTAAATATAAAATACAGAAAATTGTTTTCTCAGGAAAATTGAGCGCAACAGATTGCAAGTTTTGGCACATATACTATCACAAGTTTTTAAAAATATACCTCAAGATAATATAATATTTCCGGCAATATCTCAAAGAACAAAAATTTACTATTCGTACAGATTATAAACCACTCGTGTTATTTCACTCAAAAGCCAGAAAAATGTAATCTACGAGAAATCTGACAATTAGATTATATTTTATAATTCACTACCGAAGATATTCATCACATCAAAGGTATCCATAAAACACCAGCATATAATATGTCAAGAATACTAAAAAATTTAGGGAGGAAATTGAAAATAGAACATTTTGATAGAGCCAAAGTAAACTGAAACGAGCTTGAAGCGCTAATTAACAAATAAAAATAAGAGTTTCATAAATTACCATGTAATGTACAATTAATTGCGAGCTCTACTGACAAATACATTTGACTAGGCTAATATCAATATATTTGAATAGAAGTGTTTGTACTAGGCACACAAGTGCTCCCGAGCAAAAGAGCCTACTACACATGAATAAAAATACATATGTTTTTACTTCTTATTATATCTTAATATAATTTTTTTAAACTAAAGATAAATCCAATCAACTTAAAAAATGATATATTACAACTGTATCACAGTAGTGTATCTGAGAGATGAAGCCTGTAGCTGCAACATTTTAGCATTCTGCTGTATACAGTAGCAGTCATGAAAATTGTATCATTTTGCAATTTTTTCATTTAAAAAAACTAGTAATTGATTGGTGGTTGATTTTTGACCAATTAAATTCAATTTAAAACATATTATAAGATTAAAAATAATTCCCGATGCAATTACCATGATCGCCACTGTGTATATCTATGTATCTTACTTATTTCACATTGCTGTAATAATACACATCTTCATTATTATGTTCCAGTCGGTTTTGTGTATTGCTGAACATTACCTCCTTCACAAAGTAGGGTATTTTAGGCATACTTTACCAGGCTGAAATTTGTCGAAAAAACGCAAAAAGGGGCTTTCAAAATTTTTTGGTTTCTTTCATTATATTCTTTTGTATAATGTTAAACCTCTTTGAAAATTGTTACGTAGTTGCTTAAAAATTTAGCTCATCAAACAAGGAAAAATTAATATTGAGTATAAATGCACTTTTATTATTTAAATAATCCGTTTAATCTTGTTAACAATTACATTTTCCTATTTAAACCATGATGATCTGTTTGAATGGTTAATAATAAATTACTACGAACAACCTTAATTAAGTAAATTTAATTAATTTTCTGTGAACCAGACAGAAAACACCTATTTATGAGCTGGGTAATTTTTGAATGTTTTGTTGTTTATATACGATCGCTATTGTATTGTTGAAGTTCTTTGCAATAAAATAACTAATCACATCTGTAGCGCTGTTAGTTGTGCGGTCGTATTCACAGCTCGTACCACATGGTTTAAATTCAGATCAAAGAATATTCCTTCAGTACGTAAAATAATTTGTAAATTTATTTGTTTTATTTATTTCATCCCTTTTATTTGACTTTCAACTATTAAGCAAAATTTTATCAACATTAAATTTTTATATTCGTAAGGACTAATTAAAGATTTTGAAGCAATTGGTTTGATTTTTACTTTTACAGAGGCTGTTGTTCTTAATTGCCGCTGTCATATGGACGCTCATGCTAGTAGATAAAAAAAAACAATGCAATCCTCCAAAAACCATAATCCTTTAAAACCTTGTACAATAATAATACATAATTTACGTTACTACTGTTAAAATAATAATTTATAGAATATTTCCGAAGTGTAAATACCCGACCAATGCAATTTATTAATACTATTTATCTCGCGAAACATTTGCGTTTAAATCCGATTTCAATTTATAATTATTGTATAATAAGATTAGTTAAAAATTATTTTAATATGAAAGTTTTTTTTAAACCACATGTATGTCTTTTGCTGTTGCACGACAACAGCGTTGATTTCCATTAAACGTAGAATAACATTTTTGTCAGTCAATCAAACAAGAACAACTTGCAAGCAATAACTGAGCACAGAAATAGCTTGCAATAATCTGCATACTTGGATTACAATTGTTCGATCTCAAAAGCTTCGTTGGAATAACAATAACGCAGTTTAATCACAGAGCAGATGTCGACTATCGGGATGCAGACATTCCACTATCTCCAAAGACCTGCGCCCTCTTAGGCGACTAGTAATTTCCTTAATTTCCCAATGCGGCAATATTAACTTGGTGTTAAACAGTAAATGGCTAAAACATTTAATTTGTCGTGAATGTTGTTTTCATGATAATGACACTTAGTAACTGTTTTAGAAATTCTAAATTCCAATCACTAGTTAATATTAAATCACTCCTGGAATGGTATTTTAATGAAACAGAATATCTAAATAAATTTAAATCTAAGCGTATTTAATTACAAAAAAATTTAGCTTGACATTACAATTCGCAGGTTTCAATTTAACTACAATTCTCGTGAGGTAAAACAATACCATGCTTGCAAATGCTTTTCCTTTTGCAAACAATGTTTTAGAAGATACATTTTTGTATATTACATTATTTTTACATTATATAGGTACGTTGGTACGTAAAAATATAAGCAATTTAAAGCACAATCAAAATAAAACATTAATTGAAAATAAAAATTAGGAAAAATGAACATGAAGAATAGTTAGAATAACGGTAAGAAACTAAAATGAAATTAACAACAGAATGAAAAATTAAATTGGAAAACAAAAAAAAACCATTATAATGTAACATTGTTACAAAATATTTTAAATTTATTTGGAATGTTTCTGTTTTTTCATTTACCATTGTAAACTAAATTAAATGCGAACTTACATTGAATTCTGAGAGAAAATGGAGCACTGTACGTTTCTCCTTCGGAATTTGCAGCTGCACATGAATACTGTCCATCTGAAAATCTTGTAACGGTGCGCAATCTTAGTACATCGTCGAGAGGTTCTATTCCTGCCGTTTGGTTTGGTTGTATAAGATGTCCCTAAAACGGTAAAAATAACAATAAAACAAACGTTTTGAGTTATTATAATTAATATAAATTTAATTCTGGTATCCCCAGCAATAATCATTAAATTAAGTACATAGGTAAACATTTTTATATACTTCCCATGTCTATAAAATGAGTATTATACGCGTAATATGTGTTTGAGCTTCTGAAACCATTAGGTTTACGACATAATGCAACGAGGTATAATAGTAATTTTATTTATTAAGGTGGTAATCGATCCAGTTTTCCATAATGTATAAGAAATTATGGTTGCCATTAATAATAAATTTTGATTAATCAACAAAGTTAAATTGAATCGTGTCCAGTTATGGACTGGATAGGATATTTTAGAATTACAGTTACTGTCAGGTTATAAATGGAATAAAGTATTAAATAGAGTAAAGTCCTTGTCTAGTTTAATCCACAATTCGTTCATTTATTCTGTCCTACTGAACCTACAATTAATTGTTATAATACCGATTTCGATTACTGAGACAGGAATCACTGAAATTATCTTTAGAACGAGCAAAGTTGGCAAAGTCAAAATGATATCATTAGTAACATAAATGTCACAGCGAGTCTCAAAGTTTTCCAACTTTTCACCCATCTGACGAGTGTATAACAGCTGTTAGATGAATCGATGTATAAATGAGTAAACTTAGGGTGACTCCCTAAAATTATCTAAACTTGAAGAATTGCGTATCCAAAATTAAATTAATTTTGTAATTTGTTTTAAACCGCAATCGACTCATGATTAATTCGATTTGTCAGCTTTATGAAGTAATAATTTTTAATCTAACTCAATCTTTCATCATCAAGACCTAATTATAAATGTATGATATATTTTAGAAAATTATGCAATTAGCAATGTTATCAATATTCTTCCGTATATTAGTTGAGCAAACCGAGGCTTGTTATACACTGGTGTAAATAACACAGAACAGTTACTCCTTACAAATGTGAGTTAAATCCCTCTGCCGCAGAATTCTGAAAAATCCTTACTTCAACAGGATTTAAACTCATGTCAGCTAGTCGCTAAGTAAACAGTCATCCACCAAACCACGCAATCGGTCTCATATTTTTGCTTAAGAATTACTATATTTCGAAATAAATTTCAGAATGGTTCACCAATATTATAATAAGCAAAAATGACTATCTAGTGATCGATAATACATTATTGTACAATAGCAATATTTATCAATTTTACAAATCAACACTTTTTAACTGATGTGCTTGTTAAAAAGTTTTGTTAGCATCGTGTAAAAAAAATTTATGACAACAGCAAGGATTAGGTTCGCGTTTTTAAATTCAATAACAAATTTAAACAAAAGTACACCTTTGTGAGCCATTCGGCTATAAAATAATGTCACATGTAAAATAAACCCTAAAAACAATATTTAATTTTTTTTAAATTAAAAAAAAAATTCCGTACTTTCGATTTGAGAGTAGAGGAAAATTTTTTGAAATTAAATGGTTAAAATGACAAAAGAATGGAAATTAGCAGGACTCATAGAAAGCTACCAATGAATGAATAATTTTAATTTTTAATTTTCCGGTCAAGCAGAGCAGTTTGTACCAAACT
Organism: Cantharis rufa; assembly: GCA_947369205.1. NCBI lineage: Eukaryota > Metazoa > Arthropoda > Insecta > Coleoptera > Cantharidae > Cantharis > Cantharis rufa. The sequence goes on from OX376303.1 coordinate 91,311,561, forward strand.
CGGCAGCAAGTTTAATGATGAGGTTAATTCTCAACACACACACTTGAAGCTGTCGAAATGCTGTTATAGGCGTTGGTACGATACGGCCTGATTGGAAAAGTGCTTCCATCGTACAGTCAATTTACTTAATAACAATAAATATATAAACCGGCAATCACGCACACGACGAATCCTATACCTGCGTGTAATTTGTATGAAAATCGCTTCTGTTATTATTCTTTCCACGTTTTCTGCGTATCCTAACTGCAAATCTCTGTGGTGGGCTATATTTATTGCTGTGTTATGCAGTATGTTTAGTGAACTATTGTACTTGCATGAATAAAAATCGCTTAATGAAGTCATAATATGACAAAAAGGTTTATAAAATATATTTAGTGTATTTTAATTCTGACAATTTGTGTCTTTTATTTCTATAATGTGTTTAAAGTATAGTTAATACGAAGCAGTTACGAACCACGAAGTAGTTAATTATACTTTAAAAATCATGTAGTAATAATTAATATGTATAAGTATTATATCATAAATAATGCAGTTAATGTTTCTTCCAAAAGCAGTCACCAATGTATTCAGTTCCAACTGCGCAAGAATTTTTAGCACTAAGTAATTTAGATTAACTTTCTGATTCTGTAAATTATAAATGTGATGAAAAATTAAAAATCTTTTTTTTTTAGTTCATCGTAAGTACTTTTTAGATGCTATCCGAATAATCTGCAATAACCTAGCAAACCTCAACATTTTGTTGGTCGTAAAAGCATCGATTAACTGCAAAAAGTCACCAAAATCACTATATTACACATACAGCTACATCTACTAAATAAATATAACTTCTTTTTACAATGCTTTTTCGCATTGCTTTACTTTGACAGCATTGGTAAGAACAGTATTAAATTGCGAGTTCTGTTCGCACTTTCTAATTAAAATTTATTATTGCATTTGCTGCAAATTCTCCTCAGTCTTTTTATCCTAATGAAGGTTTGATGACAATTTCATATTTTAGAAAGGTTTTCATGGCAGATACCTCGGTGGTTTGCCCTTGCCTGGCGAGGAAAAATGATCAAAATAAAGGTTTTACTCTTGAACCGGGTAACATCTTCAAGTGGTACAAGTGGCTTGTACCGAACTTAAATTAAAAATAAATTTTTTCTGAAAATTATATTTTTGACAAACAAAGAAAAACGGCAAAAAAATCAAAAAAAAGACTATCTTTTTTATAATTTTCACCATAACTCACAAACTGGGACCGAAAATTTTGATGTTCATCGTAGAGTCAATCATTTTGTCGTAATTTTTAACATTTTTACAATTTAACTGCTACAGCCTTTCTGCACAGAACGAAGTTTTGACGTTGAACGGCATATTGTTATTTAAGGATTAAGGAACAAATTAAAATAGGTTTCAGCTTTTAAGGGGAAAGTACGGACAGATTTTATTTCTAAACGAGTTTGACGACACCGTGGACTCTACAAACACATTTTTTAATTAAAAATGAAAATTGTTACAAAAGGTTGTTGTTAGGCTATTCATAGTTATTATTACATAGGTTTATGTTTTTTCATAATGATCGCGCGGCTTTGCCAAGCTCCTTATACTATGCCAACCGAAGCGTTGTGAATTTTCTCTGCTGCATTTGATCCAGTTACATCCAAACAGAATCTGATGCCACCTCCATTTTATTTTTATCTCAATTTATGGATTTCTTTAACATTTTTTTAATTTTAAATTTTCAACAAATTGAAATGCTACTTCACATTGTCCGATTATTTCTATAGAAGTTTCGATGATTTCCAATAATTCTCTGAGATTATGAATCTACGTCCGAATTGAACCGCGGCGATTTGAGTCTGAGCTCATAGGGGCTCATTTTCTTGGCAAATAAATATTTTTACTTAATTTATATTTTGGAAAAAATTCAAATTTTAAGATATAAAAAAATTAATTGATTTTTTTTACATTTTTCACAATGCACTTTCGTGGGTCACAAACAACACTTAACGTCGATTTAGTTACTTAAATTGTTACGTTTCGCTACTGCAATTTATAGTACAAGTGGTGATTGTGGTGTTTATTGTTGTCAATGTGTTATTTGGTTGTGAAATTTTCAGATATTTAATTAATCTTGGTCTTTAAACTTTGCTAACTGCAAAATTTCTATGGAAATGTATCAGTAATTGAGTCGATGGAGTGTAATGGGAGCAGTTTGAGACAATTTATTATATTAACAGCACAGTTTATTTTAAAATATCACAAGTCATTTAGATATGCCAAAGATTGCTGCTAGATTTTTTTCTTAAGGGATAGCAGTTGATATTTGTTTGATTTAACCTCCACTTTCCGTACAGATTTAAGTGTTTCTTGCTTTACTTTTGCAAGCTTAAATCGCTTAAACAAGTGATTCAACCAATTGCTTAAGTATTTCAGCTTCCTTAAAAATCTGAAGCATGAAAATAGAGAAAATACTGTGATTACAGCATGTATTATTTGTTTTCTTTAAATATTTTTCAGAACAGAATTTAAAAAGCTTGAAGTGTAATTCCCTTCTATCTTTTGAAAGATTTTTCCATCTACGTTGCAGTTAACCCGATGCTAACTAGAATTCTTGGCAACAAAATATAAAAATATCTTAAGCCAAGTTATTTCGTGATACCTGTACTAATTAGTAAAATGTGTTAAGTAATAAATTTAATTAAAGATTAATTTTAATGAAGCATTTTGACAAATAAGATACCAATTAATTAAAATATAAATTCAATCATTACTTCTAAACAATTTTTCAGTATTTGTTTGTTCGTAATTTATTACGATTCACATTATTGCAAAATAACAGTTTAGCATAATAATATAAGGTCAACATCAAACTGAAAGATTTTAAATAGCGAGCGTTAAAAATAAAATAACACGAAATTATAGTATAAAAAAAGTGCCACTAGCAAAACAATAAATGATTTACTACTGAAAAAGGAAGTCTATAAATCGATTCGCTGATCGGCTGTGTTTAAAGAATGCCGTCTCCTCATCATTCGGTTAATTAACTTTTCTCAGTTCAATTTGTGAAAAGCTAATTTATTTCAGCGCTACCGAGACAAAATAATCTGACAAGAAAGGAAAACTTGGAGATATAAATTAAAATAATTAACGTGAATGTGCTTGGTACTCACCTTTTTTATTGCCAACTTTTCCTACGTTTTTATTTAATTTTATTCTACTTTTTGTTTTTGCTTTGTATTTTTTTTGTGAAATTAGAAAAGATTAAAATTAGTGGATTCTTTACAAGCCATTCTGGTAATTTCGAGCATTTAACTTCCCAAAGCTATATTTTTTGTTAGTCATTTTTATTTCTAACAAATGTAGAAAGATAATAATTTATAAGAAAAATTATTGCCACTTGATGTTGGTCATTTAATTGTGGATACGTCGTGCTGGGTATATATCTTTCGAGTTATTTACTGTAAAAGCAACGATGTGTTCATTTAAAATCGCATCAAGCTCTATATGTGATAGATAATATTAGTAAAACAATTTATTATCGTCATAGGCCGTAAGAAACACTATCTTTTTGTTTAACATACATTTGTCTGCAACCTGCTTTCATCGATCACACCGACACTGGATTTGTGTTATCTATGTCTGGCTTTCTAGATATCTATCTATCCTATATATTCGTTTCGCATCATTTCTCAAATTCCATTCTTTTTTTCTATGTTTTCCCAGTTGAAGCTCAAGTAGGATTCCGACTGCAGTTAGACATTAATAATACGGTCTCTTTCATAGCGCTGTGAAAACATTTTAAAGCGGCGCAATTTTCATTTCTTATACAAATCTGTGAATTTTGACAGTTTTATTAAAAGTATCAATCAATGGGTATTTTCTAGGCTTGTAGCAACTTTCATCTATTGTACTAAAAATCTATTTTTAAAAATTTATGTTTTAAAATGTGATTAATTATATTTAGAAACTTGAAAAATTTTGCTTATCAAAGCAAACTTTAATAAAGCTCAAGAGGTGCTTGGTTGTCAAAATTTTCAATAAATTTGAGTTTAAAATGCAATAACTTCAAGAGTCTGACACATTTTATTTTGATTACTATTAGAAATACTTACATATTTTTCATTATTTATTTATATCTGGAAAGCTACAATATTACTCTAACGCAAAAGCCTTTTTTAATGTGACGTTATACTATAGGTATATAAAATACTGCAATATTTAATATAAAATTTTATTTCTAAAAGAAACTTTTTAAAAATTTTATTCGTAGGTTTTTGGTATTTCTTTCGCTTGCTATTATATTAAAACTTTTAAGTTGGGCAAAAACGTCAAGAGATGGGTTAAAATAATAGACCATCAAAGTTTTTTAACTTTTAAAATAATTAAACTTTAAAATTTTAGTCTCACAAAATTGAAGCAAGTTTGGAGAAAAATATAAAAAATGTTCAACTTCTATTTAGTCGCTTTGCTTGCTTAAGGGGAGATTCTAGCTAAGACGGTTGAAATATTTAGGATTTTTTTAAAGAAATGAAAGAAAATTTCAATAAACGTTTTCTTTCTATTGTTGTTGTTAAGGCTCGGTTTTTGCGATTAAAAATTATAACTTTAACTTCAAGAGTAGATAAAGTAACATTTTAAAAGCAAAGGTCGATAAAGCACCTTACTACTGAAATTTCTATTAAAATTCGCGACTTTGCCACTCGTGAAAGAGTCATCAGTTTCATCAAATGAAATAAATAGAGTTACGCATTTAGTTGCCGAATGAACATAAATTCAATGCAGAAAGTGTAAAAATGAAGAAAACTCTTTAAAACTTTACTGTACCGAATTTACTATATTTTTCAGGAAATACTGTAAAGTTTACATTATTTTAATAGAATTTATATAGCTTTAAGTTGTTCAATTAAATTGTGTATGTAATGATTAGCAAAGAAAGCCTGGTTTTGAAAAAATCGATTAAAATATTATAAATTTACCCGAAAATTCTTTAAAATGGTATAATAAAATTTAGGTTTCTTCTTCGTACCAGCTGCTACTTTATTTATTTAATTACATAAAATACGAGAAATTCAAATTTGAAACTACTCAAATTCTAACTTCTACAATAAACAAAATTTAGTTATTTCTTTCAACAACTCTCCTTCCCATCCAACCTTCTTGTTTTATTGATGAAAACTGAGCTTCTTCTGCGCTCTTTGTTTTAATTTGTTTCGATTTATAAGAAAAAAGTAATTTTTCGTAGGTGGTCCATTTACTGTTTTCGTTTTATTATTGAATTCGAAGATGTATTTGTTTCGTAGAAGTAAATGAATTGTTCAACAACTTTACTGCTAAAAATCTTGCCAAGTTGTTGTTATTTATATAACAATGTGTTTCTAGACAATTTAATTAGTTTATTGTACTTAACCCAAAAGCAATCGCGTTGAAGCGTAAAGTGAGCCGGTACGATTATACAAAATCGACGTACAATATTTTAACACATCGCAGAACTTCATATCTATACGCGAATTAATTAATCTTTTGTCAATTATTCACGTAATAACTTTGTTTGATTATCGCTCGCTTGAGTGCAGTTAAAAGATTTGGAAAAACTTTACGACTGCGCGCTGGGCAAAGTTAAATACTTAAAAAAAGTCTTCAAAACATAATGATTTCCGTATCTAACCATAATAAATATAAATTCAAAAAATTTAAGGATAAAGTAGTTTCTCAACAGGCTTTTATAAATATTACAAAAAGTGGGAAAAAAATTGCTGCCAGCTTACTTTTTACAAACTTTTTTACTATTATTCTCATTTTTACAAGTTACTTATAAAGGAAGAACCTGAAAACGACGACTAAGTGTTGAATAATTTAGTTTAAAAGTAAGTTTTGTTATTTTTTAAAGTAAAAATGTTTAAAAATTAGAAAAAATTGAAATACCGAAAAAGTTTAATGCAGTTGAATGTAATATAAAAGATTAGTGTCAAGAGACTCGGCCGAAATGCTTGTCTAGGGATGTGCTATCTTGAACAAAAATGCTCACGTTTACAAGAAAAATTGTAATTTCACTTTAAATTTATCCTGACAACAATATTAAAATTATTTCGCTACACCGTTTGATTGATAGTTTTCACTTCTAACAAATTCTATTTGTAGGTGACACATATTAATTTATATTCAACCTAATAAAATTTTGCAAAAATTTTCATATCATATTATATGAAAATTTATTAACCGTTATAAAAATTCAACTTTTCAATTAACAGCGAAGCTGTAACTGAAAGATGAGCTTGAAAGGATACTCCTTTGAAAAATTGTATACAAGTTTAAAGAAATTTTAATTACTCTAATAAAAAAATTATCTTTTAGGTTCAACACTTTCTTGATGACAATAAAAACAAATTTTAACTTTTCAGAAGCAAGGGAATAATACAGTTCTTATTTTTTTTTTAGCAAGAAATAGCTTTTGCAAGTGTTGTTTCTATAGTTTTCCACTTGTGTAATCTCAAATTGGATTTCATATTAAACACTAAAATTATTTTTGTCGTATTTCTGTACGAAAACAACATGAAATCTGCAAACATGAACTCAAAATGAATTTCTTAAAATAACTTAGTTGTAAAATTAACTTTCATATCTGTCATAATATTTTTTGTATGATAGTATCTTGTTAAGATTAGAATATCTGAATTATACTCCCTCCCCAAATACGAGCGAGCTTTCTAGCCAAAAGCTTTTCGATTTAATTCAAAAATATGTTTAAATTGCCTATAACTTAATGTCGTATAATTAGATAATAGGTTTCAGTTCAAAAGTATCATAATATTTCGTATATTTCATTAAAACAAATTAACACTTATATTATTATCGTAAAGTAAGCAAACGAATGTAGTTTTTTAAGATTTAATTCATTAATTTAAATGTTTCAAGCTCTTTCTGGTGTCCTAATCAGTGGTAACTATTTTTTATTTAAATTTATTTAAAAGAAAGTTTTTATTATTTTATCAATAATAAACAGTACAATAGATGATTACTCCATTGAATACTTTATAAACTTAATTCAATTTACCGATCTGTTATCATATTTTATTTATGTAGGTATACAATTTAAGATAATCTGATTGTTGTAATTGAATTTTAAAAATCGATTATACAGATATCGGACTTAAACCTCCATTGTATAGGTTTGTAATTATATTACTTATTTAAAAAATAATTTAATTTAATAATGGAAATTTATTTAATGCAGATATTATATAAATAAAATTATTATTATTATTATTAAATTGTTCCTTTAACTCTAATATTTTAATCCATTTAAGATATTTTATAAATACGTATACTCATTTAATAAAAAATTTAATTTGTAAAATAACAATTTTTTAAACAAAATATTTCAAATAATAATATTTAATAATAAAAACAAACGAAAAACTTTTATTTCATTTTTATACCAATATTTTTCAGAAAGTTATAGGCATTTAAACAATACTTCGAGCTAAAATAAATTGAGACAAGTTTGGCACGAAATGTTCCAAAAACATGTAATACAAAAATATTGAAAATATACAATGAATGGAAAATAAACAAAAACTAAGAAAAAATCAATAATAACCGAAAATTTAATTATTGCAAAATAGATTTAAATTTTTCTACGAGGTGTCTTAACAGCCAATGTAACTTTTTAGGTGGTTATAAAAGTACTTTTTAAAATTCAGTATTATTGTTTGTCTTTTTTAATTCAACTTCTTTGAAATCAAGTGCTTTACAAAGGGATTTCGTGTTATAAAATTAAACGGTCTACAGCTTTAGTATAGTTAACCTTCTTGTAAAACTAATTCATTTCAGAGAAAAACCAAAATCTGTAAGTAAATAGCAAAACAAGAAATGTCCATGTCGTTAGCAATAATTTACAGAGTGCGATTAAATTTAAGATAACTATTTATAATAAGAAAATCAAGTCTCACATCTTTTTTTTTCGGGTTTTCTTGTCCGTGGCAACACATCAGAGAGATCTAATTTATTTCGATTTTAAAATTGATATGATAAAAGTATCTCTAAATAATTTATTATTATTTATTTATGTGGATTTTAAGCAGATAACTATTCGAAAATCATCACAATATTGTTTATTACCATGCGATGAACAACAATAGAACGAAACTAAATACATCATCTTTACTATCATTATTTTAACTTTTGACTGCTAAGAAAATTCGTTTCGACTTTATAAATGATAAATTAAGAATACATATTAAACAAAAAAATAAAGAACCACACCATTTAAAGCACAGAGATGTCAAGTTTTTGTACAAGACAAAGCTCATATATTAAAGTTTTAAATGGAATGTTACGCACCGGAGCACAAAATTAATGACGATTTCTTTCTCTGCCGTTTTTAAACATTTTTCTCTTCTTGATGTAATACCTATTAGTAAACATGCTAATCCATTTCCTAAAAATACATATTACATATTATGTATTTTTATTATTTTAAGATACTCAACTATACGTCAATAAATTGCCAATCTTATACATATATGAAATTGGTCATATGTATTGAAATTAGAAATTTCATCAATGAAAGAAAGTAATACAAATAAAAAATTTAATTTTAACCACTAGTTTAATTTAAACTATTTATTTTACATATTTTCGTTTTGATTATCATTGACTTCAACAAATTAATTAATCTAATTTAGCAGATTATTGTAATTCAAAAAGTGTCATTATCAATTGTTGCATCTCCTATTCTTCAGCCTAAGTTTTATTACTAAATTATTTATTTTATTAATTTATTATATTGTTTTAGTGTATGTTACATACACATTTTAATAATAATTTCTAGATAGGAAAATAAACTTCCTTTCTTTAGTAGTTTAGTAGTTTTCGGTTTTCTGAAACTAGCGTCCTGTTAATGCTATAAATTTCACGGTTGTTTCCTAAACCTTCTCTCTTAGAATTGTGACTTAATTCAGAAAGCTAGTTGCTACGTGGCACATATTGTTCCTTGTCGTGCTGTTTTAAACTGAAAGTAGATAATTTTTATAAATTATTTCAAATTTTCGAATGTTTGTATTTAAAATAAATTTGTTTTGTTTCACAATGTTCAAATTATTTAAATTTTATGTTGTACAAGTGGTAAGTTTGTTTGAAGTTTGAAGTTTAAGTTTGAATCAATTTAAAAAATATTCGTATCAAATATAGGCATACATTTAAGCTAATTAAATGTGTTTTAAATTAAAAGAAAGAATTTAAAGAAATCTATACGATTTGTTTGTATCAATAAATTAATTCTTTTCCAGACATTTTCCAGGCATGTAAAAACAATTCTTATCAAACATGAAAACAAAAACTGATTTACAAAAACCAGTTCAAGTATCAAAACAGTCAAAATTTTGAAGAAAAATTTGGTAATATCCTTAAAAACCTTTACTTTTGGTGTCTCGTTACTTTTCATGTTGATTCATTATGAAGCATTATATCAAAATTAAAATTTAATTGATGATTGAACCGATCTATAGATCCGACACAAAGTTTTTTCCAGATAAATTGTAGCCATTTTCGTCAGTATAATCTATATTTTCAAATAACAGTTAATAATTGTTTCTGATCATAGTATGGCTATATGAGTATGTAACATATAAATGCTCGATACACTAGAAACATACCTACAAGAAAACATGTTTTTGAAGCTTTGACGATTTATTTGAGACAAATAAAATTGTTAATTTCTATTAAATTTAAATCGATTAAATAAATTTACTATTTAATCTGATGTTATAAAATATTTCACAGAAATTGCCTTAATTATTAATTTTCTTTAGGCAAATAAAGTTTCATTGGTCTAAATAAATCAGTCATATGCATTATTAATTTTATCCAAATTGTACCAGAGGTAATTTTTATAAACTGAAAAATTGAATTGCTATTTATTTGCGAGAAATTTTCATTTCGTTCGGTGTACTGTTGGAAAAATCAGAAAATATAATTTATATAAATCATTATGCTGTCAACGAAAATCTATCCATAGTTTTGAGGTGACAACAAGAAAGAATCGCATGGTTAAATCTATTTCATTTTCTTGTGAATGATTTTAGATTGAATAAGGTGGAAAAATACTAAACGTAAGACCGATATAACGTTGTTGAGTATAGGTGCTATTCAATATGTAGCACCAATTGATATATCTCTTTTGAAAGCAATAATAGAAATAGTCAATTTCTAAACGTTGTCACAATTTTATTTCAATTACCTACTTGAAACCGATATATTTTGAAATTTGTGTTTTTTTAAAGACGGTTCCTTGGTAATTCTTGCTGCGTATTGCAAATAAATATTTACTTTTTATAAAATTTTGTAGCAATTTATTAAAACCATAAAATAAATATAAAATAATATAAAGCCTGGGAACGTACTATATTTTTTATTTCCACTTTCATGTTGCACGTTATCAAAACGAAGAACACGTATAAAAGAGGAAATACATCACACATAATAACCGAGAAAGAAATTCAAAATTTCCCTTGTGTAAAACATACTTCATAAAAGAAAAAAGCATTGGTAAGAGTTATGTATGTGTTTGGGGGTTTAAAGCTGTCTGAAGCGTATTATCTATCCGGACTGTTTAGTTTTTAAGAGTGATGCACTTTTAATGTGTTTCACCGAGTGAGGAGTGTGATTTGATGATGTGTTCTTAAAGTTACTACTCCCGGGAGCTGAAGTGATTAACGGAATGGCGTGGAAAACGGCACCACATCGGGTTCACTCTACCAAAGAACCAGATAAAGAAACCTCAAATCGGTGATGAACGCACATAAAGTATGCTAATTTTTTACGCAAGAACAGCACAGGCTCAAATAATTTTCTTGAAACATTTTCTATGAACACACTGGTGTGTATTTTCGGTTACGAGTAGAGTCATAGGAAATAGTCGAGTCTTTTCACTACCAAAGCTGTTAATGTTCTCACGAAAATTCAATTATTTTAATCTTCTTTAGCGGCCAACACAAAGACATTCGTGATTGCTTGCTGCAAGTGGTTACTTATTATACTACATAGGTACGTAAAATTGAAAAATGAGTAACGCTGTTAAACAAAGAACTTTTATATTTTTATCTTATCTCTTTTTGATAGTAAAATTTAAATGTAACTCGAATAACTCACGCGGAAAGCAGCAGACTTTTTTCTTACAGCATTTTCAGAAATTCATTTATGGCGAAAAATAATAAGCAAATATATTTACATAAATTAAATCTTAATGGAAACACAGAAATAAAACAAAATGCACCATCGCTATTCAAATCCATTATATTTTCAGCATTTAAATCAGACTTTTTAATGTAAAGCAAAGACTGCAAAAAGTTTTTAAGTTTATTTTTTCAAAAAATAAAAATCCAACTTGAAGAGTGTTTTTTTAAATGAAAACTATTTAAAATTTTTCACTTTACCCGAGTAGGTATACTCCAGCCAATAAGTATAATTTATGTTATTCATGTTGAATTTTATTTCAGCGTTAAAACTCGCATTACCACCATTTAAAAGTTAAATGCAACTTTTACAAACTTGTATATTAAAATTTAATTTGTATTTTATGTTCTTTTAATTTTGTAAGCTGAAATTAAAACTGTAAAATGCTCTTAAAACTGATGTAAAAATAGCTATACACCTTACGTACAGCGAAACGCATTAAACACTACAAATTTTTAATATTTTCGAAATTATAATGTGAAGTAGTCGTTCAGTAATAACAAGGTATGCTATTAAAATGTTCGCGCTTTTCAACAAAATAATTATAGTAAAAGCTTTGAAATGGTTTTACTATGTTCTAGGTGTAATGTGTAATGAATTATACTTACATCAAAATACCATCTGTAATTATGTGGGTCGGGACGAGCGATTGTTTCGCATTTTAATTCCACGGTAGTTTTCTCTTGAGCAGGAAGAATTAACCCAATTTCAGAGCGCACTACGACTTTGGGTGGATCTAAAAAAAATTAATTTATTTCAAAATTTTATACGGGTTTGAAAATTTATTGTATTATTAACTAACGAAATGACCGACGAAAGACGTGTGTATTTATTACGATATTATGTACAGAAACGTGTAAAGTGAATTTTGGAAAAACCGGGTCGACAAAAGTATGCTAACGTTGCGAATGTCTTTAACAAAGCTCTTGCTCTTTCTTTCCGTAAACCTGCACAGAATTAAAGATGATCCTCGTTTTAAAGACGGGACTACACAAATTCGGCCGTTTGTATTCTGATCGGCAACCTTGTACAAGTTTCGTATCTTCTTTAGGACCAGGTTAAAAGAAAATCACATAAGGGTAGGACCACTTTGAGAACAAATATAGCTTTGTATTCATTTTAAAGTTAAAGAAATGAAATTTTGAGAGAACCTAAATACTTCAGATGGATTTCTAAATAATTTCTATTGCTTTGATTAAGCGCTCGCAAATATAATCGATATCGTTGTGTTGACCTTCTTATTTTTCACTTTGGAGATTTGGTCACACGCTTTCATTTCTTTTGCTCCCGGTTAAAGTGACATCAAACCTTCGTAAAGATGGTGTTAAAGCTAATCCCAAAGCAATGAACGTTTCCTAGTACGTGATTCTACAATTTTCAAAGCTTATTACCAGCTTTTATACCATTTCCATTGATGTTTAACTCAAATGTCAAAAGTTTATATATAATCCTGGGATACGCAAACTGTCTGTTAAAAATATTAACGACTGCTCTTGTTAGGCAAGTAAATTCTAATAGTTTATCTAATTTAACCCTAGAATAGGAAAGCATTTTCTGAGCATTAGCACTTTGTATCATTTTTCCGGATCATTTGAAACAATTTTTACTATAAATTGGCACTCGACGAAAATCCTAATTAATTTTGTATCGATTTGCTATATTTTCGGTATATTAAGTTAAATCAACTATGAGATAGATCAGTTGTGCGGTTAAACGTTAATGCGGATCTTGTGACAAATGTTAGGTCACTCCGCGTCCTGGACTTACAACCACAGTTAACTGGATTAAAGGACGGATACGTTACGATGCTTTTAGTCGAAGCTTCGTGAATAGTAAGTTTACTAAATGAATTGTAACATTAAGTAAGATTCCATTGTGCTCTGCCTTACTCCAGAGATTTGAATTTAAATTATTTTGTAATTTATTATCCTCCACACAAACCAAATAAATTATTTTTATGAAAACCCACGAGGACACATTTTTATTTTCCAATAAAATTTTGAATTTGTTAATGGTTTTATTTCAGAAATAATATAACCAAACAGGTGGAGTAATAGGATACTTACATGCAACATGTATCTGTCTCCGGTCTTCGGTAGATCCCCCGGGATATCGTGGATTGTCTGCACGACAAACGAGATCTTTTCCGTCGTCTTCGGCTTCCACATTCAGCATTAGTATGCTGCTTGTAGAATATTCCGTGGTTTCTTCCTTCATAAAAAATTTCATACAATTAAGATTTAAAAGTATCTCTCTATTTCATTTTTAGATAAATTTATTGGGTTTAACTTGCAAGTCGATGCAGTTAAATTCAGCACTATAAAATGGTAATGAATATATAATCGATTATTCAAATTAAGACTTTATTAGGTATATTTTTATGACTCGTATATAATAAAATTAGTCATTAAATAAAAAAGAAAATCCATAAACTGAAAATTTATTCAAAATTTAAAAATAATTACTAGAAGTAGGTTTGTAAATTGAATGCACAACACGACTGAATAAAATTCCATGAATTGCCTAGTTTAGTTTTTCAATATAATATATGCATGAAATATCGTTAATTGAATTTCTTTTAGGTTCCATTATATCAACTTTTATAAATAAAGTTTATGTCCGGCTAAAGCCTTTTTTATGATATTGAATTTGTTCTCATTAGTGATTATAAAATCAATGAAACACCTAGTTATTCTCAAAACAGTTATTTTGTACTTCCGTGTATAAAGAATATTATGTAAGAATAAAGGAAATTGTTTTATCTAACTATATTGCATTCATAATTATTTAATTTAAAATTTAATGAATTAACTGCAAAAATTTGTAGTGAATTAAGACTAATAATAATTTATTACGTGTAATGTTTACAAAATTACATTGGAGCTGTAAACAAGTTTTAAATTAATATATAATAAGTTACATATGAGCTAATAAAAAAATAATTTTTCTATAAATATTAAAAAGCGTATGATCACTCAAGTATTGAATATTAAATTCAATATTTGTTTTGTGATATTGATGCACGTCAGTCAAATGTGTTAAAAACTATGAAAATTGTGAAAGCACAGGAGACATAGAATAAAGATTTCTATTTTAACGAGCGTTTTTATACTTACAGTTAAAGTAGAGCTTTTAATAGATTTTCCATTGAGAAACCACGACAGTTTGGCGGGAGGGAATGAGCCTGAGGTTTCACATCGGACAGTGTGCATTTTGTTGACAGAAAGAAGATCATTTGGAGATACGATCTTGACTTTATTTGGTTTTACTAAAAAAAAGTTTCTATTAGCGTCGGAGTATTTTGTATAAAATATTTAAAGTTCGCTATTATTTAAGGTAGATCTAAAGAGTAAAAAGATGAACTTTTTAATTATAAGAAAATTTTACTTCAATTTTTTAATAAGTAATCAAAATAACGTGGAAAACATGAAAGAGTTTTGAAATACGTCGATTATGAATTTTTAAAATTTTCATGCTGTGTAAATTTTAATCCGTCCGTAAAAATAAGAACAGTATTTCAATTATCGATTTACCAAAGCAAAACATTCAATACAAAAGGAACTTGTAGACAGACAGAATGAACAAAACATACTTTATTTGGTTTATATATTTATCAAGCAAGACCAACAATTCGAATCAAGTCGTTCTATTTACATAAATTCTTCAAGTGGTTAAACTTTGAACAATTTTTCTTTTTCTTTCGTTTGCTACAAGATGTTAGTGGTTAAAATTAAAAATTCAAGCTTTAAACTTTAGAAAAAATTATATGTTGGTTTAATTAATTACAATTTGTAATAAAACATTTTTTATATCAAACTTTTACGCACCTACTGAAAACGTTGTTCTTATCTGTTATATTCGAAATTCAAAAAATATGTCAGTTATATGATAGCGCTTATATCTGAGTTCCTATAGCATATATGATATATGACATTGAAATTTGGAAAGCTTCCGTATACATGCAAATATGTTGGTAATACAGAAACGGAATAGGTCTGTTGCAACCATAAAATGCTGACGATAAAGTCTGCAAGTTAACGCATCGAGGGTTGTATTAAAGGGGAAAATTGCTCTCATGTATTTAATATGGCGTTTGAAGGAACGAAACGTTTAATGACATGAAATTTGTTTTACATATGAGACCGAGAAAATCTGTGACTAAAGTATAAAGTATAAAACAGAGCAATTTAGACGCATTCAAATGACACTTTTCTATGGCTATCAAGTTTAAGAATATGAAAAATGTCAGCTTGCAATAAAACTAATGAAGCAATTAAACAAACATAATTTAGAAAAATGTGAAAAAAATTAATTTCAATTTTTAAAAGTGGCTTTCATAGTAAAATTAATGTTTCATATATATTATAAATTTTTAAACCTCATTGCTTCGATAATTCCTTATTTTCAAGTAAGAAATAATTATTGAATTTAAAAGTAAAATTTTCCTGTGAGTTTCATAAAACCAGCATTTTGCTGTTAAAATATCAAATTTTCAAAAATAAAAGTTTTAATAATGCAGACCAGCACCAAATTGGCCCGAATCTAGGAAAACTTTTGTATGAAATAAATATTTAAATAATTTTTGGGAAATTAATGCTAATAATTGATATTGAGACCAAAATGAGATTTAACATTGTTATCTCAGATTGTGTTTGCTATGAAAGATGGTTTCATTCCCATACCACATAAACTGCCTCCGTCAACCACTACATTGAAACCAATAACTAAATTATTTATTTTATGCATAATAATTAGTGTTTTTGAAAATTTTCCGAAATATTATTAAAACAGTAATAAGAGCAAATAAAATTAATATTAATTAATTATTTTCTTCTAGAAAATTATAAATATAATAAATAATGCACATGCAGGAGTATATATCGCATATATGTATTATGAAGAAAAGTAAAGAAAACTTTATATTGAAGCTTTTAAAACATTAAGAAAAAACCTGAAATTTTATATTACAAAAATGTCACATATTGTTGACTTATTTTCAATGAGCATTATTGTTAAATGAAGTATCTATTTGAAAAACATTAACTTCTTTTGTAAAATATCAATTAAATCTCCAGATTTCCACATTCAAGTTAACTGAAGCTACAACAAAGCTTAAAATTTGAAATCAAATTTAACTTTACTCTAGCACTTGTGCTTGTATCTGATGTGCACATACTTGAATTACGAGTATGCAAAACTTTTTTTTGTGGAAATGTGAATATATTATTAACAACGGTTGTTATATATCTAACAACTTTTTGCAACGAAAGCTATGGCAAGTAATACATAATATTATTAAGCCCGGTTTTATCCACCAAATTAAAGCGGGGTTCAGGTGAACTGAAGTTAAAGATATTTTTCTAACAAAGTTTTGTTTGTTTTTCGTACAATAAATTGCATACAGCAATGAGGAAAAGCAAATTTATAATATTTTCTGAATATACATTAAGAGGTAGTAATGGGTACATATTTATTATAGTGCATCAAATCAGAGGTGAAATTCCTAAAATCCTTGTTCGCTTGAGTGTAGTCGATTATGACTGAGAATTGAACGAAAAATATTTTAAGATTTGAAATTTTTGTCAATAACAGAAATACTGCACTTTGATAATAAATTCATTAATTTGTTAATTCTTTTAACCACAATTATAAGTTAGAAGAAAGAAATCTAGAAGTAAAAATAAGTTAACGAGAAAATTGGGAAATTGAGATTGTAAATAATAAGTTAAATCTATAATAATATAATCTCTATAATACTTTTACTTATTTCAGAAAGAACATTAAATTTTTTTTAAAATGTTTTTAATAAAAATTATTTTATGTCCGACTGTATGATAATAACATCATTACAATATCACTTAGCGACCATAAGATAACATTTTATGGTACTAGGCCGTTTTGCTTTATTTATAAAGTAAAACGGCCGCCTGTCAATGTCAATGAAATAAACGTCAAAATTAATATTTTATTTTATTTAATTTAATTTAAAAAGTATTACATTAATTATTACTGTGATTATAATAGATTACAAAAGTTAGCTTTTGAAGCAATTTCAACGATTTCTTCCATTTTTTCACATAATTTTAAACCAAATTAATAAACAACTTATGTAAACCAGGAGCAATAGAAAAAGCACTCTTCGAAATTATACAATTTTTATTACCTAAATGTCAAAGTGGAAAAATATAAAAGAAAATCTTCTACGGTGCAGTCGAACATAAAGCTACAGTGGCGGCAATCTAAAATGCCCGGTGCATTTTATTTGCAATATACCTGTTACAATCGGCTTAATTTTAAGGGTGGTAATTTTTTGTAAAATACAATGACATACACTATTATGAGGTAACCCTTCTTAACCATTTTGAGTACAAAATGCATCAGTTTAGTTTAATAAATCTTAGAAATATAAAAAAAATCGTAGATAGAAAGAATTTAACAGAAACTGAAAAACAGAAAATTTTAGTTTTACATGGTGAAAATAGGAGTTTTACCTATATTAATGAGAAAGTTGGGTATGACAGACATACTGTAAGTAGATTTTTTTTTAAATATGCCATTAGGGCAGTACAAAACCACTTGACAGAGGGAATTCGAAAAGAAAAACAACCAAATCACAAAATCGTAAGCTTTGCAAAATGGCATTGAAAGATCGCTTCAAATCTCGAAGACAATTAAAAAAACAGTTAAAAGATGACCTTCGCGTAAATATTAGCAAAAAAATTTTACGTAATCGTTTAGCTGAATTCAGATTACACGCTTAGGCTGCTGTCAAGAAACCGCGTTTTTCAAAAAAATCGAAACAAAGACGGTTACAATTTGCCAAAAAAATATCAAAATTGGTCGGTATGTGATTGGAAAAGGGTCATCTTCTCAGATGAGTCAAAATTTTTACTCCATGGGTCAGATGGAAAGCAATATGTGCGGCGATTTCAAACCGAGCGCCTATCAGATAAATGCACCATAAAAACAACACGCGGTCGATTTGGAATTATGATATGGGGTTGCTTTTCTCAACGTGGTTTAGGTGAGCTACATATCATAGAAGAGTCTGTAAATGTAAAAAAATACATTAAAATTTTAAAACCCAGTTTGGAGCCATCGGTTTTAAATTTATATGCTGAAAACAAAGAATGGTTTTTTCAGCAAGATAATGCACCGTGCCATACCGCGAAAACGATACATAATATTTTTGTAAATAATTTTTTTTTTCAAAATGTATTAATCAGGCATTGTTGTGAATACATTTAGCTAACAAATGATTGAAAAATATGAAATTGATTCCTTTTTATTTTACACAGGTATCGAATTATTTTGTTAATAACGGTATCTATACAATTGATTGGCCTAACTTAAGTCCCGACTTAAACCCCATTGAGAACTTTTGGGCGGTTATGAAGAGGCATGTAGTTGACAATAGTCCTAAAAGTATACCTGAGTTGAAAAAAAGCGATAAAATTTGTTAGGGATAATCGTAAGCGACGATTACTTGCAGCGGTTAGAACAATCAATGCCACGCCGTTTAAAAGATGTAATAAAGGCCCAATGGAGGTTCAACTAAATATGAATAAATTTTTTTATTAACCAATATATTATTAATCAACACTTGACTACATTAATTATCTACTAAATAATTATTTTACTATAAAATTTATATCAAATTCGAGCGCAAAAATATACCTGAAAACAATGCTTTATTTTATAATGAAGTCTTTTGTTAGTTATTTATACTATCTATCATTGAATTTAATAATTTTATATGTATTTATAGTTAGACAATTATATAACATATGAATTAGTTCCATGTTAACAAAATTTGTAAGTAAAAATTAAGAATAACTTAAAATTTTTCAACCGGGCATTTTAGATTGCCGCCACTGTATGTATGTCATTTGCACATAATTAGGCTTTTTGGACTCAGCCAATTTATTAGCCTCGCTCGCAAGCTCGCTCTGCCATAAACGAGGCTTCGTCCGATAAAGACCTAAATTATGTACTCATGACATAAATAGCTATTAAATATGAATTTATAATTTCTGGTGATCATAATTTTGAATAAAAAAGTAGTAAGTTATTCTGTACTTTACTTGCAATAATGTAATAAATTTTTCATGTTTTTTGAAGCTGTAGCCATCAAATTAATTTTCTAGTTGCAATTCCAGTTTATTTATTTACTTATTTTTACGTTGACATTTTCTTTCATTTGTAATATAAAAATTAATTTTAAATTAAATAATAACAAATATAACATAAATAGTAATGTATTTCTCTTATTGTCCTACTCACGGGAAAAATTAAAATATTATCGATTATTAACCTCGGGTCATATTTTACTCATTTCCGACGAATCAGAGAGTCGCATTTGGAGCTGTCTGAGCGGAGACTAATGCTTGCGCACATCTGCCTTAGGGCAATATTCGAATATTTCCCAAGGGCAATATTTCGCAATGGCAATATTCGAATATTGGTCTTGGACGGTCTTCGAACGTGTCTTATAAATTTAGTTTCGGGCGGAGACGTTCCAGCTCCCGAAATTTAAATTTTGTCTAAAAATGTCAAACAAACGCTAAGTCACGTGCTCTCTAGTGTAATCGAAACACTAATATTAAAATATACTACTCTCATTTTGTATATATGCTACACTTTATCCCAACTCGTGCGCACTAGCTACTTTGGTTATTTAAATTTTTTTGTCTATCTTCAAGACTTTTTGTGCTGTTTTATTTCTACAACTTGCTTCTAAATTTAGTTGTTTGTTATATTTTCACATTCATACGTAATTCGATTTCGCCCTTTGGGCACCAATATAATTCGCATGCGTAAAATTTTGCTACATTTTAATAAAACTTTTTCATTTTCGGATTAAAAATTTTCTGTTACATTTTAAGTTATCCTAAATAATACCTGATTGAATGTCAATGTTAAAAGATGCTTTTATTTTGTGTATTTCGGGTTTTTAAATTTTTGCTTCTCGGTAGTCGATCGTGCTATTCCAGCTTTCCTTTTTCTTTTATATAGGTTTCTCCCTTCACCACAATATAAATGTCACTGTCAAAGTTTTGCGGGTTACGTTTAACAATGAAATCCTAACCTAATTTAGGTTAATTTAATCCAGATGGTAGATGGCGCTAATTATTAAAACTTGACAAAAATCTGACATAATAAAAATTATTTAAAATACATAGCAAATTTTTTATTCTCGATTAATAATCTTGAAAACAGCCCTCGAGCGCAAAAAATATCTCGAGTATTTCCTGAGGACAGGCCTTGAGTATTGCTTTCGCGAGGGCGCAGCCCGAGGGCTGCGCCCCTGCTTTTTCGCACCCTAGGGCTGTTACATACGAATATTTATGACAATCAAATTCGTTTATATGCCGAGGGTTTCCAGAATAACTCCCCTGTAACTTTATTAAACATCTATCAAAGTTTAATACTAATTTGTAAAAATATATTGAAATTAAAACCAGGAACGAAAAGGTTAAAATAAAAACTGAAATCATTTATTTCTATCTCAGAAGCAATCTAACTTTTAAAATAAAGGTATACTGTGTGTTTTTAAGTGGAAATGTCTTTGATTTTCACTGCAATTACTTTTATGTTAGAGAAAATCTTTACGCGTACTACTCGTACTTAATATTTCCGTCAGTTTCCAGTATATAAATACATATATTCTATCAGCATTAATCACAGCAGTTTGCATTGTACCAGTAACGAAAGTGCATATTACTTCTAAAATCAACTAAGCTTGTTTCTACTTTCAAATTAAACACGAAAGCTTTTAGATTTTTTATTATCTTCCAAAATTATGAAAATTCAAATTCACATTTTAAATATATTGGTTTTTCTCACTTGGAAGTTAAAATATTTAAGAACTAAATATATATGGGTAGGTTTCAGAGTAGAAATAAAAAATTTACGCCATATCACATAAACGTTTTAGGTAACTGGTCAGGACAGGATTTTAGATTTTACTGGATTGTATATTCCAAGACTGCTAATGTTATTTGAGACTTGCACAAAAACTATTAAATTTGTAACATCCTGTGTGTCTGGTATAGCATAGAAGTTATTTTTACTGCAACCACGTCGGTAATTAATTGCCTAAGCATGGATGATAAATTGAAATAATACGTAAGCATTTAAATAGAAGTACAAGATACAAATCCTTTGCATTAAAACAAACAATTTTTAAATTCTTGTAATAATTTATTGTCAGTTTTTACAAACTGCAAAAGTGACGTCACACATCCTTTAAACGACTTGAATACAATTTTTGAAAATGATTGTTTCTAAGAATGCTAAAAAACTTGAAGAACCTAAATTCAACACTATAAGCGATAGAATAATATATTTCAACATAAACGTTGAAAAAGGTTTTTGCCACACAAACGAGACGTGTTCAGACTTCTTTAGTTATTTAAAGACTTGGGATTTAAAAATGGCATCAATTTTGGTTCTATCTTTTACTTTAATTTATCATAATTAACAGCTTATCGACAAACCGGTACGAAGTTTGTGTTTTTATTAAAAACTTTTTAAATTAGACATTTATTTCCTATTCGCAGAAAGGAAAAAAAGGAAAATTTAAGTGATTTTACTTCGAGATTGTCGACAAAATGCTATAGTTAGTATTTTCACCTAGTAAAATTAATTCATAAATCATACGTGACATAAAATTCAATAAAACCACCATAAATCATAGAATTGAATCAATTTGTAGAGATTAAATATTTAAAAGGACTGAAACGTAGATAAGATTACGTTATGATGTATAATTAAGAGAAATTCTAAATCATTAATGTACTTACAGAAAACTTTAATCGCAACTTGCTTTGTGAGATCCTCTGCTTTATCAGATGATGAAGCTCGACATTCTATAGTTGTTCCCCAAAAAGATCGAGGGAGGATTGTTATGAGTAATTGATTTACGGTGATCTGAGAGTCCGATGTGGAATCTACTACACCGTCAAGTAGCGTTTCGTTGTGCCACCATGTAACCTTTGGCCTTGGACGACCTACATATTATATAATTTAAAAATCAATTTGTGTAACAATATTGCTTAAATCTATTACAAACCCACCTCCGTTTACTTGACATGACAGGAACAGTTCACGACTCTCTAAAAAAGGACCAGCATCAGAGATAACTTCTACGCCTTCAGCATCGAAGATTTTAGGTTGAGATGGTTGTACTGAAAAATATAATAAATGCATGCAAATTAAAATAATTGCGGTTATTAGAAAAACACCAAATAAACGTCATCATTTTATTTTTAAATTAAAATTTTTCTCAAATAAGAAAATTTTATTATTAAGGAAAGCTATTTACTGCACAATTCTTTGCAGTTTAACATAATTATTATTAATTTATTTTCTCGGTTCTTATTCTGGAAGCAACATCGTACATTTTGTAATCTTTCAATCTACTTTTACAATTTCTTTTGCTTTATTTTTTTTAAATTAATGCTCGTAATTACGTTCATCGAGTTTATTTTTAATTTTCTGTAATCAAATATAAAGAACAGAATTAAAATTTAAAACAATGTAAATGGAATACATTACCGTTTTTTTTGTGGAATAGTAAATTAGCAGATTATATTTTGATATTTATATTACTAGATAGCTATAAAATTATGAAAGAAAAAGGAAAAAAACTATTAACTTATTAAATAAATTGATCCACGAGCTGTTTGCGTTATAAATACCTAAATAATACAAATTGTATAAATTGTCGTCACCTCACATTTTAAATAAATATTAAAATATACCACACCATTCTGTAAAAATCACGTATCGTACTTCCAATAAAGTTTTAAACAAACATAGTAGTTTGTTTGTAATAGCACGAAGATCGACATATTATTTATGCGAAGCTGTGTTAAAGTGTAAACAATTTTTTCAAGAGAAATTTTAAATTACATTTTTTTAATATTCTGGTTCATTAAGAAGGCAACGAATATTGAGAGCTAAGGTAAAATGTAAATAATATTTAAAAGGTAAACAAATCAGAAGTCTAACCTACTAATGTTAAGTTAACTTGAAAATTGCGAGTAGGCGAGTTGATGAAATCGACTCGACATCGGAAAACTCCTTCGTCTTCCAAACTGACATTTTGTATCCTTAGACGAGCTTTAGAAGGATGATCATCGGCAATAAAATATGCACGTAATCCAATTCCATTCGTCACGGCTAAATGTCCTGCTTCGGATAAAGAACCTCCTCTTGCATCTAAACTGAAAAATCTGTTGTAAGTTTTTTTGCTAATAAATTATAAATTGATATAAATTTATTTACAGTGGGTATCAAATTTCAAAAATAATGGATAAGTATTGAGTTAGTATTGACATTAACTATCTGCACTTAGGAATTCCGTAGAAAAGTAAGTTAAAAGAAATTTTCACGAAAATAACACTGCCTTGTTAGTGGACATTAAAGAAACTTCTACAAGTTGCTAGGGTGACAGAAAGTCTAAAAATACTTTCTTTCCTCTTTTCGTAGTTCTATTTACGGAACCGGTATTTCTGAGATAGGTAGGCAATTTGGTAGCTAACACATCTAATATAGACAAGGTAGTTAGATCTTGTGAAATTTATCGTTAAAGATAAATAACATAATTTATTACTTTATAATATGCATAGCATTCTCTCTCTTGAATATCTTTATAATATAATGAAAATCTGAAATTACAAGTAAAAACTTACAAATGCGCCAATAACTAACGTTTGAAATAGTTTTTTGAATTGTTTCGCAAGTGAATTTTACGAATTAAAATTTTTACAGTACATAGTTATTACTTTATCAGTTATCTAACTGATTATACAACCCTCGTGATCGATAGAACCAATCGAAGGTCTGGATTTTTGACCGGTCATAGGCGCGTACAACATGCAGTGGTCAAGATCTTACCACTAAAATGCGAATGATTGCTGATATTTCCATAAATAAAAGTTGACACAATAAATTAATACCATTTTACCATAAGTTTATTAGATTTTCAAACTATCAAGTAGCATATTATGAAGTACTTATTTATATATGGTCAGAAATTTCCGTACAGGAGATACTTTAAAATTGCACATGCTGCAATTGCATATTCACATATTGCTAACTGGTAACCCTTATAGCACTATTACCGCTTCTATATTATTTAATACTTGTGAAATAATTTGATGTAGTTCTATTATTTGTTCATCAGTTGTTTCTAAATATTTTAGTATTTCTGATTTAAATTCATATTTACCTCAACGAGTTCTCTATTTATCTATATATTTTTCCATTTTCTTTGGTTTTTATTAATATTTTTTTTGCTATTCAACTTATTCATATCTACTTGTTTATTTTAAGTATTATTTATTTCCATCAGATATTGATTCTACTTATATCATTAATACGTATTTTGTTTTACTTCTGGTTCAGTATAACTAATTACTGACATTTCGCCAGCCAGATCAATTTTTTATTTTTCTATGTTCTTACTAACTTAAAATACGAGTTAAACTTTCTAATTTACTATTTTACGGCACTTTAAATGTTTCTCACGGACTCCTGACTAAAATAAACGTAACAAATTCGTGTATTAATTTAAGGGCAAATGTAAAAGATATCATACTTTTGATTAAAAAATTTAAATCTATGTTTTCACCTTTAAATCTTGCAGATATTTAAAATTGCGCATTCTTAAATGAAATTCGAAATTGTTCTAAGGATAAATACTTGATTTCTAATGGAAACATTTTCATCAAACCTTTATTTTACAATAAATTGTCCTTGAATTTTAATAATTTGTAGATAATTGCTTTATTAAAACTTAGTTAATTTTTATAATCACCAATAAAAAAATATATCTCCATTAAATAAATTTATAACCAAATTAGGTTTTAAATTGGCTTTCACAATTTTTTAAAATTTTAACGTAAATTTAAACGTAGGCGATGTAATTATTGTTCTTCCCAATTATCAAATCCTATACTTTTAAATTATTTTATAATTTAAATTAATAATTAGATTACCCACACAACTGTCTAAAAAACCTATTTTCCGATTTTGTTTTAAATTACCATTAGTGCTTCATCGCCAGATTTCCTTTTAGTTAAAAAGCATATATTTGTGTTTTGTGGTACCTGATAATTATAATAAGTGGAAAAATACTAAAATAAATTTTCCTTACAAAGATTTGTTTAATTATTGAATTAGAAAATGTTCACTTTTTATATTTCAAATTATGCAATATTGGACGAAAATTACATATATTTCAGGAAAATAAAAAATTTTAAAAACAGAAACAATAATTTTTTTATTTAAATAAAGATTAACTTGGCATATTTCACACCTAACATAAGAAAAATTTTTAAATTTTGGAAATTTACATCGGTTTTTATTTTCATTCTTAAAGACCAGTTGGTTTATAAATAGTTATTATAATATAATATACTGTTATTATACTTTTACTACTTATTATTCAATATTTTTTTCATTGAAGAAACCTATTTTATTTAAAAAATTGTTAGCAATTCCAAACTAAAAATCTTTTGTTAGAGTGCCTGAACAAAAACCGTAACAATCATTAAAGTTTGCTACAATAATTGGATAATATGATGTGCTTTATATATATAGGTAAGTAACATTTTAAACTTGGTAAAAACTATATTTGTAGAGTTAGTTTCCTTAATCAATAAACAGCTTTAATAAGTCTCCGGATTTATTCTACTTTAACAATTGCTGAAGAGTAATTCCTGGTTACTTTCTGCAAGGTTGAATGGATTTGTATTTGCTGTTTCGAGGTTTTTTGCAGTGTAATATTATATTCCTTACAAGCTTAGATGAATGCTTCACTTGCTTTATTTGAACCGCAGTTTTGTAGTACACATTCTATACAATGCAATTCTATTCAATTTAGAATAATTCAGTTTCTGCTTAGTAGCCCATTTTGCTTAAATTCATTGCACATGTTTTGCACATTTCCGCAATTAATTTACTTAATTAATTTCACTTTTTAGTGTTAATTTATTTAATATAAATTACGTTAAAACTATCTTTTCAATTTTAACTGCGCTGTTGAAACTAGAAAGAATTCAAACTTGAACATTTTATCAAAACGACCGTATTTGATAAATTTAAAAGATATATTTAAAAATTCAAGTATATCGCGTAACCTCAGCGAATGACCAGTTTCAGGATTACTTAAATGAAATTTTTTTACTGAATGTTTGGTAACACAAATTTTTAAATTCACAGATTTCAATTAATTATTAATAGTTATTTGTTATTTACTTGCCAAAGAGCTCATAGGAGGAGGTTCAAGCGATTTTCTAATCCAGCATGAGACTTTAATAACAGTTTATGGAAGATCAACATGTTAACCAACAAGAAAACAAGTACTCTATGTAAGATTTCCGTCTTCGTAGGCATAACTAAATGCAGTGAAACAGCAATCTTATTACATGGACTAAATTTTTCCATTTGCTTCAGTTCAGGGCTAAGAAACTTACAACACCTTGGCCTTTGAATGGTTCTAAGCCTCTTACACTATTGGCAGCTTTGAAATTTAAGACCATTTGCAACAATAACTCTGCATGTATCACTGTAATTATTTGATTAATTAATCAGCCGGATTCCTCATGTTCGTTCCAGTTCAAATATTAACACAAATTTACTGCATTAGAAATTTCATGCATTCAGTCATAATTTAAATAAATTTATGAAATTAAATTGATTAACTTACGGTCAGTGTATTTCTAATGAGTCTAAAATAAATAATAATTACTTAATATAAAAAAAAGTATTACGCATGCGCAGAATAACATGCGACCGTTAACTAAAAATAAAATTGAATCAAATTATTGTGCTTTTGAAATAAGTGCAATTTTTTTTATTAAAATTTTCATCGATAAAATCAAGTAAAGAAAATTTATTACTCTTTGTATTGGATTATTACATCAGCCTAATTTGAAAAATTGTGCACGTCAAACTAATTAATCTCAATTGCAAATTTCAATACTCTCAACAGGTAATTTGTTTATTCCACTTATTTGCCTAAATCGAGAGAAAAGTCAATATAGCTATCGAGGATTAACTAATTTTATGTGCAAATTCAACAAAATAATAATTACAGATTCAAAATATTCAAAGAATTTTCATCACATAAATTTAAAAACCCAAAACATTAATAATGTGCTCGTGCATGTATTATAACCTTTAGACCTCCCAAAGGTAACTCATTTTTTCAAGAGATAAAAATTATTTTACTATTTAAATTTGTTTGCCATCCGAAATTTGTTAAAAACTTGTTTCTACACCGATACATATGTTCTTCAAGAAAGTAGACAACTGAAAACTTGTAAACACTAGATACAAGCAGGAACAAAAATAATAAAACTTTTGAAAGAAATTTCAATTTATATTCACAAAGTAATAAATTTTAGTTTGTATCGTTTTTGTAATAATTTTGTTTGAAAAACCTCAAAGGACATTTAGTGTTTATAGCAATATACGTGCAATAAAATTTTAAGTTGTTCACATTTGTTACTTTTTATCTATTTAATCTAATAGGAATTGTTATATTAAATAAGTATTACATAAAAACTTTTATGTTGGAAACAATGACGAAATAAGAAATGTAAATCAGGGCTATAAAAATATCGAGAAAACAGACGTTATTTTCCACGACAAAAAGAGAAATAGAAGAAAATGACTTCTCATATTATTTGCTGGTTTGACTGCATGATGGGTTTTGCATTTTCAGCAAATCTGAAAATTTAAATTTTTCTATTGATGGTGGCGAATCTTAAAAATTGGCGTTGTTTATTTAGGTATAAATTTATAAGTATCATAAAAATCTTGCAGAAAATTGGAAAGGTATGATAAAATAAAAATTTAAGAAAGAAATTATCAACTAAAGCGTATTTGTCGGGTTCTATATTCTCCACATTCGTAGGGCAGTTGTAAAGTACAGAGCTCAGCGATTTGTTCTCCTGGTCCGGTACTTTGATTTATGTGTCCGGAACCTTGCTAAATATTCGGGCTGCTTTACAGCCAGCAGTATTTCTTAAAGAAAAATCGTTATGCCTACAAAATTTTGTAAAGCAATTATTCAATTCCAATAACAGTTTTCGCTGCTGATTTGAGTAAATTACGAAATATAAATAAAGATTTACCTATATAGGGGCATTCCTGTCGAATCTTTAAACCAAAATATCATTTTAACAGAATCGGACGGCGTTGGAGTTGTCACATCACAAGGAAGCTCGACATCTTTACCAGGTACAGCCCAAATTACTTTTGCAGGTACTGTAACAAAAATAAGGGTAATAAAATTACAATTGCTCTTGCACACTTTTTATTAAAAGTTAAAGTAAAGTAGGTTACATAATTTAAAAAAAAATGTATAAACGTAAAAGCACAAAAATATTGCATTGTATCGCTTGTTTTCAGACGACTAATAGGATTATAAATGTGTAACGCACATACAAACGGTAATTGGAAAGCTTTGTTTTGGAATAATAACGTTCTCAATTGTTCATCCATAAATTCGGTAAATATCAAATGTGAATTCCATTCAACATTCGCATCAGGAATTTCGTTGTTTTTGTTTTGATGAGATAAATTATTTGCTATAACTGAGGGATAAGTAATCTAATAAAATGTCTTAAACGATAGTTTACAGGTCAGGCGTTAAACAAGATTAAATAATCTCTCGATCCTCGTTAATTAGAATCCCAAAGAGCCGCAGTTACGCAACATTATAATCTAAATTAAATAATGCCTGTTAAAGGATGGCTATTCTCTAATGTTACTAATAAACAGTGTATATTCAAAAGCTAGCACTATAGTTAAACCAATTTTGCTTAGTGATACCATGGATAACTTGTAATTGGAGAATAATACCCTTCGGCGTATGCGCAATTAAGGTCATAATAATGAGACGAATTTAAAAATCGAAAATTTCAATCGGCCTACATCTGGAATCCTCTATTCGAGAGATATTTTAGATTTGCGTACAATATAAATATTTTACTTTACACTTCGCGGATAATTCTGAAACAATATTTTAAATGATTAATACTGGGTTAATGTAAATGTTAATTTTAGTTTAATTGCATAATAACTAAAACATATAAATACGAATATTAATTATAAATGGTATTTAATATTATATCCTACATAGTTCATAGATGAGAATTATAATGGTTTTGTAATTATTACAAAAATAATAGGGAAGCTAAAATATTCAACAATTTATATAATAAACAAAATAATCGATATTATGGAAAATAACTTTCCGAAAATAGCCAGTAAATTATTTAAAATTTAAATCAGATCCATGGCAGGGTTAAAAATAACTTAACATTTCAAACTTTTATTACAGCAAAAACGAGAATTGCAACGTACATTTTAACCGTTTGTACATGATTGTTTTTCTTGTACTCAGTGGAAAACATTTAGAAAAATTCATGAGTATGTATCTCTTCTAAATATTGAAAATAGCACTAAACTATCTTATATACCTTGGGATCGAATCTAGTTATGATCGCAGTTGAATCATTGATGTGCTGTAACGTTAACAATGTAAACCAATTCATTATAATACATTGTGGTAAATATAATGAACTTCTGAGCACTTAATTATAACATATTTTCATTTTAAATTAGTCACATCAATGTGAACTTTTGAGCGGCATCTATCACATAATTATTAATTATCCTAATTGAGTTTTCTACGAATAGCATTAAAATTTACATTATGGTAAAAAAAAATATTACCATAAAAATTTTTTTGACTAGACAGTAATTTTAACAAGTGTGAACCATCGTGCACGTAAAACGCATACAAAAAAATTGGTTCTAAAATTAACTGAGTCACGTTTAACGTAACAAAAAAGAGTCACACAAAATTTTTTTAATTTAATTAGTAAATGAAACTAGGGAGTAAAATAAAATCAGGCTCATATATTATTACGTAAAACAAATTAAAATACATACATATTATAATTAAAAATATTAATTATATAATATGACTATTGTATATGTTTATCGTACCGTGTTGAAAATATGAATGAAACCTACTAACATTTAGTGAAAATTTAATATTAAAATTTTCAATAATTAAATTTTCAACATACTAATATTATCAACATAGCCGTATTTGATAAATGAAAAACGAAAAATTGTGAATCATCTAAAGGAAACTATCACAAAAACAACACCTTTAACTTAGAACAGATAGCAATAAGGTAATATATTCTATTAACCTCTGAATTTTATTTTTTAAATTTTTGCTCCACATTTGGCGTCAACAGAAATTTTGGGGACGTATCAACTATCTTGCTACGGAAGATACAATAGAAGCAAAGAAAATTTAAAAGTGTAAAATTTGAAGTAATGCATTTAAAATCATGTTATTCAGATTGAAATAGTAAAACAACAACAATGGTAAAATTTAAATTTTAATATTGAATTACGATAAAGCTAATAGTATATGTAAATTATGGCTATCAAAAATTGGGTCATGACAGATGTGCTTGGCAAGCTGTCGTTTGATTGTATATCGTACAATTATTTAAAAAATTTATTTTATATACAATGTTAGAAGAGAGATTTTTGAAAAATTCAATTTTAAAATATTTAAAATATTTTTCCAGAAAGAAACACAAAAGTGAAAATTTATTAATGAAATAATTATACTAAAAACTTGCTTTGGTGAATTCC
This sequence comes from Cantharis rufa, assembly GCA_947369205.1. Taxonomy (NCBI): domain Eukaryota; kingdom Metazoa; phylum Arthropoda; class Insecta; order Coleoptera; family Cantharidae; genus Cantharis; species Cantharis rufa. The sequence goes on from OX376303.1 coordinate 91,342,479, forward strand.
AACATGGATAAATAATCAAACTAGAAACCTACAGCAACCCCAAGCTAAATTAAATTTATATAATGGTTTTAATTGAGTAATCGAAGCAAATAGATTAAGTTAAATTAAATGAAGCACATGACGACGAAAAAGTAATACACGAATAAGAAAATTATACTAAATAGAAAAAATGAACAAAACAAATATTAAAAATCTACAAAACAGTATTTTTTAAATTGAATGAACCTGTAGAAATTATCAAACAAAATTACTAAAGTCTTAAAAAAATCTTTGAGTCACCTATCAATTTTTTTTAATTTCTAGAAAACTATCGAAATAATTTAAATTATAAATAAATATGATTAATATTTGAGATTTGATGTGATTTGAATTTTGCAATTTGTAAGTTTGCAGTTAATAATTATTTTGTTCGTAATGAAAAAATAATTAATTGTTATAATTGATGTTATACGTATGTTTAAAGTCTTTACTTTTTTTGTAAAGCATTTGTGTTGGTTAGTAGAATATTTGGGTGAATTTGTAAATATTTATATAATTTAATGTGTTGTTAAATAGCTGAGATGATAGATTTATTCAGAATTGTTGATGATAATGATAATAATAAATTAATATAATTTTCTTCAAATTCTATGATGTAGCGAATGAACGATGTATAGTTGATATATTTGATTTAGATGTTATTGTTGTATTATAACAGAATTTTTAAATTTTGATGAGATATACAAACAAATCTATTATTACCTATACTATGTTGCGCTTACTGATTTACGATCCGATTATTGTGTAAAGTTGATTGATTTATTAATACTGTAAATAATTTACAATTCAATGCAACATTGTCAGTAGTTTGAGTTTAAAAACTTTTATGACGTAAGTTTGTTTAAATATCTTGGGTTCTGTAAAGGATTGTAGAAGTATGCTGAATTTAAAATTTATCAAGGAGGATTTGTCATATTATTTTGGTCGTGACTCGTCAGTGAAGTCATTAGGTGTTTTTGGGTGAAAATAACTTATAAATGAATTTTTTTTTTAACTTTTTACTCCAGTAACAAAAATTAGAACTTAAGTTTTTAGCAAGAAATTCAAACCAAACCAGAGACAAATTTGTAAGAAAGGTTTCAAAAATCACAAAATCTTAAATAGGCAGTTCCTGTACAGTTTATACCCAAAGTAGGTTATATCAAAATTAAAGTAGATAAAATTCTGTGTTGTCCTGAATTTGCCCTAAAAAACGTCGTTTTCAGTTTCTGACGTAGTTTTTTTCAGTTTATCTGACGAAAAAATAGTTAACAGATAAGTTCAAACTAGACTCAATTATTCTGTGAAATGCCTATTATAACAACTTAATACCTATAATATAACATAATATAAATACCAGATAAATAATAGGAGTAACATTTTTTACAGAAATAAACAAAAAATATTTCAAAAGGAAATAAATTTTACAATTTTCATCAAATATTAGGGTTTATTTGGAAATCCATATTTCTATACTGTTGAACTTATGACTCTAATTCTTTATATTTTAGATACATACTGTTGTGTTTTCTGAGATGCAAAGCTTATAGCTTGAGCCCTATTATAGTCACAAAGTTATTTAATACATATTATATATTTACAGATAATTCAGTCTAATTTCACTTATCCGTTGACTACTTTTGCGTCAGATTAACAGAAATAACGCTTTGTATCGAAAACTGAAAACAGCGGTTCTTTGAACAAAAATCGATAAAAAGCCAGGGCTGTACAAAGAACTACAGCTCAGAAACTGGATAGACTAGAACAAACATATGTTTTTATATTCTTATAAACAATTCTATTTACTTTAATTGCGATATCGTCTATTTTGACTAGAAGTTGTACAGGAAAGGGCCCAATTTAAGATTTTGTGAGTTTTGGGACCTTTACTTGAGCAGTTTTAAGATTATTGTATTTTAATTTGCAACTCCTAATTTTATTAATAGATAACTTAACTTTCAATTTAGTGAGTAAAGTCCTGTATACCATAAGCATTGCATCCTTGACTCTTGGCTCAAAAAGCTATATAGCATTCAAACCGTTCGGTCATTCACGCAACTTTTTTTTTAATACATGCAACCAAACTTGTGGAAAAAAACCGTAATCGTACAAGTAAGATAATCGTTCATAAATGAAATGTTTAAAGAAGTTTTAGTTTATTCCATTTGAATTTAACCTCGTACATCCAATGTTTATATAAATAGAATTTGAACCTTGACAGGAAAGAACGTTGACATGCCTTAGAAGTTCAAACAAAAACTTGCCATTTTAATAACAAATGAATATATGTATTTGAATTGATATTACTCTGTGTTGCTTTGGTTAAGATTACAAATAATACCAGCAAATAAAAAAATGTATAGTGAGGTAGATCTATTACACATGTAAACAGTTCAATATGTACAACATTCTTCTCTATGAATTAGTCAAAACTCAAAAGCTTGGTGCACTAAGCTTGTAATTGAGTAGGTATCTTTATTATTTAAATTAAACTTTGAGATAATAATTATTATGCTGCACGCAATGAACACCTTACCATAAGTGCATCTAACATTATGTAAATATTTATTTAACAGTAATTTTCAAACATCAGGTACCTATCCAGAAAAATTGAACATTTTGTAATAAATTACAGCGGACAAACATTGTATTATGTTATAAATATTTGTGTCATTTAAAGTATTTTATGCTGATAGTAAATGTGAATCGCTGCCCCCAGCGAAGTTTAAAAGTATCTTGTGCCAGAATTGGCATTTTGCCTGAGGATAGTGACTTCTACAGAAATAACTGTGTGGGTGAACGATTTTTAGGCTTAATATCAAATTTAAAATTTTACAAATTTGCAGTTTACTTGAAAAGTTATTGAGATGAAATTTGTAATATCTTTATTTAAGAATATTGTTCATCGGAAATGTATTCAATAAAAACAAGTATTTTGGAAACAAATCAAAAATTTTTTTAATTGATAAATACGGTTTTGGCTTATCCTTGATGGGCGTTGTTGAAATATGTAGGTTTTTTGCACATAATTGCTTCCTCGGTCATCGTTCGCATAACGGTTTAGTAAAATTTAAGCAAAAACTTACTGGTTGTAAGTAATTAATTGCATCGGCATCACAATGAAACTTCTGAAATTACATAAGGACTACAGGATGTCAAATATATAAATATTTGGACTACCAAATAAATATTCAAATGAGGAATATTATCTTCGTTTTTGTCACTGCTGTAAATTTTAATTTGCTGTACCTCAAGAATATAATTTTATGTAATATTTTGTAATAACCAATTTAACTGGAGATTGGTTTCAATCAAAATCTTTCATTTATAAATTACAAGTGATTCATATCAAATGAATTCGCATATACAAAAATGCACTTGACACGTTCATCCTGGTTATATAAATGTTAAGCTCGTGCCAATGATTCGTATTGTTCACATCTGGACTCTCTTTATAACTATTAAAGTATGCAAAGTACGGCATAACTTTAAAACATATTTGAAATTTTAAGTAAATTTCGTTGTATTAAAAATAACTTGATTACTTTTTATATTTTTTATTTTACATTTGGATTTACATTACGTTACACGTACGTTACTGTGCATAGTTCCCATAAAAATCTAAGATCAGCATTAATATACTTTTTTGAAACTTTTATCCGCATTCATACATTTTCAATATAATAAGTCTCTTCACCGCAGTTTGCTTCCATTGTTGGGAAGCTTAGCTAGAATAATATAGACATTGTCTTCATTGTTCTACTGATAACTTATGACATTTTAACATACGTTCTATTTACAGACACACAAGTTAAGTTCTAATGTGCACATGCTTCCTATAATTTGTACCATATAATTTTGTTTTGTTTTGGAATCACTTCAAGCAAGTTGACATTGTTGTACTTAATTTTGAAAATAATTGTCATACCACTAATTGGTAGCAGGTAGACTCCGTTATATAAACTTACAAGTACATATGTATGTGGGTACAATTTTCTATAGCTATATAAAAAAATAATGAATAAAATTCTCATTTTATGAAAGTACACCATAAATTACACTTCTTTGATGTAGTTTTTCAGCAAGTTAACATCAATAGAAGTTCCTTGGATATGTGTATGTGTGTATATTCGAATAGCGCTATAATTCAACCTCGGCACCAACATTTCGTTTTGATGTATTCTTTATATTATTTGTCCTTCTTGCTTATGAAGGTGTATAATAACTTGCTGATTATATAAACTGTAGTAAAACCACGTGGCTGTTTACCGAAACCACTTAAATGCGATTGCTGTAAAGCAATCTGTAAAAGTAGAAAAATAATAATCATAAACTGAAAATTTTACTTGGAACATTTAAAAATAATTAATAAGTTAATGCCCCACTTACAACAGCTACGTTAAATTTTGTTGCAACTTTTCTTGAAGCATGATTAAGCCTCTTTATAAGAAAATATCGATTGTTTATTGAATTTATGTACGTTATGCAATTTCTTAACTTTGATTCGCCGGCGAACAAAAAACTATTTTAAAGAATTGATACTTATTTTGCTGAAAATTTATTTTTAAAAATGTTCAAAAGCTGACTAGCAGATCAATGGATGATCAGTAAATAATAATTTTATTGGCATAAATTTAAAGGTACTATTTATCTATAGTATGTATGTATGTCTAGCTGTGTATATACAATTTTATGTTGTCAGTTAGATTACAACAATTAAATTTTATACTAATTCCATCTTATTTATAAATTTATTATACTTAATAATTATTGTTGGGTGAAGATTTTCATTAATTTTATTAAGCCTTCAAATATATAACTACGATTTCGAACGTTGACTTGTCGAAAATCATTTATTGGCAACCTCCAAATTCTTTGTACTTTTATTTATAGAAGTTTTACCGGAAACGGAAATATTTTTTTTATCAAAAATTTTTCTTTACTATTTTGTTAAAATATTAAAAGCAAAAACCGGCAAAATTAATGCATGACAGTACATGTGAGGTAGAGCAGATTGAAAAACTCACATTGAAGCAGAACACCAGGAAGATCATTCAAAATCTGGCGCGACAACTGTACCTCAACGTCGCAACGTCGCCGTCGCATTAAAATAAAATACATAAACGATATAAATAGAAAAATAAGTCTAAATTTTTAATATGCTCCTGCATCTTCTAATAAGATCGAAAGGTATCGTCATTGAACAAATCTCTGATTTACTTATTTGTATCATCATAAAACTTGGAAACCTTTTAATAAATTAATTAATAGTAAAACTCTATTTATATTTCCTTTTTCGTAATTTAAATCTTTAGTATATAAACCAAAATAGTAGGTATATTTTCTAAAAGTAAAATCGCACATAAATAATTTTACTGGTGTCCTGTTCGGCCTAAACTTATCTTTACATTCTTCTCGGTTCATTCGACTTATGAAAACATAGATCCAATTCTTGTGACAATATATTTATTTTATGAGTTTTTAAATTATTTCTATAAATCAGTCCCAAATTATAAGAGGTATTTGTTCATTTTAAGCTTCTTGCTGCTATTAAAACTACAAATGTACAATTTTTTATATAGATTTTGTGGTCTACCAATTGAAGTAATTTGAAAATTTAAATAATGTTAAGATTATTTTGCAATCTCCACTAAAAAATAATAATATATTTTTTACCAAGGGATCAAAAATGCACTACTTTACTCCTAAGGAAAACATGCTATTTTGCTTCCGGTGGAGAGCAAAATAAAGAGCAAAATTCAAAATACAGTTTAATGTATAAATTTATATTATGGTGAAATAAAAGCTATTAAAAAATTCAGTTTTGTTGACGTCCCAGCATTTTTTGAAATTATGTTTTGGTATCCATTTATAAGTAGTTTTTTTAGAATTAATGGCGTAAATAAAATTTTCAAATAATTATATTTGGAGATCACAACATAATATTTTTGGTCATACAAAACAAATCTTTTTTAAACGCATTTTTTGTTGCATAAAAGAACAATATATCAATACTTGCAGAAATCAACAACTGATATAAATAACAAATATTTTTTTTAAGTTTTAAAAATGATTATGGCAGTTGTTGAATTGTTAATTTCTGTTTGACACTGAATATTGCAGAGGGTGATCAACACCGAAGGCAGTTATTCAAAGAATAGTTTTGTTTAGCAAAAAAAATAGGTAATCTCAAAATACTAATACTAAAATACCGAGGTGGTATTGAGGTACTATAATACCAACGAATATGTATTTGATTTAGTGGAATAACAGTGTTATCGTACGATACATTCGCTCAATTTATATTTTGAATTTAATAAATCGTTTGTTATTTTATTGAAACTTTTATCGTTTGATATTGTCGGTTTAATTAGATGCAGATATTTTCAATACCTTTTCAAGTATTAATTTTTTAAATTTTGTGCAAATATACATAAAACATTAATTAACAGGTTTTTTGCTAAATCAACTTTTATGATTTCAGACCCATTAACAGTTAATGGTTTTAGGTGTAAAAATCGTGTGTCGCTTCGGATTTATTAATTATTTTATCCGCGAATTTAGCTCTCCCCAGTAGTCTAACCCCTCGATGTCACAAAATGTATAACAATTTGTACTACAAACACGTAGTAAAAAAAGTAGAAAAAAGTATTACAATTTCTGATTGAATTATTACTGTAATGTGCTATAAAATGTTGTAAGAAATGTTTTTAGTGGTTAAGCACAATAAGGTTTCAGACAAAATTTTACTGTTTTTATCTAGATTTTCCCAGACCTCCAAGATATACATCTTCGATTTATGTCCTTAATATCTAGTTTTTGAAAATTTCCATGTCTGGAGGTTTTGGAAACTTAATTTATGAAATTATTCATTTGTTTTTAATGTCAGTTGTTATAACTATCGCGCAAATATTGTGGTTACGTTGAATTTCCGGCACTGAGCAAGATGAATCTGCATAATTCCTTATGTCATAATATTAAGATTTTATTATTATTTATTATCTTTCATAATAAACGTTATTCTACGTTTATTAATGCTAAATAAACACAATTGAAAATACTGGTACTGTAAAACAAATTTTCCTAATACTGTTTGAAAAAGTCTAACTTTTCAATATTCCTTTGAGTAAGTAACAAAAATTTTTATTTAGCATAAATATTAACTTAATAAAAATTAAATATTAATTAATGAAAAGCAATATTTAAAAATTTTAAATAATGTCCCTACCTCCATCAACCAATAAGAGAGGTTCACTTAAAACAATGTACCTTATAATTTAAATTTTCGATCAAAACTCAAATTCATAGATAAAATTGATGTTAAATTAAAAGTGTATAAAATAATATAATTATTTTTATTTACATCAATTCATTTAATCAAACAACAAAAAATTAAAAATTATTTACAGTCGCTCACTTGCGTCCGAACGGACCAATGGTTCAAATCAAAATAAAAAGAATTTGTTTTCCGAAGTAAATTCCTGCAAAATCAAATTTTATTGTATTCTAAATAAACCTTTACTTTTATGAATTTTATAAGTCAGCAAATTTTGGAAAACTCCAAAATTGCTATAAAATTATTGGCGCCTGCCTGTTGCAGGTAGGACGGTTTTTTACCCCAGTATAGAAAGGCTCATTACAAACGAAAATAATAATTTGCAAATCAATATTCTGTAATAGTTTAAATAAAAAATTTATTTGTTTCTTTATTTGCTGATTTTCTGACACTTTGATTTCCATAAAATCTTGTCCACCCAACTTGAATCTAAAATTCTGTCAAGTTGACTATTAAATAACACACGTATTTGCGAAACATTTATTATATTGTGCTGTTGTTGAATCACATTTTATATCGTACATAAGCATTTGTATAAATAAAATGTAGTAATTTGAAATAAATGAGATTTAATACGGTATTTTCCAGTGCTAAGGCTTGTGATATATCATCTTGTAAAATTAACTGAGAAGTACCATCTTAAACTTTGATGCTGGAGGCATTTTAACTACTTTATTTTCTTCGCACTGTTAGAAATTGAAATCTTGTATCTTATTTGCAGTATAAAAACCACCTAGAGCATTGTGTGTATTACATTTATATCTTTTTAAAAACAAGAATCGGATATTTTCGTCCATAACTTTTATTGTAATAATATGTATTTTACATTAAAACAAGTTAAAATATAGAAAGCAAGAAATTCGGAAACCACGTGATATTCTTTGAAAATATCCTTTAATGTTTTTCATATAAATATAAATATAGTAATAAAGAAATCTTTAATCACATTTACAACTTGATGAATCACACAGGACTGCCTGGGTCTTATTTTTATTTGATCTGCTGTTTTAACATTTTTTAACAATTTTTAACAACTGTTGTACCTCTTTGACCTTCGCAGAGGTTATTAAATTATTAAATAAAACGTGGTACGCAACACTAAATTTGAGAACTGATTACTGAACTCCTGAAATTCCTCTACTCTCCGGGTACCTCATGTTTAGATCTGTGTGATCTCTGTTTCAATTATACATATTTACTGTTTTGATCTTATATTTCAATATTGTGAAAATTTACACTATGTTCATGGCTGAGGTTTAGTTTAAAATTTCTAAAAGTAGTTTATTTAAAAATTTTAAATAGAACGCTACGCTTTAGTGATTTATGGAAATATTCACAATAAGAATAAATTATTTTTTAGTACTGAATAAATACTAAGTTTTGAATCTTAATTTTCTTAAAATTTCCATATCAAATATCTGTTTAAATAACTTAGTTCAACCAGTTCCCAAATGAAGTGATATTTTTACTAAAAGTTAAAAAGATTTTCTTTAAAAACTTTGAAAATCTTTCTTACTTTATTATGAAAGTCGTACTAATACCAACGCAAGTCAACAAATTACTCAAAACCGAGATAACCGCAACCTACCACGTACAAGTCTTATTACACTGCCGTTTTCATTTGACGACTTGCTATATAAATTAGTAATATTGGCGATGTTGACAAAACTTAACCAAAGCTGCCGCGTTAGCTAATCAAATATTAAATACATATTCAAAAATAGAAAACCGTTACGAAATTTTGTTTTGAACATAATTTAAAAACAATAGTCATTTTGCAAGGCAACGTGAAAATAAAACGGATATTTCATTTTATTGAAACATTGTAAGCTACCGAATTTCTCTAAGATTGTAAATTTACAATTTTTATATGAATGCATATGAATTTATTTTTTTTTCATGAGCAAAGAAATTATGAAACTTTTTATATTGTCAATATTAGACAAAATTGCTCAGTGTTATGCTATGTTTTGAATTTTATGTTTATGTGTTTGTTATATGAAGATATAATAAAAATTGGGAGCTTTAATGGTTCAGCTAGACAATAAAATTTTTTTATTGTTAGAAATAATCGAGGAAACTGCTTGTGTCTAAAATCCGAAAATTATTCTTTATGTCTTCCCAAGTTAAAACTTGCAATGTAGGAAAGTATTTTTGGTGGGTATATTAGGTATCTAGTTTTCATTTTGACGTCATAAAATTTTATTGCATTGAAAAATTAAGCCTGCACTCATGGAATTGACACACAAAATGCTCTGGTTTTTTGCAATAAACTCAAGTATGATTGTCAACAATCCCCACGTGAAGTGTGGCAGTTCGTTTCCAAAGTTTTTTTAATTCGTTTTTAATAATTTAATTTATTTTGCTTAATCTCATATGTATATAATAAATTTTCTTAATCCCGAGTCAAATACGTATTTTATGTATTATTTATTTATATATTGCATGTATTATATTTTTAAAATATTTTACAAAAAAATTTATGTTTGAAAATAAATTTTATAAAATCCTGAAGTTCTATTGCATTATGTTTATCAAATAAAAAGAGAGCTTTATTCCTAATTTTTCTTTTATGTTTTAAGAAAAAATATTAAGTTAAAAACTTTTATAACTTTTAATTTTCATTAAACAGTAACCTATAAATTTTCTTAAGGCTCTAGGGACTGTGCAATTTGTCAAAGAAACATATCAGAAGCTTGTAATGTGATATCGTAGCCAATCTGTTGTTATGGAAATCTGTTATTAAGTAATTTATTAACTTCCTGAGCAAAATGTAAAAACCACATATTTTGTCAAGTGAGAGCTACATTTACTAGCAGCTGTTTTAATTTTTCCCAAAGGAAATGTAAATATAAAGTATTGCAAGTAAGCAACATGTTTTTGCTTCCTAATGCGTTACTAAATTTCCCATACCTACTTAAAAAATCTTTCACAAGTAATCTTTTTATATTTAAATCATAATGCTTAATTATTTAGGTGCATAAAGCTCTTCGAAAAACATAAAATTATTTAGTTGCTCTGTAATTAGTAATTCCATAATAATAATAATTGGAAAGTGATATGAAAATATGAATAATCACCTTTTTTGAAACTAAAATTGTAGTCTTCGCCACACTATGACATTATCAAGCCATGAACTTAAACTGAGAATGTAGAGATAATTTGTTTAAATTTTATTTATATTAATTAATTTTTTATTATTAATTATTTAATAAATAAAAATCTTAATTAATTTATTAAGATCGAGAATAGAAATAGAATTATTAGGAATAAACTGAAATAAATTTATTATCTTTATTTAAACCAAGGAGCATATCCGATTTTGGTACAGAGAATTTCCAAAATATTTCTGTTATCTCAATTTGAGTTCGGTTTAGATCCAAATGTGAAGTAATTGAAAATGTATTAGATGAAATTATTTTATTATTTTTTTGACAATTTATTTAAGAAAAAAAAGAAATACTGGTACAGATGTATGCTTATAAGCCATATCCCGATTTAAATTAATGTTAAAATTAACCGTTTTCGTTGCACCTGCGAACGGCAGGTATCGAAAGAATTATGAAGGGGGTGAGTGCTAACAAATTCAAGTCTGTAATTTATTGGGTCTGAAAGTTAATGACATTAATTTATTAAGTTATTATTTACTGCTTTCAAATGATAAATTTATTAAGATAATATAAGTTGCATTTCTGTATCAATGTTTTTATTAACATGTTCTTTGATCGAATAATTTATCTGCCTACGAGAAATATATTTCTTCTTATTAATTTGTATCTCATTTTATACTCCTACTGTATTACAACTTTCTAATCTATGAAATTACGCTAAATATTATACATAATTATATACAGCCTTTGTTTGTGTATGTTCATCTGTATCATTTTGATGAATCTTCCCTAAAGTTAAAGACGATTTTTCATGTAATGATGAAGTGAATGGAATAATCATGTTTATCTTTTATTATCGGCCACGGTCAGTTTTCACGATATACCAATTAAATAACACAATTTAAGATATTAAAAGAAAAAAATACTAAAAAAGAGTATATTTATGTATACACTACGAATGCACGTTTTGAATTGAATATAAATATATGGATTTATTGTATTGTACACTTACGCTCTAATACTACCCTTATAAACTAATCCATTACTCTATCTCTAACTACTACTACTTTCTACTCTATTACTCTCTCTTCCCCTTCTGATGCTACCCTTATTATTTATGTGAAGTCTTAATGTTTGGTCAACATTACACTTTATTTCTATTTATGTGTAAATACTAAACATTTTACTTACATGTCTGTACTGGAATAAATTCTTATTCACACTATGTTCACTACATATGAATATTTTCAAAAGTAAAATATTACTGTATGTACAACCCCAAATTATAAGAATATGTCATAGCAATATTTTTTCCATTACTGTTTGTAGGCAATGTGATATGCTCTACGACTTATAAACAAAATCTATATATTATTTGTTAGAACCCGATGATTGCGGCACATCGTACACGCAGTACGATACGCAACCGAACGCCCAAAAAGCGTAGCATGCGGGAGTGACAGCAGCAGATGTCACGAACGGTTTATGTTTGATTGTAATTGTTGTAGTAGAATAAAGATACTCTTATATAACATTTGCTAATAGGTTATGGGGCCCAGTTAGCAACGAAAGCAATCATTAAGGTTTATCTGCAATACGTGTGCCATAAAATTTATTTTGCGCTGAAACCAGTCGGAACGACAGTACGACGAATATGGGAACTAGATCTAGAATAGAAGCGCTGAACAAAGAGAATTATGACACCTGGAAAATTCAGATGGAAGCCATACTGGTAAGAAGCGATTTGTGGACGTACGCAAACGGAAGCTTCGAGAAACCAACAGTGACCCAATGTGATGATAAATCTGAAGAGCAAGTCCAAAAATGGTTGAAATTAGATGGCAAAGCAAAAGCTGAAATAATTCTGTCAATTAATCCGACAGAATTGAAACAAGTCAAAGGATGTGCCACCTCGAACGAAGTCTGGATCAAATTAGAAAGTATATATCAATCTAAAGGACCAGCGAGAAAGGCCACATTACTAAAACAATTAATGTTACAACGGATGGAAGAAGGTAATGACGCACGAATTCACATTAACAATTTTTTCGACGCAGTGGATAAATTGGAAGATATGGATGTGAAAATAAACGCAGATTTACTAGCCATCATGTTGCTATACAGTTTGCCTCCGAGTTCAGACAATTTTCGATGTGCCATTGAATCTAGGGACGAACTACCCACGCCGGAAGCATTACGCATAAAGATAATCGAAGAATATGATGCTCGAAAAAAGGAAACCCGCGATGTCGAGAACGCTATGTATGTAAACAAAAACTCGAAACACATACGTTCAAAGAATATGAATTCGAACAAGACGGTGGATAAATCTTTTAATTATCGTTGCCATAAGTGCAGAAAATTTGGGCACAAGTCAGCCGAATGCAGAAGTAAGAAAAATAACGATTCGTTACTTGTTTCAGAAGCATGCCAAGTTGGATCTATCAAATCGCCACCAACCTGGTGCTTGGATAGCGGTGCAACATCACACATGTGTATAAATGCAAATAATTTCACAGAAATTGACAATTCCAAAAGTGAAATTTTAAATTTAGCAAACAGTGCATCGACTAAAATAATTGGTCAAGGCGACGTATTAGTAACCACAAAGGTGCGGGGTGAAGTTAATAATATAACACTAGGTAACGCTTTACACGTACCGGACTTACGCACAAATTTAATATCAATTGGCAAAATAACAAACAAGGGCTACGAAGTTTTATTTAAGAAAAACAAAGCACTAGTTACCCGTCCCGATGGAACTATTGCAGTAGTTGCGGACCGCGTTGGTGACTTGTACTACGCTCGTATACAAAATCGTGTGGAAAACGCTGCAAATAAGGCGGAACAAAACAACATCTTGCCGAAAGCATCGTTGAAAACTGCAATGTTATGGCATCGTCTCTTAGGTCATTTAAATTTCAAAGATCTTTTAGAAAGTGCTAAAAGGGGTACGATCAAGGGAGTGAATGTTGATTTTAATTTGAAGGACGCTAACCTCGAGTGTGATGAGTGCATTAAAGGAAAAATGACGAGAAACGCTTTCCCAAAAAAATCGGAACGGAAAAGTGATCTTCTCGAAATCATACACACAGACGTATGTGGACCTATGAGGGTCGAATCGAACGGGAAGTCAAGATATTATGTTGTATTCATAGATGACAATTCTCGATGGTGCGAGGTTAGATTTATCAAATCAAAAACTGATGTTCTGACAGTTACGAAGCAGTACATCAACATGGTCGAAAAGCAAAAAGGAAGATCGGTCAAGTGCATTCAGTCCGACAATGGTACGGAATATACAAACAACGAATTTGAAAAATTGTTGAAAGACCGTGGAATCGTAAGACGATTGACTGTCCCGTATAATCCGGAACAAAACGGAATTGCAGAGAGGAAAAATCGTACTCTTGTTAGCACAGCTCGTTGTTTACTAATGCAATCCGGTTTACCGTCAAGTTTTTGGGCAGAAGCAGTTAATACCGCAAATTATATTCGTAATCGTTGTCCAACAAAAAGTTTGAATGGGAAAACTCCGTACGAAATCTGGAATGGGAAGCCTCCCGACGTCAGCGATTTCAAAGAATTCGGATGTAAAATTTATTGTTTGAATAAAGATCCGAAAAGAGGAAAGTTTGACGTGAGATCACAAGAAGGCATATTTCTAGGTTATTCGGAAGAATCCAAAGGCTATAGAGTATGGTTAACTAAGCAAAAGAAAGTAGAAGTGACACGAGACGTTAAATTTCTGGTAGGTAACAATTCTAACAAACGAGAATTTACAGAATCTCTTCTGGAAGCCGAAGACGTAGACGAAATTAATCAAGAGTCCGAAACCGAAGACGTAGTCGAAATTATTCAAGAGTTAGAAACCGAACCAGTAATTGAAACCAATCAAGAAAACGAAGTCGAAATTATTCAAGAGTTAGAAACCCAACCCGTAATTGAAATCAATCAAGAAGACGAAGTCGAAATCGTAGGCGAAGAAGAAATTACCACTCATCAAAGTCATGAAGTGCGTGGTAGCGGTAGACCATCAATAATAAGGACAGGTTGCAGAGGAAGACCAAAAAAGGTGTACAGAATGGTTAATCCTGAAGCAAATAAAATGCAAGATGAAATTCAAGAAGCATTTATTTCAGAAATTACGATGAAGCAAGCAACTAACGGACCTGACGCTTTAGAATGGTATGAAGCAATGGCCAGCGAAATGACATCGATAATGAAGAATAACACATGGTTATTGGTGGATCGTCCTACCAACGAAAACGTCGTAGGTAGTCGAATGGTTCTAAGGAACAAATACAAAGCAGACGGCACTCTCGAAAGAAGAAAGGCCCGACTTGTAGCACAAGGGTTCAGCCAACAACCCGGAATACATTTTAACCAAACATTCGCTCCTGTTGCCCGACTCGGCTCAATGAGATTAGTTGTTGCTTTAGCAGTACAACACAACATGAAGATACATCAAATTGATGTGGCTTGCGCCTACCTAAACGGTGAAATAGAAGAGACAATATACATGGAATTACCGAAACAAGCATCAGAAATTCTTAGAATTATTTCTCACCAAAACAATCCTACGAATGTTAAGAAGGCAGAAGAAATGTTAGAAGCTATGCAAATCGGAAACAAAGTATGTCTACTTAAGAAGGCTCTATATGGTCTCCGTCAGGCTGGAAGAAGCTGGTACCATAAACTCGATAAATTCTTGCGTAATTTAGATGCAAAACCCACCAATTCCGATCCATGTTTGTACCGTATTGGTGGAGGGGAAGATGTCATACTAGTATTGGTATATGTAGACGATATCCTGATAGCTTCGAAAAATTCCAAAGGAATCCACAATCTTAAGAAAAAGTTCTCGGATGAATTTGAAATCAAGGACATGGGTGATGCAAGTTATTGTCTTGGAATCGAATTTTCTCGTGATAGAAATAACATAGGTTTGCATCAGCAAGGGTACGTAATTGATTTATTAAATCGTTATGGAATGATCGACTCAAATGCAGTGAGCACGCCCATGGATCCGAACGTGAAGCTACTAAAACCCACAAAACACGCAACAAGTGAAGAAGAAGAGTTACCTTATAGGGAATTAGTTGGTGCCCTAACATACTTGGCCGTAGCTACCAGACCCGACATAAGCCACGCCATAAGTTGTTTAGGTCAATTCAACAACTGTTACCGAAAGTTACACTGGAATGCAGCGAAACGTGTCCTACGTTACTTGAAAGGTACTACGAATTTAGGAATTTTATATAAGCCGGATAACCAAGGTCTTAGAGGATACGTGGATGCCGATTGGGGAAATTGTCCAATCGACAGACGCTCTTACACTGGGTACACATTCATCATGTCAGGTGGTCCAATTTCATGGGAGTCTAAGAAGCAGAAAACCGTGGCTCTTTCATCGACGGAAGCCGAATACATGGGAATGACAGAGGTAGCAAAAGAATCCATATACCTGCATAAATTCATAAAAGAACTTGAATGTGAAAATGTAGCAAATATTAGAATATTTACTGATAGTATGAGCGCACTAAAGTTAACTGAGAACCCTGTGTTTCACGCTCGAAGTAAACACATCGACATAAGATACCATTTCATACGTGAAACAATTAACAGCAAGTTATTAAAGTTATTACACGTGCGAACAGAAGAAATGATTGCGGACGTATTGACGAAAGCTTTGAGTAGACCAAAACATACATCATGCGTCGAAATGATGGGTCTTGGTTTAGCAGCCAGTTTTGGTCGGTCGCGTCTCGAGGGGAAGTGTTAGAACCCGATGATTGCGGCACATCGTACACGCAGTACGATACGCAACCGAACGCCCAAAAAGCGTAGCATGCGGGAGTGACAGCAGCAGATGTCACGAACGGTTTATGTTTGATTGTAATTGTTGTAGTAGAATAAAGATACTCTTATATAACATTTGCTAATATTATTTAAGAACTATTAACGGGAAAACCATCGAAAAGTGGTTGAGGTATTGTTGATAAGATGAGTTTGCTACTATGAAACTGACATAAACTTGTAGTCAGGAGCGAATTTAACAGTGGATAAACGGGCCCCCCAATTTAAAAAGACTCGCAAAACCCTACTTTTACACTTCTTTTAATAAATGTTATCAAGTTTGGTTTCATATAATGTAAAAATATATTTTTCAATATTTTCATCTGAACCCAAGGCGTCAACCAACCCTAAGCCACCACTGCTTGTACTAGATCTTACTTCAACAAGGTATATAAGAGTACAACAGGACAAAACCCTATTGTAAACATTTATTTTTATATTAACAGTGGAAAATCTATTATATAAAAATAATGAAATCAGATGCAAATTTGACTACAATTCAAATCGATATAATCATTGTAGCATGTATAGAGGTATAACGAAATGAAAGCAATATAAAATATTAAAACTCCTATAATGAACAAAACGATGTTATCGAAATTAATGCGATGAAACAAAAATACTGACAGTGTTGATTTATACAGAATTTATTATATAGTTTTAGGGTAAGGAAGCCAATCAATTTTGAAAAAAAATTGCCTGGTTATATAGCAGGTTTAATTTTAATGTGAACACACATAATATATTAAACGTTTTATTTGAAATTGCATATAAAACGAGAAAAAAATGTTAACACTTACAAACACGTGTGATGAAACGTGAGCCTCCATTTTATTGTATAAAAAACAGAATAAAAACGAACCCGTTTTTATGCATTGTATAATAATAATTGGAAAATCTCTATCGCGTTTTAGATTTCAAAAAAATTGAAAATTATGCTCATTAGTAATTTACATGGCAGTAGTAATTTTAAATTGCGGGAACAAATGGTGATAATGTGAGGAGAACATCGTTCTGACACATCCTACATTAATCAATTAAGTTAATAATGAACAGAACACTTTTTTGTTTTGTATACATAATGAACTCTTACAAAGAATTGTAGTAAATGTGAGTAATTAAAAATGCAATTTATTTACAAATCGCTAATTTTTATTTTGTTAAAATTAACAGCACATGAGTTTTTGATTACCATTTTTTCAAATTAAAATTTAAGAAATTACTGGTGCATGCGGTAATCGATAATTGGTTAAGATATTATTAACTCTTTTTAATTTTAAAAATACCATTCGACTTACTGTTGCTTTGAAAACTAGCACTCTCCAGGTTGTTTGCAAGGGTAAATCCAAAAATGAAATTAATTAGACATCCTATAATTCGAATGCCATATTTTGGTAACTTTCGGCGCATCTCGCATTTAAAAAATCACTACAATGCCGTAAATCCACATGGTATTTTTACACTTAACCCATTTTATTTAAAAAAACCACGAGCGCGAAAATCGTACGAACGAATTTTTAATTTTATTTAAATATAGCGTCGTTTCACGTACAAAAAGCATTCTCAACTAAAAACACACATGCGACCAAAAGTCAGGCATCCCTAAGCATGTGAGTTAAGTAGAAGCTCCTACTCTTATTTTTTGCTAGTTAAGTTTATATTTAGATTTCTATGGATGTTTTAATTACATTTTTGAGTTTGCAAATAATATTTTCGTAAATGCAATTTTAAAATTAATTGAATTCATATGCACTAATTTTGGAACGAAATGCACGTTCGGAAGTAAAATTTTAAGTAACTAGACAATAATGAGAAGAATAAAAATACTTTTATACGTATAATAGCAAATTGAAGAATTTTAAAATCAAATTTTATATTTCAAGAAACGAAATGTAAATAAAATTACTCGAATCAGCTGTTGAATACAATTTAGTAACGGTTATTTTGGGATAACGATAATTTTATTTTAAACTAACGATAGGGGCCTATTAATATCTTTAATCAAATTTATGTTTGTGCAAGTTCAAAATGCATTATATCTGATAGAAAAGTCATCTGATCTAATTTGTGAGTTAGTTACCAGAAGTGGTGCACTAATTCATTGTTTGCATAGATTTTCGAGCACAATTAGCTTTCCTGACCCTTCGCGTAACAGTGAGAAATTATTATTATCTAGAAATGAATCTTCTTGCTAGTCTACTAGACAATGATAACCTTTATCGATTTTGTATGTAAGATGCGAACAGTTAGTTTCGCCTTTAGTACAAATTTACGGCGCAGATAATTATATTGATAAGTTATAGGAAAGTGAGGAGTTTTCTATTTTCATCGTTATTTCTTATAGGTTATGTGAATTGGAAAAGTCGCCTTTACACTTTATTGGAAAAGAAACGACCATGCACAGGATTTACGGTATCCTTTACACGTAAATCGCAAAGTTGTTGGGGTGGAACGCAGGAGTTTTTAGCAGATAGCTCATTTGTCATTGATATCGGCGTTTGCCTGACACGAAGTTATCACAGAGCGCCAGAGTAATTGCAGAAATTTTATTGGGAAATACGACAGATTCTATTTAATTTTGCATTTATCTGGCATATTTGAAGATGTTTAATAAATAACTTTAAGAGCGGTAATTTATATTCTCAAGTCTAAATCAAATATAAAAAAATTGAATTAATTCATTCACATGCTTTTAAAGATGTCACAAAGCAAAACAAAAACTACTTAAATAATTCTAATTTTTTTTATTATTCTATTTTTAGAATTTATAGGAAAACGCACTATCGTCAGATTGAGGAAATTTTTCTTTCTAAACACTCCCTGACTGGTACTAGACGTTACAGCATTAAATTTATTATTAGTCTGATAATCTTCTGATTTTAGAACTATAGTGTACCTTGATAACCTCTATAAATCTTGCAACAAGTTCAAGGGAATACCCGAGGTGGTGTCAAATAAATAGAATGTTAGCAAAACCTAAACAACAAGACCCATAAATGCATCTGTTAGTTGTAAAAGACAATCTACATAATAGTTCATGCATCCGCATGCATTGTTTAACCGCTAGGAATACTGGAACGTTCATTGCACAAAAGTTATGGGCGAAAGAGCAAAGTGCTCGTATTCGGACCCTGGTTAGCGCTTCATTTGACTGTTTGGTTTACGCAGTTTGTTTATTTAAAATGGGGTATTTCTAAAATGTTTTTAATTGAATTTCAAATTTTTACAGGCGCGATGATAAGAAAATAATTAAAATTAGACCGCTGCAAACAGGCCTAAACAAATAAAATTGGCGGGTTACTTTCAATATTGAGAACGAAAAATAATAACGAACCTTCCAAAATACCTATGTTGTACGAGGTTTGAGGTAACACCGAGTAAGAAAACTAAGCAAAGAACTGCGTTGATCTAAAATTGATATTAGTTTTTCTTCCAGAATATAAATTTAATAATATAAACACAAGTTTTATTTTGTACACAAAATATACTTTGATGTCGTATTTTTAGCTTCTTGATATATATTTACAGTTTTTCGAATTATTTTACTAATAAAGTAGGGGTAAGGTGTTCCATTTCCATTTTATTGCTTAATAATGTAAGTGTTTACAAAGCATTACAACAAACATGATAAAACTATATACAGAAAATTATTTTCTACTAGCTCATTGTTATATGTAACATATTGTACACTCGGAACTAACCCTAATGTAGCACCCGAGGACATGGACGTATGCTTTACAAATTTACATATGTAGAATACCTCGAATGATAAAACATACTGGAATTCGTTGGTCTGTATATTTACGAAACATTGAGTAGGCAGAAATATCTGCATTTTATAGTTAAATTGCTATAGCAGTTGCAGCTACATTTAGTTCTCTATTAATGTTTATCTAAACAAAACAACTTTGCAGTTAGAAGCGAATATTCTGACATTGCCATCATTTGGAAATTTAGAAAATACGATTTAAGTGCTGTAAAATAAGAGGACAGGAAAAAGGTGTCAATTAAAAATAGAACTTGAAAACATTTAAATAATTCTAGCTTGCTGCTATTTATATTTAGTATATTTAAATCTACAACACAAGTTAACTATTATCAAACTTTTGTTTTCGTGTTTAAATTCTTCGTAAAGTATCAAAATTATTTTAGAAGATTTTGATTTAAAAGGGCGGCATAATTGAGGTTATGATTTGAGTGCTACAAATCGAACTCGATCTCCTCACAAAGCAAATATTTCTTTATTAAAGTTCGTGCTGCCTTATCATTCGCAAAAATCAGCCGTTTGTCAGAGATGAAACCACCCATTTAAACGTTGGTAGCGGTATTCTAGTCTTTTAAATGCGTTTGTTTTAACAAGACTTTACCAAATTTATAACCCCATTTAAAGACGCTAATTACCGGTTCTACCGTTTATACACTGACCTCAATATTAAATTTAGTTTATCAGAATTATGAAAATTAGATTTACCTCAAATTTTCTTACTTTATCACAATGCTCGTTAAAGTATAAATTAAAAAAAGAAAAGAAAATTGAGATAAAAATACTTTTGCATTGACACATAGCTTACGCATTTCCGTTACAACCGGAAACAATATAGCACATGAATCTTAAAGCTTCGCGTTCGGTTCAATTTCTCGGCAAAAATAGAAATATTTATACTTAGCCATTTTTATTTCATATTTGCAGTTAAAAATTACCATTTATTTGTTTCACAATGGCATTTTCTTTATATTATAGTTTTTGTTGGATATTTTATAGAGTTATAAAATTATTATTGGAATATGGAAAAAAATTTTTATTACGTTTCGATATTACTTCTTTTATAACTTTATCGATTTCCCAAAATTTTAAACTAAAAATTTTACATGTATTTGAATTTTATAAAAAATACACAGTCTTTTGAGTTTTACAAATAATCACAAAATGTTCAGCAACTATTATTGCTATCATTATTCTTGGGAACATGCAGGAGTGGGGTTCAAACCCACTACCATGGGATGATTTAGGGAAATTTTACTATTACCATTCAAGTACGAAAATTATTCATATTTTAATTTAATAAACAAAATTGAAAAGCTTTATTCGTTATACTGTACTGTAATATTTACATAAAAGAAATATTAATCAACGCTACAAAATACATCATTAACAGTTTATTAAATAAATAAAGTAGTAACTAAATTCTTAATGTCAATGATTTAAATCGAAAAAATAGCAGGTAAATCTCGTGCAATTCATATGCGAATGTCATGTACTTCTGTAGAACCAAACGAGATAAATATTAAATGACGCAATACAGAACAAATTTGCAAGTTATTTTTTAAGAAGTTTCTAACAATTTACTTGATGAATTATATCCTACTACGCCTAAACCAGTTCAAAATCAAAACTCGAAGGCCATTCTTTTATATATAAACGCCAAGTTTGTTCCAAAACAGTATCAATATTACAAAGTAATTGTAACATTATAAACAATTCAAAATGAACTCTTTGGTAAGTAACGAAAAATTAAATTGTAATTAAAAAATTTGTTATAATCATTTTTTTAAATTAGGTAATTGCCTTCTTCGCCGTTTTGGCTATCTCTAGCTGTCAAGCTGGTTTAATTGGAGCTCCACTTACAACTAGCATTGCTAGCTCACGACTTATTGCATCTCCAGGATTAATTGGATCGCCTGGTTTGATTACCTCTTCGGGCTTAGTTGCATCTCCTGGACTCGTTGCACCTGGTTTGATCGGTTCACCTCTTCTCGGCAGAAGCATCATCGCCGGTTCACCGCTTGTAGGCTCCAGAATTATCGGCGCACCATTGACGTCTTCCAGACTTATCGCTTCACCATGGGGCGCTCCTCTTACTACTTCAATTTGGTAATCTACGAAAATTCTGCAAAGTCGATAATTTATTTTTAGTACAATTGATATTATATTAATTTAGACAGTTTGAAATTTTACACCGCAGATTGTGAAATTTTATTTATAAATTTATGAATACATGCAATAAATAATTAAATTCTGAACTTTGTTACTTTTTATCCCAAATATAGGTAATGCAATAAACTTCGTGCTAATTATTTTGTACTAACATTTATTTAAATTTGATATAAAAGCACAAATTTTCATACCATTGAAGAATAATTCAATATATCTGTCTATAGTAATGGCACTATTCGTTTATTTTAATTGGCATCCTAAAATAATGCTTTGTTAAGGTTTAAACTACAATGTTGATAAAATAGATATTACACAAACATAATAATATATTTACTAAAAAATAAAAGTAAAAATTTTAAAAATGTTTAAATAATAATATACATACATAATATTATATTCGAATAACATTGACACATTTTACCTAAAAGTGTTTAAAAAACACTCACTAGAAATGGTTTTGCTAGGGATGCTATTCATAAATATGTATATCAATAACATTCAATACACCACAACTCAATTTACATTTGCTTTCTGTATTATGCTAATTTTAGTTGTTTCAGCTTAAAATTTGCAGTTAAATGATTTTGTTATCGATTTAGAGAACAGCAAATTTGGGTATATCTAAAATTTAACAAAATCAGATCCTATGTCTATTTCAGTGTCTACAAGAGATATTAAAATTTCGTGCAAAATTCTTGTTTAGCAAAATAATGCTTTGTTAAATTTGTACGTCTATACATTTCTGAAAGTTAAACAACGATAAAGTGAAAGACAATAAATGGTAATACCCTGTGGAATAGTACAAAGGGTTATAATTTAAATACTTAGTAAGACTATGATATCTATGAAAGTTTCAAACTTGTTCCGTAATTTGCATTTCAAAATCCAAAAAAAGAGAATGTTAACAATGTTTTCCATAATGTTTGACTGATTAAATCTAAACTTAGAAAATACAAAATCTACTTCCCTGATAAATTAACTGGAAGTAATTTTAATATGTAATTAGAAATTAAAAAAGTTTAATTAAAACTTTAACTAATTATTAATTCATTTTCCTGAAAGAAAATTACAAGTAAATACTTGAAAAATTTAAATCTTGGATCAAAATCATCTACATTCAAGACTTGTAACAAGTCGAAGTCTCGAGAGATTTAGTCTTATGTACACAATATTGACTGAGAGCTTCAATGTAAGTATTTGAAGCTGGTTCTGATTCTTCAGCTAACATTTTCAAGTTGTTTTTATTTGTGGTCGTCTGTTTTGATAAATAATATTTACTTTTCTTAAGTTTTAATTTGTTATTTTATAAATTAATTTATAACTTGTAGTCTAGTATTTCAAATTGCTAAGTGCTTTGTGTATTATATTTTGCTATGTAAAATTGCACAATGTGTTTTTCAAAAATATTATTAATAATTAACTTATATTTTGCAAATAAATTTTTAAAATAAAACTTTTTCCTTAATTATTTTTACTAAACAACACTAATCGGTTAAATCAAGTGGTGTATATTATTAGGTAGTATTTATATTGAATTATCCTTGAATATCCTTATTTAAATTTTTTTCACTTATTGGTGTTTATTGTGGTGAGTAATTTACTTACCAAACTTAGAAAATCAATATTCATTAGTGTGTAATAAAAAAAATTAAAATCGTAATTGGTTTTTGCAAATCATTGTAATTTCCAAAGTTTTTCACAGAAATAAAACTACATACATTCTTTTAATGGCAATCAGGCATTATTATTTAATCGGCACAAATGTAAGTTTTCGGCGTTTCTTAATTTGTAAAAATAAATTTTAAATAAACTGTGATCGTCGACGGTTATCAGTGAATACGAATTTGAATTAAATTACGTCATTATGACGTTATTTTTCTGCTGGAGGACTTTCATGGTACATTTGTGTCACAATTTACAAAGATCGTTTGTAGTAAGAACATTAAATGGTGCCAAGAATATATCTTGTCGAAAGTAAGGAAAGTGTATTTTTTGAGATTCCATAAGACATGAGGCTGATTACATTAAGTAACCATGTCGTGTCGTAAAATAAAAAACACTTTCTTTGGATTTTATTGATTGATGGATTATTTTCTGATGTACAGTGAGTTTTGATGTAGTTTAGTACTAAAAGTTTAATAAAATAAACAAAAAATAGCATTATAACTTTAAAGTAATTTGATGGATGATAAGTAGATACTTGATAAAAAATGATTCTGCTGATGAGCTTCTTAATTTTAAAATTTTAATTAATGAATTTAACAAATTAGTAAAAGATGTAATAATGATAATATTATTTATATCATGTACACCTTATATATTATGTATATTTCTTAAAATTCACATGCAATTTTTCAATAGTCGAAGATCTAAGTGTATGACGTTATAAAGTAGTGTTGCAAGTAAAATTTTGAAGGAATCGTAAATCTAAAAATCGGCGTTTGAATGGAACCTTTCTCTGTATTTCTTTATTTTGTCTTATAGAACAAAGTAAGAGTAGTTAGTTGAAAGCAAAGACAAACAAGAAAGTTCCATTTCAAACGTTATTTCTTTTCAAAGTCACTATCTACTTAGGTCTTCAATTTATATATATGAACCAATTAAAATATTTTCCTCGATACATATTTTATCAATAAAAATTTAAATATTACTTAAAGTATTAAAATAAATCAATTTTATTCACGCTAAAAGATTTAAAAAGAAAAAATATATAAAAACCCCATTGTAAAAAATATGTAAAATTCATTTTTCACATAATATGTTTTTTGGACATTTTTAATGATTTTATAGTTTTGATGCTAAGAAGAAAAGAGAGAAAATTGGATACATGGTCTGTGTACTTTTTAAAGTGTTTTAAAGAATATACATACATTATTATATCAGCAGAAATTGGCTTGGAAATACGTTTGAAACATTAATTAATTTAAGATTTTTAATTTCTAATTATTTGCTTTGTAATTATTTTAAATTTTCTGGTTTTTCCATTGCTTCAAATATTAATTAATTTTGTTTATTTGCAAGTAGGTCAAATTAACAGAAAAAAATTAATGTTATAAACAATAGATACAGGAGAGAAATGCCATTTTCTTACAAAAGCAGTTTAAAACCCAATATTACCGTTTCAGTGGCAGTCATGGAAATTGAATCGCTAAATATTTCCGAATTAAAATAATAATTCCCAATGAAATTTCAATAACCGTACACAATACTATAAACACAATGCACACATAAAGCTAAGTTTTTCAAACCGGAGGGTCAGGGAGGTATGGAATACCCTCCAGTATACCAGAGATTGTGCGCAAAAAAGTGTTATTAAGCTAGAAATCTAACTTCCAAAAGTGTAAAATCTAAGATTTTTAGTTTGAAATTAGCTTTGTGATTATGTTCAAAAAAGAAAATGTATTTTTCAGTATGAGTTTCAAATCAAAAATTTAAGTTTTTATCTATGTATTTCTGTTCTATTTTTTATTCTTTATTATCAAGACAATAATATAGGTACTTGAAAATCCATTTTTTAATTAGGGAATAACTCCCAATGCAATTTCCATGACCGCTAATGAATATTAAATATCTTGTAAAAGAACTTCTTCTATAATTTACATAAATTGAAGAAAAAATAAGGATATTTTTGGTACAATTTTACAGAATTTTAAAATATTTTCCATTTTATAGGAAGTTTCAAGGATTTTTCTTTAGTGTTTTTAATAAGTTTAATAATTACAACAAAGATAAGCACATCTACCATTACCATTCGAATATCTTTCAGAAGGAATAGTGTACTTTTCCAGTAGTAAATTGAATTTGTCTGTGCATTGTGTTTTCTCTATATTTATCATTGCTTAGAAAATGTTATAATGCTATGGCATCTACAATAACAAAGAATAAACAAAAAACAACATACCCACGTACTTACTTCTACTATCAGTAGTGTATGCTATCTGAAGCTATCCGTGGTTGTATACCATACTTAATAGCATATTCATATATGCATAAGCTTGCTTGTTACTCAACGTGTATGTGTGTAATCGGCGCAATCACTAATGAAGATGTAATGAGCCTTTCATGCTTCCGGTATTCCCTAGGGGTCACATATTAATCAAACTCTGTAGACAAAAATGCTACTTAACATTACATTTTTTTTACATTTTTAGCAAAAGGCAACACCACGATTAAAGTGAAATACGAACGTAAAATTTTTTAACTGTAAATTTTTTTAATACAATCACTTGTAATTTAAAAAATTTCAAAATACTCTTTCTTTCTTTGTCTTATTTTCTTGTTTCTTTTAGTAATCTCTACTCTATTAAAAGTAAAGAAAACAGACAACATTTATTTTCATAATATTATATTAGAAATGTTTAAATCACTAGGTACAATAATATGTAATATATTACGTATAAAATTATTATTGTAGGCAAAGAATTTACGTGTGGGTTATATACCTACTTCCAGGTCGCTATGGTAGCAGCAGAGGTAGGTCAAATCGAGACTGACGTTTCCTGTAAAATTTGTAAACTCACGAAATATGTAGGTTTATTATGTAATCAATTCTGATATTAAGTTTTCAATTCATAGTAAAATCTTTGTAAATTAAAAACATATTATATGAAAGTTGATTAATAAAATTAATTTTGAAAACTACTATTTATTTCTATAACAGAAAAATTCCAGCCAGATAATAAAAATATATTAAAACTAGAAATCGATTTTGGTATATAAATTTGTTATTAAGACAAACTTGACTTGATGTCTATATTCAAAATAAAGGGATTTAATATTTGAAAACTATTTGTTTTGTATGAAAAAATTATTGTTTTCATAAAAAACAATGAAATCGGCCGTGGGAGAGTTAGTATTTGAATTTGTATGATGTCGTAAATAAAGAAAAATCCTTATTATTAATACTTAAAAAAGTGTTTAAAAAGCATGTTAGAGCAAACATAAATTGTTTACAGCATAAAACATAATTATTTACAAAACAGATTTTTTCAAAAATTTTGAGCTTATGTCTCCAACCGTCCAACTAAACAATATAGTTTTGAGTTTTTCATTTAATAAATAAATCAAAAGTTTAGATTAAGTATTAGACTTAACATCTCAACATTTTCTGTATGTTAGCATAAGTCTCGCAAATTTCTACTTTTTAAACTTATTACACTATAATATATAGTATATCTTAAAATTACTGATTACTACTTAAAGTTATGGCCTAGTAATTTGATACCGATTATTTTACTTCATATCGTGCATTAAGTAGTTGATTATAATACCCTGTAATACTAGAGCTGCATCATAAATTATGCTGTAAGTACTTTCAGTGTAACCGAAAATATAATTAGGTCTTAGTTGTTGGCTAGCTAGATACAAGCTTTTAAGTTTTTAACAAAAATTGTATTGTCGAGAATTTTAATATTCTGGAAAGTATCAAGTACCATCCCGCTAGTAACACTGTCATTATCCTATTATGCTAAATACTTGAAGTCTATATCAACAAAATTTTTAATTATAACTACTGCTAGTATAATTAGTGAATATTAAAAATTTCCAAGAACAGTTTTTAGTGAAATTAAAATGCTCAATATAAAATGTTCAAAATTAACATACCGTACAACAATTGTCATAGAGTGGGAAGCAATAATTCGAAGAATAATGGTGACATGCTTTTGAGAACAGCCGCAATATGTTACGTTTAGTTCAGTGCCCTAGTTTCACACTGAAATTTGACACAACAAAATATTTAAAAAACTACTGCCGCTCTCCGTAGCAGACATCTAAGAGCTTAATAATTACAACGCGTAATAAGGACTACCTATCTACGAGCACGCATTCTAAAATTAATTATTTTAATTAAACAGTTAGCTTTTGCATATCCAATTCTCAAAATTAAAAATTGATACATAATATCCTGGATTTGAAATATTCAATTATGTATCTGCATATGTAAATTCAAAATTTAAAAACTTTGATGATATGAAAGTATTTTAAAAGCGGTCAAATAAAAACATAATATTAAAAAGTCCAATATACTAAAAAATATTTAATTGCTTTTACTTGTATAATGTCACATTGCTGAAAATTTAATTTAGCGAAATTTAAAAAAAAGAAACAAATAAACTGTGAAAATTTAATAGTTAGAGATAAAAGTATGTATAGATAAACGTTTAAAATTGCTTATACCTTACCTAAAAAATTTAATTTTGAAAAGATTAAATTAAAAAGAACTTTCCACTAAAAAAATTTAATTGATTGTTTGCAGTTATTTGAAATAATTTTAATAGCACTAAATTTATCTAGAGAAAGAGATATGTATAACCGCATACTTAATGATATAATTTCTTTGATAGTTACGAGCTGGTCAAGATAGAAATTTCTATCTATAGCTATTTCTACCGCAATCTCAAGCAAAGTTTGCCCCATCAGAAGTTTATATTATAAAAGACGATGAAATTCGCGAAATTATTCGATTGCTAGCGGTCGATCTCAAACGAAGTTAAGATAAAACCACTTAGAAGATTGGACGGATCAGTTTCGTCTAAGGCAATTTTTTGTTAAGCAGGCGCCAACCATTTTTCGGCAAAGGAATAGGGATTATTTTGAAAGTGAACAACATCCAAGGTTTGAAGTTAATTAACAACAGGTCACTACATCCAGTATATCGGCAATCGAAATCTTAATTTTTTAGTGATTCTATGATTCAAAGAAATTATACCATGTTTTGGGGTTTTATCGAATACTCTTTACTTTATCTAGTTTTCCATTTTTCATATAAAATATAATCAATAAAAATATAACAAATTAATAATATATACTAACGTGTTTCGAATTATACTAAAATAAAATGTTAAAACATAGTTAATTAATTCAGATGAAAATGTACATAATTTTCAAAACAGGAAAGTTGTACTTAATAGAAATTACTCATTTTGGAAATGGAAATCAGACTTTCAAATTACTAGTTCCAGTCTCTATTATTTTATTTTTCCACAACTTGTAAGAATTGGTAACAGTAAAGTAGTTAAACCGCTACCTTATTTATAAAAATTGATAACTCAAAAACTAAAGAGCCTTCGAGAAAACCCCAAAACAAGGCATAATTTTTGGGTTTTGAGAATCATCGAAAACATTCTGATATTGATTGCCGATATACTAGATGTAGTGAACTGGAGTTGCAAGGAACCTTTTCTGCGAAGCAGCAATTTTTTTTAAATTAAGTATTTTATTATAAAAGTATAATGAAAATTATACATTTTAAATTCTCTTAAGACTAGTTTGTACAAGTTAATTTTATTGTTAATATAACATTATACCAAATTTCATATATAAAAGTTCCTACCATTTTAGCTAATTAGAATTTTATTTTACTCTATTTAAAAAAAATGTACATTAATCTTTGAAGTAAATTTTAAAATTAATATAAATATATTTATTTTAAAGAATTTGCTTTACTAGAACAGCCCATTGTCTTTAG
Organism: Cantharis rufa; assembly: GCA_947369205.1. Lineage (NCBI taxonomy): Eukaryota > Metazoa > Arthropoda > Insecta > Coleoptera > Cantharidae > Cantharis > Cantharis rufa. The sequence continues at coordinate 91,372,205 of OX376303.1, forward strand.
ATACCTACGTAAAATAGGTTCAAGTTAGCAATTTCATGCTAACTTCTTTGTTAAATTCTCAATTTCATAAAAGCCAGCTTTGTTGATGGATTTTACCCAAAAACTAATTTAACTTACGCCTGAGGTCAAATATAGGTTTTACGAAATTTTTCCATCTTGAAATATGTATTTCAAAAATAAAAATAAAAAGCTATACTACCTATTAAGTAAAAAGCTCTTTACTATCTCACGATATTTATAAATATTAATTTAATAAGTAATTATTGTTCAAAATTTAATTAAAAAATTCATATATTTTTGATATTACCTTCTTAATGTATACTTGAATGTTAAAATCTACTGTCGAGCTGAAAGTTTATTATATCTGAGAAGTTTCAACAATTTTCACCACTTCATGGAAGACTGATTCTGTTTAGCTAATTAAACCTAATTAAATTTTAATTTAAAACATGAAGGAATCATCGTAGCATATATGTTTAACACACGCGACTTTTAGACTAAACAGCAAATAACTTATCTATAATAGTTATGCTTAAATTAATAAAACTAAATTAACAAAGTTAATATTGCACGGTATGAAACTCAATATAATATGAAAATTAGAAGCGAACGAAATGAACATAAAAAGACGAAATTTAATTGCTGTGAGCAAAGCGCAACATTTACAATTAACAATTAATTTATCAAGTTGATTTGATTTAAAAATAAATTTAAACGTTTGTTTCTATGGATTTAAAGATTTTTTCATTGCTAGAGGTTACATTGCTTGATCAAAATCAGATGCGCCATTACCAGCTGCTGCCAGAACGAAATACAACATTAAAAGTTAACAGTGTTATATTAAAAATCGTGTTTTAAATTTACCGTGCTTTATTATTTTAATTACGTATTCAATGTTGCACTACAGCATAGATATTAAATAAAAAAAGTTTTGTTTCTCAATATTAAATTTTTTAAAAGTTACATTTAGAAATCCGTACTTATAATTCAATTTTATAGCTAACTGAATTTTTATTAAATAATTCAAATGATGCTTTCATGAATTACATTTTTTGATTACTTTTGTAACATATAGAACTTTTTTTTTGTTTTAACAAACATAAATTATTGGGTATTTTCACAAATATTATAAATTGTTATTATTTTTTCATTATAGAATTATTATTATTATATTATGTAATTCATAATAAATTTAGTAATTTTCTAATATTGTTTACATATATTGAGCTTAGCAATTTTGGGTGAAACCACACTTTCAGAAATTTTCTATGAATGTCCTAGTACTGATTCATTATAAAATAAAATTGTAACTGTAATTTTACAACCTCGTCTATTAGAGATTATTATAATTACTTATTTATTTATTTAAATATTTATTAATATTATTTCTTTTCCTTGTTATTCTTCATGACTTTTAGTTTAAATATATGTTTAACAATACGGGTTAAACGTAGTAAATGGAAAATCTTAGACAACAAAATATACTTTTAATTTATTGATATGGAAAGTCATAATAACCGAAATAATTAACTTGAAAAAATATGTTTACTGAATGATACAAATTCATATTTTGCTTAAGCATAAATATTATTTTAAAAAATGTTTATTTTGTAATTGGCAATTTGGTATTCTATGGACCTCAAAAATGCATTTTATCAAATACTAGAAAATCTCATTTTCTTCATAGTGGTTATAAAATAAAAACTAGCCCAAGAATAGCGCGGAATGAAATATGTGAAAACTTCTCATACAAATATTGTTATTTCAAAAGATAACATCACTAAAGTCAAAATTGTTAAATACAATAGTTTTTATTGTAATCTATTTATTTTTACGTGTTAACTCTCACGCATATTATATTTCATTCAAAATTTACTTATTTATGAGCTAGGAAACGCCGTAGGGTGTAACATGCGATCGCACAAACTCTTATCAAAATTGTAAAGCTTAAAAATTATTGTATCCCGTTTATTAATTTTTATAAAAATGTAATTTTTTATGGTTAATATTGAACTGGCACGGCGGAGAAAATATTAACTATATTGCTGAAATTAACTTTTAGTAATAACTATGAGTACAGAATAGCCATTCCAAAAGTGTTTACGACTATACGACTATTATTCTAGTATACATATACTGAGATGATCCGTTGGTCTCAAATTATAAAATAATTAATTTTCAAGGAAATGTTATTATTTCTTCGGGCTATCCATTTTCATGAACATGAGACTCCTTTATAAAATCAAAATCCAAATAAATAATTGGATAAAATAAAAAAAAATAAATAAATTTTGTACCATATAAACTCGTTATATTTATTGTTTGCGTTTTACCTTTAATTTGTCGTTTAAAAATTTTCCAATTATATATCCAAATATCGTTGAATTGGAACGAAAACCTCCAAATTCAATAAAAAATAGTACTTATAATTTAAACAAACAGTAATTGAACAAGACTCAAATAATCTCTAATTAGAAAAGCAAATTTAAAGTTTAAAAAAAAAGGAAAGTTATAAACAAATCTTCGTATCAACATAATATACGTTATAATTAGAAAAACTGATGAAATTTTGTTGTCAAGTGTGTAAAAATTGTTGCAAGGACCAATTTTTACTAAAAACAAAAAAAATTTAACTGTATTACCTAAAATCATTCCTAAACGGCGCCATTATCACAACAAATGAGCGATTAGCAATATAAAATTTATAAATTAATTAAATAATTTATAATAGGCGTTCCTGCTAGTAGTCTGTTATTCTATCACTAGTATCAGATTAAAATCGTTTTATAAAAATTTTAGAATGTTGGCTATTCTGTAATTAAAAATTGAATCTGCAAAAGTCGTATAGTTAGAAACGGCATTTCATGATTTTACAGATTTAAATAAGTGCAGGAAATTATAATAGCCTCACTCAATAAATGGTATGCAACTCTGCAAACACAAATTCGGCAGAAATATTTTTAGGTCCAGATTCTTTGTTAATCTTGTCCTAACTTGGTACCTGCTAGTTACTGCCTGTTTAAAGTGGCTTTTGAATTTTATTTAAAACTTGTCAAATTTTTACAAAAATTGAGTGGAAATTAGAATTGCCTCACTCATAAATAATTTAAATTAAAAAAAATTTATACATCAAACTATACAGGTAAGTCCTTGCTACTATTAAAAAACTGTTTTAGTATAATTTTTCAAATTTTAATGTTTATAGTCAACATGGGTAGAGGTAAACGTTTAAATAATGCAGAAATTGCTGCAATCAACGTATACAACGACGCCGACGCCGGTTTGACAAATCGTCAAATTGCAAGAAGAACTGGTAGATCACCAAAAGTCATAAATAATTTTATGACAAGTAAAGAAAATTATGGCAAAAACAATAAAAAAAAAGGCCAAATCAAAACTAAGTGCACGACAAACACGTGCAACTTTTACGAAAGTGGTGACTCAGCACAAGACGTCGTTTCAAATTCGGGCTAATTTACAGTTACCGGTGAGCAGCCGACAAGTTCGTCAAATTTTATACTAGCACCCTACTGCAGATTACCGCAAGAAGGTCGGTAATCCCCGGCTTACCCAGAAGACTAAGGTAGCAAGGCTGAATTTTGCAAGAAAATACATGGCGTGGACCGACCAATGGAAAACTGTACTTTTCAGCGATGAAAAAAGTTTAATTTGGATGGTCCAGATGGATGACAGTACTTCTGGCACGATTTACGTAGAGATACGGAAGTACGACGTCTTAATTGTAATTCCGGTGGAGGGACCGCAATGGTGTGGGGTGGATTTAGCTTCTTTGGCACTATTCCTTTAGCTTGGATTTCGACCAAGATGAACTCTGAGAGGTATTAAGAAGTGTTGAAAGTGAGTTTGTTGGAAAATGCAGAGGAACTACTTGAAGAAAACTTCATTTTTCAAGAAGACAAGGTTGCCATTCATACCTTCAGGGCCACCAAAGAATGGTTTACGTCAAAAAATATTGAAGTTTTGTCCTGGTCGGCCTGTAGTCCTGATTTAAACTCCATAGAAAACTTATAGGGTATTATTTCAAGGCAAGTATATAAGAATGGCAAGCAATTTTTAACTGCAGGAGAGTTAAAAAACAGAATTCGGGAAGTTTCGGAAGAAATAGCTCCAGAAATTTTATGAAAATTAGTGTTATCGATGCCCACCGCTTATTTGAGGTAATAAGAAGTAAAGGTGGTTATACAAATTTTTAGTAAATTTTAATCACTCTTATTGTTACAAAAATTACTAGTGAGGCTATTTAACTTCTATAAATATATAAATTTTTGAAATATTCTAATTACACAGAAGTTGCAACTTACAATCGTTTATTACAACGCGCGCGTTTAAATACATGTTACTTAAGTCTTCAACTTTATTTAAATTTCTACAACAACCCGAGTAGTTTTCTAATTCTCTTTGGACGAAAACAAGAGCTTTTGAAAGTACGAGGAAGATTTTAAGACAAGTAGTCTGGTGGAAATTCGTCATCGTGGATTTTGTTTGATTATTCTTTTTCAATAATTATTTGCATGAAATTCAAAATATCAAATATCTTTTATCTAGTATATTGAAGTGCTATTTCCTAGGTTCCCAAATTTTTCCAAAACAGGCTTCCCGAGAAAATACAATCCTTAAAAATTTAAAAATTCCAAAATTAATTAAATAGTAACTTAGTAAATTTAAAAACCAAATGAAAAAGTTACATTGACGAGATAACTCGACTCAGGTGTCAACCGTTACCTAAACCTTTCTTCGTTATACCTTTAAATCAATTGCAAATGTTACAAAATTTTCGTTCAAAATTTTCTACAATTAATTTTTCAATATTTAAACTTATCCACTGATTTTTCAATAAATTGGATGATATATAATTGATATATCATCCAATTTATAACATGATTTTCTTGGAAAACGTAATCCCATTAAAATCCAATTCCATTAGAAATTTTGAAAATCGTACTTCAATAACCAAACCAATTAATATCAAATATCGAAATTAAATAAAATATTATTTATTTAAAAATGTACAATACTTCGTTATATATTTTCTTTTAATTACTTAGACGACATGTTTCGAATATAGATATTCATCATCAGGAAGTCAAAATTAAAATATTATTTTTTTATTAAAATATATTCGAAACATGTCGTCTAAGTAATTAAAAGAAAATATATAACGAAGTATTGTACATTTTTAAATAAATAATATAAATTAACTTCGATAGACAAATCATAATTATAAATAAATTAATTCTCCAAATAAGAAAATCGCAAAACCAAATTTTCTAAAATATTGGCAAAATATAATATTAAGGAAGACGACTTTCTCCTCGACCACTTCGGTCGGCTATTTTTGCAAAATGCCAGGTTTTCACCGCTCACTACTGCCATATTAACTAGTTAGCGGGAAAATCAGAAAATACAAATTTCTTACTAAATTAAAAAATAAAATTTTTACAAAATATACAAAATTCCCAAATCAAATTTTGGAACATGACAATATTTTATATCTATTGTTTTATTTTATCATTCTTATAGTTAGCTTCGCTTAATTTTCATTTTCATAGATATAATATAAAGATAATACAAAAGAAATATTGTAATCATTCAGATTTTTAATTCCCAATTCTTTGATTGAAAAAGAAAATCGTATCACTAAAAATACTGCTTAGATTAGCAAAATTGAAATAAAGTAACGATATCACTAAACATAAAATCTGCCATTTTTGAATCACGAATTCTGCCATATCACATAAAAGTTTTAATCGCACGAAAGTGACTTGAAAAATTTATTTTCTACTATTTAGTAGGATTTGAGTATTAGGGTTTTTTCAAAAACCATGTTTCATCTTATTAATTTTTCTTTTATTACCTACCTTGTGGTGTATCGAATTTAACAAATTTTTGTAGAATGAGAAATTTAGTTAACATTGCTTAACATTAATAGTATATCAACCTCACAAATTAATATTTACAAAATCATTTCTATAAAGTTATATACAAAATGAAAATTCAAAGCCTGTTTTATTGCTCGAAAGGGTACAATTACTTACAGCAGGAATCTGCAAACGTTGATTCCGCAATAGTACATAATAGTTATAACATCAGGGCAAACTCCAGACTTATAAATTTAAGACAAGCCAACTTGGTGTTTGGTGTAGATTGTTTTTCTCCCCAGAGAAGCAATTTTATTTGAATATATTAATTGGTTAATTTTACCCTTATCATTACTTCAAATAATGTTTTTAAACTTAAAAACAGCAATTTTCTTAATTTCTCTATTATCGACACTATTAAAAATCTAAACTTGGATGAAATATGAGATGGTAATAAATTATGAAGATAAATTTTAAAATATTTTATATGTGTAATGACTAATGATAATAGAAGTAAAAATATTATAAAAGAATAACAATCAAAATAATTATTAAGTTAAGGATTTATGTTATAATTAAAATATAACTTCATTGATTTTAGAGATGATTGTTCTACAGGAAATAACAATAATCCCGATATCAGCCTTATTAAATTATTAGTGGCTGATTTCCTGTAGTCCTGCTGTTGAATGTTTACAACATTATATTTCGAATAAATCAAGTACTTTTTAGTAATAATGCAAATATTATTAAGTATACCCAGCTTTCGCATAATAAGCAATCTGTAGTGTAATAATTTTAAAAGAGCATAACAATAATTGTTACTTTGTTGTTTGAAACACTTCTATTATATCATTTACATAGTAAATAGTAGCACAAAGGTAACAATGAAACCGTAATAATAGCACAATGCAATATATCGAAAATCAGATATGACTTTATTCTTATTTTAATTTTATATTATATATTTCCAATATAAAAAATATCCAATAAAGCAAATATAGAAAACTAAATCCAGCTTCTACTATAAATATTTTAGGACTCAAAAGAAATTAGTATAATATTTCTTGCTTTCGGCATTTTTTATTGTTAGCTAGATATTTTAAATTATTATATATTATTTATATTATTATTAAAAATTATGAAAAATTAGATTAATTTTAAAATAGCAACCTGGAATGCCCCCTTACTTTATATATTTTAATCACTGCTTCTAATACAAATACATAGGAGCGTCCTCTCGGTTACGTTGGAAGAACCAGACGGAATGAAAGCTGCAGATTCATGAAATCTAATAATTTTTCAGTATATTTTGTAGACTTCTGTTGAGTTTTCACAAGCATTTCACAATTAATAAATTTTAAATAACTTTTAGACTTACGAAGATTTCTGTAATATTAGTAAAAGTAATGCAAGTTAAGGTTTCGTTTTTTTTCTTTCGTTCGAAACACACATAGTTCTAAATAGTTTTCTTCTAGTAAGTATATTAATATCAATAAAAACAACTTGTTACATTTTTGGAAATAAAAAAGTAGAAGTCTCAATTGGAAGCGAATCACTAGAATTGGAAATAAACACGAATATCTTTGTGAAAATGTGAAATGCATCCAATTAGCTCATCGTTTAGGAATACGGATGTTAATCGGTTAACAACGAGTAGTGTTAGTTTGAGCTTGTAATATTCAACTTTAATTTACAACTGTCAACTTCATTTAATAAAATAAAATTTTATTTTAGAAAAGTTACATAGATAACAAAAGATGTCAAATGTTATTTCTTTACGCCGTAAGGTAAAATTCGAATATTACTTTATGCCAAATGATTTATTTATATTGTACGGAAACTTTTAATTTTCGTGTTTAAAAATGGTACAGAAACAGCCCACTTTCATTTAGTTTGGAGAAAATATAATTTCCAATAAATTGATCATAATCATTTTCGTACTTACCCTGATGAACTTTTTAATAAGTCACTTACTCATTAACTTTAGGATTAGTAGCGTTTGAACAGAAAACGCTATTAATTATTCAATCTTTTGAGTTTTTTTATAAATTTTTTCTTCAATCCGAAAATTTCATATGTTTCTATATTAGGTTTTCCATAACGACTTTGTTATGGTTTCTGCATCCAAATAGGTTTTTATAACCGAAGTTATTGAGACATCAACAGTCAAAATATTATGATGACTTGCAGTCCTAAAAACTTTAAAAATTCTTATTTGTTGATAAATAAACTCAATTTAAAAGCACTTGAAATGCAGATACCAATGCAAATAATTAATTTATTAATGATAGAACTAAGCATATAATTTTCAGCAGTTAGAGCTCGGTTGACACATGAAGTTTATTTCATCACTATAATAATCAAAGTCATTAATTAGCTCAATTATCAATAAATAATCTTACTATGTTCTTATACCCTATCCTATAGAGCATGGTAACCCTTCCAGCAGAAATAATTTGTACAATTTTAATTAAATAAAGGTCTAACATGTCCCTTCGTCAAGAGATGGGTTTTTATAGTTTACATCAGCTTCCGTACTAACTCCGTTAATAATTCAAAAACAAACATAATATTCATAAGTTAACCATTTATTTTTAAATTTTATTTAACTAAAATTTTAACTAAAAAATTTAGAAAATGATTAATTTTGAATTTCTGAAATTGTAATTCTGTAATATATTTTTAATTTGTTATTTTATCCTTATTTGATATGTGAATATTTTTATACAATTCCTTTATCCAAAAGTTATAATTATTATTAGTTTGAGAAGTTCAGAATAAGATATTACAGAAGGACAATTCCTCTGATTCCAAGTTCACACGAAGTGGTCCCTTCAAATAATATTTTAATTTGATAAAACAAAGCAGTTTTCAAGATACTTTCTACTGAAAGCTTCTGTCAAACAAATTATTTAAATAATTACAAAAAGTTTGTTGAACCAAAAAATTTTTCAAATTATTGATTATTAATTTGGAACATCGCTTTGGCTTTTATAACTTTATAAAAGTGATATTGATAAAACAATAAGATTGTTTTATTATATTTTCGCACTAAATGTTCAACAACTTTCTTTCAGAATAAAAATTATTGTAGTTTTAAAATTGAATTTTCATTTTGGTTGAATAGATAACAATAATAATTATTTATTTTTGTTTTATTCAAAATACATACATACTTAATCATCAATGACTAATTCATCTTGCTTTACTTGTTAAACAAGTTTTATAATTGAATTGGGTATAAAACTTTTAGCGTAACTTCCTTGCAAAAGTTTTCAAGTTACACAAGTTTAATTCAAAATTAAGTGTTTTGTATAAACTAATTATTTCTATTCGATTTAGCAGTTAACGATTTAATTATTCTGGAAATGTCTATATAAATTTAGAAATAAAAAATTGTAAATCTGTTAGGATAACAATTAACGAGACAATGAGAAGACCGCGCTAAAGCAAACTTAAATTTTATAAATTAATTTTGAATATGATTTTCTCATACTATAATTTCATTTTGAATGCTGCGGTTTTGCAAGTGATGAACTACGGTACCGGTCAAGCTCAAAACTATTTCTAGTTAACACTTTAATTTGTATTAGCACAGTTACGCTAGTATTTACTTGTTTTAGTTAAAGCCGAACGATTTATTCAATCAGAAATTATATAAACGCAAAATTAAATATAAATTTCAGGCAGATTATCTTATAATAACTGTTTTCAACTAATTATTATTTATTAATATCAGGAAAATTAAATTACACGATTTCGGAATTTAGTTACATTCCTTATCTTATTGTGGTATTTCTGTATAATTATTGCCTTAAAATTGTTTGAAAATTTTTGTAATTAATTTTGAATTGAAAATTAAAATTAATAAATCACTGTAACAAAAATGTTATTTAAAAAGTTATAACAGATAATACATTCTCTATACTTTCACATGAAGTGGCTTTAGTTCGAAATTTGAATAATTTTGATTTTGAGAAATAACAGTTTCTAGTATTTTGATTAGAGGTCAACCAAAAGTGATGGAAAATTAGGTTACTGAAAATTTTTTGGAGAGGTTGGTTTTATTCAAAAGGGGAAGTTGTGGTAGCCTATAAAGTGTTACCATTACGTGCTAAGTAATAAACTAATATTTTATATTAAATTTTATAAAATTACTAACTGAAAAGTTGTTAAAAATATAATATAAAAATTATTTTAGAAATATTCAACAACTCAACATTATCTGAATGCACTAGGAACTCGTATACCACATTTTATTATATTATATTTTATTAGGTTCCAGAGCTATTTTTAAGTAACTGTGCATTAAGTTGTTTTTACCAGTAACGAGTAATAATAGTGTATTACTGGTCCAAGACTCGAAAATTAGCGGTTACTGAGCGCACAGCTTCTATATTGAAAAGCAACCGCCAGCGAATTTTTTAAAACGGTAAGCGCAGTAAGGAATAATTTTTCGACTCGAGATGAACTATTTATCGAGAATCAAAAACTTTAAATATTATGTCAAAAATAAACCAATAACCTTTAAAAGCTGCATTATGTAATAAATATTTTAATTAATGTCGATAAGGGTGCAATTCTGTTTAAATTTCTTTCAAAGATCCATTTGAAACGGCAATTCCAATGCACTAAATGTAACAAATTCAACTTTCATGAAAACTTCTTTTTTTATTTTGTTTTTGTTGAAGAAAGTCACCATCTTAAGTGAATTTTTAACTTAGTTTACTAATCAAATTTTCTATTTATTTTGAAAAATGGTACAATTTCATAGTTAGAAGTGACATACTTGTATAATATTGAAATCGATCTGTAATGAAGACACTTTATAAGTAGGATCAAATGAAAGTTACATTACTAGTCGATTTTTGAATTCGCTTTCTCACTCGACAAAACGTTTGAAAAGTATCGATTTCTTTGTGGTTTCCGACAAAATATTAAACAGAACTAAGATAATTTATTACAAAATAAAATAAAATAATATAAAAAATAATATAACTATTTTTTGTCCGTCTTTTCTGGCTACCCTTGCAAGACTGCGTGATAATAAAATACATATCCTACAAAATATAGAAATACAAGAAAATTACAACAAAACAAAATTTAATTAACCGTTTTTCTTGAGTTGATAATGATAAACAAAATAAAAAAAGTTCAAATGTCAATTACTTTTGGGCCACCATTTTTTTACTGTTTTATTCAATTTCTTTGACATAAATGAAATGATCAAACAAACGACATACCTAACCTCATTTTTTTGCATTTTGACGAAATAAATGGAGAAAATTATGCCATGTTTAGGTACATAGTCAATTTTTTAATATATAAAATAATTGACAGTTGTTCCAGTATACCTAACACAATTTTCTTTAGTGATCAGTATTTTCGGACTTCAGTTATTGTTATATCACTTGTTTTCATCTCTATGTATATTATTTTCTATTTTGTTGTAACAATAAAACTAATATCTAGCACAAATTTATGAACAAATTATTTCCAGCTTAACTGGCGACAACACCCAAGTTATTTATAAACCAACAAATATCTCAACCTGGTACAACTAGATAATGAAGCAAGTTTATATCTTTCAAAAGTCAATCTATGTTCAGAAAGTTTAAATAATAACATTACCACTTCAATAAATTTTGAAACTTTTTTTTTACTTTTAGGTTCTGTCAATTGATCAGAATTAATTAATATAGAACCAATTCTTAAATCGTCAACACGGTGATGGTTAATTTTGATACAATTTAATATCAAATATTTTTCATTTAAGGCCAGGTTACCATTCAAGACGATGAAAACAGATGAAACTTGAACCGTCTGCCGTTTGCCGGCTGGTAAACAGTGCGCGGGGTGCTCTACAACTTCAAAGGATCAACCGATTTACATGAATTTGTGCTCTATTGAAAGGAAAATCAATTTGTGGGGTCATGGCGAAGAGATTTTTGTCAAAAATTGATTTAAAAATATTTTTTTCGTCGGTTCAAGCAAAAAAATTGCTTTTTTTTCAAACGGCTGCCATTTTGCTATGCAGGGATTTTTTAAAAAGATAAAATCTTTAAGGCCCCCCAAATTCAGCCTAGTTTAATAATTTTTAACCATATTTTTAATTCAGATGAACCGGTAAGGCTGTGGAGCGCCCTCCTCAGATCAATGCATAACCACATACAGCTTTCTTTCACGGGAGCTTGAGCCATCGTTTATAATTTTTTTTATATAAATAAAATTAGAATTTATTAATTAATAGAAGAATAAAATACATTAAAACCTATTTTCAAAAGTATTTATTTTATTACTAACAGAAATTCGGGAAATTCTGTAACACATTATTGTTTAATAATTGGCGCGTATTTGGGAAAAGTGGTATATGTCTAAAAATTCTGAATTTGGGTTTATAGTGGAGAAATTTTCATAGTAATCATACGAACTCAGGGAAGAGTTAACAGTCTTGGGTTAAGGTTTGAAGAACGTGGATGTGAATTTGCAAGTTCAAGTGGGAATTCGACTGCGCAGCGTTTGTTGTTAAGTAACAGAGTTGAGTAGTTCAAATCCGGAGAGGATTATTTGTGGAATTATCAACGTGACCCGAGACCAGCTATTACAGGGGCCTAATTGGGAGATATTTGTTTAACCTATTGCGCCATTCGATTTAGTCAATATTCCATCAACACGATTGAGAATTTTACCAGCCGATTCATTATTTGCGAGTGTAAAAATCGCAAGTTATTGTTTCTTGAGCCCTGATACCGTCGTCGACGTACACCAAGTGCTAGTGTTCATCGTGTGCTGTGTTGTGTTCAGACTCTTTTGTTCAGACTCTTTTGTTCAGTCAACTGCCGAGTGGTCGTTCCCGGCAGTTTCAAGCGAAGATCATCATCTTTCAAGCAGCTGGAATCTTCACGTCGTTCTTCGGATTCCTGGAGAATTGAAGCAGGGGTAGTAAACTACCATTGTCGTTACTATTTTGTAAACTGACCAGGGGCTTAGTGAGTATAATATTTTGCTTTGCTACTTCTTGCTGTCGATTATTGGAATTATTCGCGGCGTAATTGATTTTTATGTTTATGCTGCCGTATTCAGAATTTGTGCATTGGAAGTTGTTGTATTGCATAATAACAAATTTCATATTAGATTCAATACATATGTATCTATTCATTAGCTGTTGTTTTATTTGGTGTAGAAGCCAATTCATTCTTAGTTTCAAATCCACGCTCTTTTACTTTCTATATTACTATAGAGCTACTTGCAACAGTAAGGGCTTCACCACTGAAATTTGTATTACTGGGGAACACCTATCTCAGGTGTGGTGAGAAAATGTCGTTTCCAGATGTATTTGGAAAGATAATTTTCATTATAATTCACACATTTTTCATGCCTCTCGACGGTGATCTCCCCTTAAGGTAGTTGTTATGGTACAGTATTGTCAAAAAATTGGAGATTATACGCGCTGCAAAAGTATACGAGCTTGTAGCTAAGTAATCCATAATTTTTAGGCAACACTGTACCCGTGGAGACGTAACCCCTACAGTATTGTACGATGTATGTATTGTATACTTTTTTACACAGTATGAACACTAATATTCATTTCAAACCTATTTCTTGTGTATTAAATTTCAAATTTGTTCAATTTTAAGCCAATTTCCATACATAATAGCTCTTATATTTCAAATGATATTACCTTATTAATCAAATATTAATTTATGTTTAACTAAATTTATCTGAGTATTGATAGCAACTGTAAAATATTGCAATAATAATGTACCTAAATATTTAGATCTGATGTAGTTTTATTTTCTATGTAATCGAATTTATTCAAGAAATTTCAAAATTTTTATGTTTTCTTTGTTTATTTATATAAAATTTTAATTATATAAAGTGGTTAAACAAATGTTATACAAGTAAAATTAATTACCCTAGAGGGGTTTCTTAAGGGTAGTCATTTGACTAGAAAATCTTGCATGTTAGATTTCTTTTTGTATGCAACTTTTAATTAATTTTTCTAATCTTATTGATAATTAAATAAGTTAAATCAAAAATTTAACATAACACAGTAATATCAGTATTTTAATCGCTACTGAAACCTCGTAATATTATATAGAAATTCTAATGATAGCAAAACACTTAAAAGATTTTTGTTAGTCTAAAAAATATTTAGACTAAAAATATTTGAAAAATATAAAACTAATAAACAGGGGATGGCGTGAAAATTATGAAATTTCTAGAAAAACGATAAAATAAATTAAAACGCGGTCTCGCTATTGCAATATGGCAGTATTTTATGGGTATTACGAATCGCCAGTTACATTTAATGAAAAATAAGATATACTATTATGATTTAAAAGATTAAAAAGTTTAACCCAGTAAACACAAAACTCCATGGGATGTTATGCGACTTCCTATTTTGATCCCACGTATAACATCTTTTTGTGCCATCTATTAGTTGTTGCATAGCGGTTAATCACATAACGTCATATCTAAAACTTCTATGAGATGTTTATGAGATGTTAGTTGTATTAGTGGAAGTTCTATGTTACATCTTATAGTGCTCCTTAAAAGTCGGACATAAGAGTAGACGGGGACGTCCCAGAGAAGTTAACAGGCACTAGATCAGAACATCACACTTCCCGACGGGCAAACTATGTTACATCTCTATAACAGGTTTGTGTTTACTGGGAAGTTTTATTATCAAAACTTACTCTAGCAGGAATTCAGATGACATTTGCTTAAAAGTTACTCTTATTAGATATTATTACAAACAATTATATTTTCAGATTTTTTAAATTAAAAATAATGCGGGAGTAGTTATAATTTTCTGAAATCACATGACTGTGCGCTGTTGTCAGATCCTAGTTGGTTCGTTATTGACATTTAACATCATTCAGTTTCAAATTCAACGGAAAATTTTCAAATTTTCATTTAAATACATTAATTATTTCGTCACCTTCATACTATAAACGTTTAAATATTACTTACATAACAAAAACCCATTTCACTTGGTGTATCAACACTGACAGCTGACTTTAAAAAGTCAGCTTTTTAAAAAAAGTTTTTAAAAAAAATTTTAAAATTACAAAACCGATAAATTGTAATGTTTAATTGTAAAACCACATTTTACAAATCCAGAATCCTTCTATTTTAATACTTATACTTGTATATTCGTAAAATAAAAAGATCATTTTTGTAAGCTACCAAGGAGCAGCCGACTTAAAACTTATCTGCATATTGTGTCTGCATTAGCGCCTTGCAGTTTGGAAACACGGTTGTTCTTATTGGTCGTTTAATTTATTTTTCTTATGTTAGGAGCATTCAAAATAATTTAAAAAATTTATAATTTGATTTTTACTTTCAAATAAAAAATAAAAAAAAAAGATGGCGAAACTCCTTTATTTTTTAAATCAAATTTGGCAACTTCCTATTTGCATGTTTATTAAATGCGACTAATAAACATGAAATAGCGTCGTATCGCATTATTGACAAAATGTTTTAATTTGCGTAATTAATTTTCTAGTATTCTACATTATTCAAATTTTCACCCCTATTTATTTGCGTTATCTTATCTTAATATTTCCGATTCCACCCTGCAAAAATACGATAACATTTTGGTAAATTGTAATCAAAATTTATTTTTACAATGCATACTAAAATTATCACATCTTTAAGATCGGAAATTCTTATTTAGTTAATTTCTATTTTAGGACATTTTTTATAGTTTTCTTTAAATTTAATCAATGTATTTTGATAATATAAAAATAATATAAGGACACCATAGATCGATTTCGTTCACCTTCACTCTTAAGGTCGGTAGATTAATTGTACAGTATTTTTAATTTTATTTCTCTTTCGTTGAAAGTAAAATTTGAACTAGAAAACGATTTTTTAAAAATATATTTTAAGTAATATTGCTGTACACTAGCAAAATTACATACAAATAAACCACATCGTCAAAACATTAAAGAGAAAATTTGATTTATTTTTTGCTATTGTTCTTAATAATATATTTACCTTAGTTTTATTCAAAATTTAATACAATCCATGGTACATCTTAAATAAAACCTGCATATTTGTTGTTTTGAGTATAAAAAATGTAAATCTACCAATCATTTAAAATATTTATAACAAAATGTCTGCAACAATTTTTGATTAATTTCACTTTCTAGTAGATTCTTTATGATAAACTGTAAATATTTAAAAAAGACATAATTATTTTATTTTCTACTTAAATTTTCCGATTATTTACATACATAAAGCCGTATAACAAAAACAGTTTTATACTATTAATAATGAATTTTATATGCTACAACACATTCAACTGTCATCAGTATGCATCAAACGTTTTCTAAAATTTCCTCAGTACAGCATTACCAATTATTACGATACTTTAGTCTGCTATTATGTACAATTCATTTACATGGCAGTATCTTACATTAGTCGTAACTATAGTAACAGTCTTAAAAATTTTACTCATTTAAACCTTCTTATGTAATATGTATATAATTTTGTTATTAAACAGAACATTTATATAACAAAATTTACTACAAGGAAAATACATTTCGCGTGTTATATAAACACGACACATAGGCTTTTTAACATTTATCCTTTGGTACTCACAAACGTCCTCAAATACATTTTAGATGCATTCAATTTTATTGTATATAGGTACATCTATTATAAAATACAGCATATATCTATTTTTTGTTTCATTAGATTTAATAACATTCGTTGATAGTTCAATAAAATGATTCATTAGTAAAAACTTATTATTTACGTTTAAGCTCGCCAGTCCTCGATTGTAGTAAAATTATATTATTAAGTTGGCAAAAACTATATCACAGGTATATTGTTTTGGTTCATTACACACAACTTTCGGGCCCTGGTATAGAATCGGTTATTATATGATCTCTTCGTATTGTAGCAAAAGTTGAAAAAGTCACATCCTTTGGTCTAGTACGAGGCCTTCCTATTGTCGCAGTTTGAAATGAATTTATTTCAGGTGATGATGTTATTTCGAATTGGTTCTGAAAAAAATCGATAAATTTAATTTTGAGAAAGGAAAAGTAAATATTTTACTTACAAAATTATTAAACAACATATTTTGTTTATTTCGATCAGAAGAGGGTGAAAATAATGCATCGGGTCTTGGTAAAGCGCCTCCGGCATTTGGAGGTGTTCCCGCATCGGCTCCTATATTATTAAAATTATGTTTTAAAATATTTTCACGTAATCGGAAAAGGTTATAAATAAAATTATTTGAATTTTACCGCTTACCCCGTGGAGTGTTAAGAATATCAGGTTGGTGATCAATCGGAGCGGATGTAGGTAATTGATTGATACAGTCTGATGCAGGCTTCAAAGTATAAGCCACTACATATCGTTGATCTCCCGTATTAATTTCTAACATAGAATTAGGTCTTGATGTTTGGGGAGTAACTTTAGGTACTTTGGAAAGCTCTAGTTGGTGTCTACAATGGGATTGAGCACAATGCCGATGTCGACTTCTTCTCACAGCCAACACAATAATAAGTAAAACAGCTAAGCCGAGTGTAAGCAGGGATCCTGTTAGAAGCGCAGCCAGTGGAAGTATGTTTATTCCTATGTTATCATCTAGAAATTAAATAGACATCGTTGAAATGTTGAAATGCATAAATCACTTATTTCTAACACCTAATCATTTTTAAAATTATAAAGTAAAACTTCGTATTACATTCAAATTACGTCTATAAAACGAAATATATTAATTTTGAGCATTGTGTAAGTTCCTGGAAACTTATAAATTATACGCTGTTTCCTAAACAAGTAGGAACTATAAATAAAACTGGAGTGGTTATTCCCTAAATTATTGTATTGTTTGTAACCACTCAAACATTGTTTGCAAGAGCTAACAGCTTTATTTACACTGAAAGTTGTAAAAATTAATGGTTATGCGAATAGTTACGTGAAATAAAGACAAATGCATAATAAACTGTAATATATCTTGGCTGGTTTAAATTTGATATAACTATTATTTGTTAGAATTTTCTAACAAATTAGTTTATACGCAACGCCGACGCCAATCGACGCTATATAGCAAAGCAATGCAAGCTACTTTCTGAAAGTTGATCTGAAAGCACTGTAAATATAATTTTTAATTTTAACTGTAGAGTAGTTTTGCAAAATATATTTTATTCGTGTTATGAAAAACGTAACTTGATTTTTGTTTTATTGCTGTGTTATGTAAGAATTAAAAGTGCTTTAAAGGATGATGACATTAAAAGCGTTCGTTTCAAATGCACTTATTTTAATGTTAGGAACAAAAACATCAACTTTAATGCTAGTTAAAAGTATCAACATGGGCGACTTTGAAGACGGTTGGAGAAAAAGGACGTTTTGTATAAATATGTATATCCCAACCTTTGCATAAGAAAATTAAAACTAAAAGTAATTAGAAGTGTGCGGTTAATACTTATTTAATTTCAAACAGAACTTGAAAATCGGTATAATGAAATTTTTTTTCAAAGGAACATAATATTAAGCACAAAACAGTTTGGATATCATTTTAAAGGGGTGTCGTGTTTACATAAATACATATGTTTTAGCCCATGTTATACTCCTGAAAATGTGCTTTTAATTCATTGATCCCGCATGGCTTGTGCAATAAACTTCAAAGATTTTTAGTTTATATAATGTCAGAAATGACAAGCTGTGCAAATGTTCAAGTTTTCGAGATATTTTTGGATTATATGAACAAGTAGGTTTATGATGGAGAGCATGGACTGCTAGTCGCAGTGACAAAAATTTAATCTCTCGGAAGTAAATAAAGAAACAAAAGTCAGTTACGTGGTTTTGTCGTTTTACTGATAATACCTGCATTGATCTTAAAATCCGAAAAACCTGAAAAGTAACCCAATAAAATTATGGGTTTCAGAATAAAATTTTATCAATTGACACTACATTTACATTGCATTTTTTTAACAATGAATTTTTAGCTTTCATTACAAAATTATAGCTGATTGTTAGATTATTACCTTATTATACAGCGAAATCACGAAATTATAATGAAGAAATAGTTTTTAGTATAATATAAGTATTTACTATTATACCGGGCCAAAAAAAAAGGTTGAAAAACACTGATCTAGTAGATTCGTATCATAGTGATAATAAATCGAAGTGAATAAAGTGCGGATATACAAATCGTATAGTTAGTTACATAATATTATGTATCTATTTTTGGAATTATTTTGGAATTCAATATCTTTTTTTTTTTCTGTTTTATGCTAAAGCATTATTTTTTTAAATATAGCTTTTAAAATACTAAAATAGTAGACATCAAAAATAAGAAAGATGTATTAATAACATGTATTAATAACATTATATTATACTGCTATTTATTAAAATCAAGATTATCACTCGATAAAATATAATAAATATATTAAAACTACTACAAATAAGTTCAATTAATTTGTTTTAATACTTCTGATAAAATCAACATTACTAAATTAATAAGCATTCAAATGTATTATAAGTGAGTATCGTAGGTCAGTAGTGAAGCTCTAATATCAGACAGCAAACGATGAAGCAAAAAAATTAGAAGTTGAATAAAAATTATGCGTAGTATAAAACAAAAAGATAAATTTTTTTACTTCAGTATATAAAATTAAACACCTAAGTAAGCACAAAATAAGAAATATTTTTTTGCAAGAGAAAATTTTCAACAGCATTTGGCAGCGTTCTAGCAGTACATTCGCAACTACGAAAGTTTATGCGTGAAAAATTTACTGTCAACCTCCTGCCAGTTTTCTCCCAGGTTGAAAATGTTACTTTTGGCTTCTCTGCCTTTGTCGAAAAGTTAAGTAAGCTAACTTAGCTTAAGTTATTTGAAAATTAAAATGGCTATACCGTATAAGAATTATTTTCAAAAAGTTCAAATACTCAGTTAATGTCGGCTACTGAAATACGTAAATATTATATTTATATTAATTCGTGTTGACTCAAAAATATTTTTGCAAAATTTAAAAAAAAGTTCTTGGTGAAATTAAACAAATATTTAAAAAACAATTTGATTATATATATTATTCACAAACAAGGAACAGCACAAGTTGCTATAAAAAGGGGAAATCTATAGATAGAGAAACCTCAATTTAAATTATCGAAAATATATTTCTCGTTCACCCCATTATATGTTGCACGATTTCCTGTGGTGGTAGGTCAAGAGAAAATCTATCGGGAAATAAGTGCAGAAATCCCGATTTAGTTAAAAATTTGGAGTAAATAATATTTTATAAAAAAAATAACTTTCTTCATGCAAATAATGCAATTAACTACAAAAATAACATTTCACTTAAAGCAGTTTTGAATCAATTTGTTATAAAGTAGCTTAAATAATGGGATGTATTTAATCATTGAAAAGCGCTGCTACAAAGTAATTCTAGTGTAATAAATCAATACAAAATAAGCGGTTACATTACCACAATAAATTTGTTTCGGCGTTTTATTTTATTTGTCAGTGATTTTATATTTTTCAATCCGTTAATACATTATTTGAAACACGTTATGTGTCAAATTAACGAACGGCATTTAGAAATAATCCTAAGTTGTATGCTGTCAATCTTCAAAATTCTATATTTAAGCTACTTTGTAAATTCATAAAAATTGAAGCGGGAATATGTAGTCGGACAGTCGATTATCGAGTTTGTAACTTTTCCATAAGAAAAATCGATAGCTTCTTACTACTGCATTATTTTCAATTTAATTAATTATTAAAATGTTATAACAGTTCGACAAATTCGTAACTCAAATATTTCGAATAATAAATTATTAAAGTTTAAATCATGCTATGCGTATTATTCGATTTAATATTCGGAGAATTTCATGAAATATTACAATTTTAAAAGCAGAAAGACTGATTAATTATTGAATTAAAAGTGAAAAGTTTTACGTTTGTCTTTTTTGCAACTGGAATAACATAAAAATAAAAAGGATTTTATTTGCATTAAATTTTTATACGCGAACTGAAGTAAAATGTGTCATCAATTGTGCTCAAAGTTGTGCTAGCAGCAATAAGTTAAACAAAAAGTGAAAAGTTTTAGTAACGAACCTGTTCTTTTCTCTGCGTCGTTAAGCGTTATATCCTCCAGTACTACTTTCTCGCTGCGACCTTTTGCATTCTCAGCATAGACAACAACACGTAAGGAGGGCGGAATTCCTTCTCCGTTTGAAGTTAACAAATCTGCTAATTCAAACCGGAAAAAGGGAACTTCGATATAAGAACTGGTAAGATTAAAGCGTAAACGCATGGTGTAAGAGTCGTAAGCTTCTAAAGTAAACCTCTGGGGAAGGCCGCCGTCATAACCAGCACGACATTCAACTTCTAAAGCGTCAGCACTGTGATTAGTGGCAGTTCGGAGCGTACAATTGCTCAAAGGATTTGGTTTCGCTATGAAATTAAAATTAGGTTATCGTTAAATTTCATCAAATTTAATTTTAAATAATTACCTGCAGGAACTATTTGAAAAACACATGGGTCGGATTGTCGACCAATAGGATTTTGACCCCAACAGGTGAGGGTTCCGTAATCTCTTTGCGATGCTGGAGTGTATTTGAGCTCGCTGATGTTACCACTAGTGGTTGTAAAACGTGCAGGTGACACATCGAAGCTTTCTCCGCTGTTATTAAATTGCCATACGAAGGTTACGTCGCTTGGATCTGCAGCCACATGACATCTGACACGTATCACTTCATCTAATGAAGCCCCGATTACCAAAACATCAGAATCACGACAAACTGGAGCAACTGAAAAATATTTTAATATGTTTATGTACGTTTTTTTAATAAAATTCAAATTGTGTCTGTCGTAAAGATTATTGTATTCAAAGTAACGACAGTGATCAACCGGGTGACGTAGAGTAGAATATATTGGGTAGAAGGAACGCGTCCAGAATAAGCAATCTGTATAGATGAGCCCGACCTGTACGCTGGCTTAGCGGGCACAAGTTGTAATCCCTGTGCGGTCGGGACTCGCCAGGATTGACATGTGAACTCTCGGGACCTCGCATACCAGTGTCGCTGCTTTCGTGTTAAACTATTTCAAATGACAAACTACACCAAAATGAAACTAATTTACAATTTATTTTTCTACGCTATTAAATTAAATTTGATGTTTGTCATTTCTTATTCTATAATAATATCGTAATAATTTTGATAAGCTTAAAAGTTGGTAATTAGTTAACGAGAATCGATAACTTTCTCTCCGACGTAATTTTAGTTATTGTGTTCAACACAAATGTGAAACTAAAAATAAAAATTAATTTCTCCACGCCACTGGAGCTTAGTGTAGTTTAAAGATGACGGTTGCAGCTTTTAGAATTCACATACGGGTGAGCTTCGTTTACGCACATTCGGATTTACAGAGTTTGGACAGTCTCACGTCAAATAAGGATTACGAGAAAAAGCTGACTTCTGTGCGACAACATTGTACGTTTATCAATGTTAGAGCAACATTTAATTTTATTATTTGTTGCAATTTTTGTTAAAATAACAATTTGGAGTAATATTGCTGTAATTTTTTGTATTAAAAAAGCTCCGCTTCGTTCTGTACCTGTTAAATGCACACGTCTTTTCTCTACAGGGCTGACTAATTAATGAACGTGTCAACATGACAGCAGCAAGTTTAAGCGAAAGTCAACATCACTAAAATATTGCTCTACACGGCCTTGTTATTGATTACATGTGCGAAACGAGGCGTGTCAACAAAATAACTATTGCGAAATATGGCAAAATACATGTGAAGAACTTGGTAAGCTACCTACAATTTTGGGTTTTTCTATACACATATAAATTTTTTCAATAGAATCATGCATGAATACACATCGCTTCATGCCATTTTTTAAAAAAACGATAAACTTTATATCATAAAAGAAGTAAAATATGAAAAGTTAATGTTTCCATAAAATTTTATGCGAGAGCTTTTGAAGTACTCAAGTCAGTCAAATTGACAAATCAGTGCACGACTAAAGATTATTGTAATTGTTTGCCTTTGTAGTAGGCATGTCTACAGTTCCAAATTTTGACTTTCAGTATGAAGATGTAACTTCGCAAACCCATAAACTATGTAACTTGATAATAGAAATGCTCGACAGTAAAATCAAAAATTAATTAGCTGCTAGGTATGTCAGAAGGTAAATGTTTCATTTGGCAAATAGTGGGCCCAAGAATAATAAGGATAAATTGAAGTTGATTCAATTGAACAAAGCAATCTTGTTAAAGCTGATTTGTAAACTAAATTACTCAACTGTGAACTAATTTAATTCAAGTAATATAGCAAGAAATTGTTTTAAACAAGGAAGATTAAAATCATTAATATCAAAAATTTTATAATTTTAAAACAATATTTTATTTTAAATCGTACCTACTTCAAATAGGAATTGATTTTGAAATTTAGACTGCTATATTGCGCCCTTGGGTTAAATATACTAAATAAATAAGAATTGAATGAATTGATATTTTTATTTGATCGGTTACTTCAAGTTTGTGATTACAGAATCCGGATTATGATGCAATGGTGGTGTTTTTCTTTCGTAATGAAAAATTGCTTGCAAGAAATCAATATATCTGTAATTTTTGCAATTCCGTAACCAAAACGATCCGTCATGCTTCATTCCCCATATTTTCCTAATATTTTTCTTGATGACTTTCACTTCTCAACTCCCTGCAGATACATTTGGATAAAAATTACTTCCGGTAAGTAAAACTTCTTTAGGTGAATCGCAAGAAAATATATTTTTAAACCCGGATTCAAAACTTATAATGAGATCGGGCACTGCTAGTCATATTTCATATTTACCAATGCAAACTTAATTCCACTTTTAAATTTATTCGCTGCTAATGTAGTCGTCGTGATAACAAAGACACTTTACGACCAGTGCATTAATTTGATCAAGATAAGGGGAACCCACTTATAGAAATATATTATCGGTAGCTATACAAAATGATAATATAAAAGAAGAATAAAAGTTAAAAAGAAAATGATAATTAAATTACACTTTAATGCGAAAAATTTATGGATCACTTTAGTGACTAAATGTTTAACTAAAATGCAGAATTTATCTTGCTGAAATTCTGCAAAATTATTAAAATTATTCGTCAATTGACAAGTTAAGTCAGTTAAATTAATATATTATACCTAAGAAGTAATTATTATAACGATTATCGCTGGAAAACTTCAAGCAGTTCTTGAAAAACATATATTTTTTTCAGAAAAAAAGTTATTGCGCTTTATTTTTTGTGATTTGCTACATTAAAAGGTCGTCTTTGCTTAATTTGATTTTGCGTATTTTAATATTTGTACTGCGCTCGAGTTTTTAATACAAAACATTTTATGCCTACATACCTATACCGAAAACGTACATTTTTCAATTCATTATTATACATACCTAAATAGCGTTCGGTATTTTAGGAATCTTATTTATATGCAATTATTTATCTTTCGGAGCAAAGAAAGAAGACGGTTAAAGCTGGAAAGATAATTTGGTTTTTTATTATAAAATCTATTTTACGGAAAAGTTACTACTTATTAGAATTTACTGTGTCAGGTGTAATATAATGCCATTGTTCGTAATTAATTCTATATCCGGCCGTTTGGGTGTGTTTGACTTATACAGCGCATGAATCTCAGAGTTGCAATTCAAGAGCTATCGAAAAACTCCCGGAACTGATAGATATAGACTAAACTGATCGCTATAACGTTTTTGGATGTTTTTGAGAGATTGTGTAACTCTAAATTGATTGCAGATTGCTTCATCTTAGGCAAGCTAACGTGTTAGCAAATAACTTTGAACTTCTCGCGCAAACGGATTTATATCCAAATATTTATGGAATTTGTTTTTAAAGGAAAAGTAAGTTTAAATTAAAAGTTTTTCGCAAAATAAAAATATGGTCGGGGCTAAAAAGAACGGTTAAAGAGTCGTTTGCGCGCCGACATCACTTCTAATGTTATCCCGCAGAAGATGCGAAAGGCTGTTTTAGAGAAAATGATTCAAATAACGTTAGGCAGGTAGCAGAACCAAGTCTTTATATTAGCAAGTCGTACATCACTATTTTATTGGATCGTACATCATTGTCGATAAGAGCAGGTGCCCGCCCCGCTGTAGAAGGCACAGAATCTTTCCAGAACATAACTCTAATATTCTTCCATCTTTATCACTCGTTAGAGATGCAAATAAGATGGCGGTAACAATTTCCTGAATGAATTACGATAATCCGTAATCGCGAATCGCGGTCTATTGTTCGGCAAGCGATTGTTCGTATAACCTTTTCTCGGCGCTTCGGTTGATTATTCATATTTTAGTGCAAACTACGTGCCTAATGTGAGTATTGTACTCGTCTACAAATTTTGAACGTAATTGTACTTTGCACAGAACGTTTTTGTTCCGTTTCCGTCATGTTATACCGCACAAACTTACTTTACATGTGGTTTTGATGGTTGCTGAGAACGCACGCCGCTAAACACTGATATGTTACGAGAACGTAGCATTGTTTATAATCCAATATTAAAATTACAAACTCGAAGATACTGCAAGAGCTATTTCATTAAATTTGTAATATTCGGAAAATATTTTGCCCGCCTAGTTGGTGCTGTACAAATTTACGTGGTTCATCAGTCGGCTGTATTTTACTTATTTCGTGATAAGCAATACAAATTTGGAGTAGATTTAACAACTTAATCACGCTTCGAGGAAAAGCATCAATAGATTAAAATTTTGCAGGAACATTCCGTTATCAAATTAAAAATCTTGTACCTTTTGTATTCGACTAAACATCCAAAATTCAATTTGCATGTACCATTCAAATATCTAATATGTTTTATAAAAGAAAACGTAGAGAACGGTTCCGTGTAGTACACATCAACAATACAATGAGGCATTTTCTTTGTCCTTTAGATACAATATTGAGACGCTTAAAAGAATACATTTGGAAGCTTTTCTTTTAATATTATTTTGTATGCAAATAGCGCTTTCTTCATATATGCGCTTTTTTGATTTGAAATAATACAAAAATTTCCGTTCAATTCTTCTAAACAAGTTCCTCTTTGTTTATTTTTTATATAAAAACATTCAGTTTATTGCAAAAGTTTGCTTTATAAAAAAATGTAATCTTAATATATTCGAAAAGTTTAATATACATTCCATGCTACTTCTCCAATTTGACAGTTAATTTTTAAATAAAGGCGTTCATAAAAAGCCAAACTTGCTTTTGCCAAAGTTAAATACAAGCGCGTAATCAAAGAGACTTGAAAATTAGGAGAAAAGTCTTTCTAAAATCGTTTAGACAGCATTGTTGTGATGCAGTCTTTACGCCGACTTAGGTTCATAAACTGAGCCCTAGAGATTTCAAATGCGATCACGTCTAACGAAATCAACTGATGGTGGTACACGAAAGTTGTTACGATCGACCGTATTTTACCTAACCCAAAACGCAGAAGTTTTGTTTTGTCGTTACGAGCGAGAAGAGTCCTTTTCCGATCACACGTTTTCAACTTGGATAAATTTAGAAAAGTTTAATTTTACTGAAATTGTTCTTTCTTTCGGCGATGTCGTTCTACAAGTCTGTACGTTTTAGTGCTTAGCCTAATTTGGTTTTTTAAAGGAAAGTTTATAACGTGCAATATATAATAAATTCTTTAATTACGGAAAATCCGCAGTTAGCAATAAACCTCTTTTTCGATTATCTTAACTAAATCTATTAAGTGTGGTGAGTGGATCAGCGAATACCCTTGCAACAGTAAACACTAAATTAAAAGGCGACGGTAAAGTTACCGATACGCAGCAAATAAGCAAGATAATTCATTAACTTAAAATTGCCTTTGGGAACCATCGGAATACAAAAATAAGTAAATACATTTTATGGCTTACATTTAACTGGGTCCAACCAGCAATAAATATTATATCGCACCATCAAAGGTCAGGTTACACTATAATATGTACATACATACGTACTATGTAGGTCTAATAAACCAATTCGACATGGTTTAGGGATTTACATTGTTTTTTTATTGGTTACTAATAAAAATCGTCCGGGATTGAATTGATCCTTCGATCCGCCCCTGTCTTCGGGTTCAAAACATACTATATAGTTGCAGGTTGTGCCAACGTAAAATAATGTAATTTGAAAGCTGGGCATTCATGTATATTAATATTAATAGTTCATACGTTGGTTCAAAAGCATATTAAGCATTCTGGTATTTAATCAATTATAATAAATTTACCGAATTTCTCTCATCTATTTGTAGTCATATTGAAAATGGCAAGAACCTTAACATTACTCACATCTCACACGCAGCATTACGGGTTTGCTCATAGTTTCTCCCCTGTTGTTTGATGCCAAGCAGGTGTAAGCGCCACTTTGCCATCTAGTCACCCTTTGAAGTACCAGACTGTTGGTGCTTATAATTACTCCATACGACATATTCTGACTCACCAAGTTACCCTATAATCAAACAATTTAGTTATAATGAGTCACCTGGGTGTGTAATTTTTTTGGAAAAATCATAAACCACATGCCGGAGATTAAATAAAAAAAAATCATGCAAATATACTCGTAATAAAATTAATGCATAAATTTTAATTAACCGGCACGCGAATGTAATAAACTAACATTAGAAAACGCAAATATTTCAGATTTCGATTAAAGCTACTTAGTTGGGTCTAGCTTAAAAGTAAGCCAGCTTAATTCGGTGACTTACAAAGTTGATGCATGAAAAGTATCATTAATTTATTACATTCTGAATTAGTTGTTACCAGTAAATGGCATTTCGTGATATGTCTTTAAAAATGTGATAAACAGAAAGTACAATCAATTTACAAGAGTGTCCAACGGTGCGTGTTTATGACTCAGTTACGTCGGTTTGCACGCAAGGTGACACATGTAGTATTTTATGAGATACGTTACTAACCCAAACATGAAACACTGGAGTGTAATGTATTGTACGTCATTTGCTTTAGACAGCCTTTTTCTTTTCCTCTCCAAATTTTTTTATTAGCTTGCTTTATATACACTTTTTATACCAAACGATTGACTATAATCCAAAACATTAAGATAGTCATAAAGCCAAAAATATTTTATCACTTTTGCTTCCCGTGTAGATTAAATTGAATCAGTTTATTAATACAAATAAGTAATCAATAAACGTAACTTTGTATCACCATTTAAAATTGATCTTATAACATACTACATTAGATTATAGATAGGTAAACAAAGACATTTTACAAATATCTAGCAATATAACAATAACAGTTACTGTTTCTAAAGCCTTATTCTGAAAAATAAATTTTCTATTCCAGTAAACATCGTGTTTACTGATAGTAAACGTTAGTAAAGTCAGTGGCCTCCCTAGTGCAGTTATGAAAACATAAGAAAAATAATAAAATTTATTTTTTAATAAGGCAGTGACATATTAGGTGATATACCAACGACAATCGATTTTACAATAAATATTGATAATTATTTATCTTTGTAGAAAATTGCCTTATTTTCATTACTATAAATCGTTCTTTCTATATCTGTATAGAAATATGGATAACTCGGAGTTAATATCATGCAATATATTTAAATCTTAAAATTCTTTATTGTGAAATTGAGAACTTGTAAACTGGTTTAAACTGGTAAATAAACGTTTAAACTAAGCTCAGCTGAACTAAATTCAAAACTGTTTTTTTGGAAATTTTAGTCATATTAGCGATATCAAATATATTGTGATAAACTTAATTTGTTCAGAAAACTTTCAAAAGTGGTAGTAAAAATTTGCAACAACAAAACGTTGGTGTCAGGAAAGGTCACCAAAACTTTCCTGAAATCTATTGGTTGCGATACCAGATACAAAATAAAAGATATTGTTAAATCAACTAAATTTTATTCTGAACAGAATAAACTGTTATGGTAGCAAAAAACTTGCTGTTGGTGCAAAAAAATCTGTTGGTGTTATAACTACTAAAAGCTTTGCTAAATGAATGGATAACGGATGGAAGCTTCTTGAGAGTGAGAAAATCGTTATTTAATATAATAAAAAACTAGATAATTAAACTTCATTAAACATTAACTATACAGTTTATATTTTATTGAATTGTCGTGTTACAATCTTAATTTAATTCTTTCGCTTAAGTCGTGCATCAACCCTAACTCGCAGCAGAAAGTCCAACAATTCCTTGTAATATAGTGATTATATATTATATTTTTATCTAATAGCTAATCTAAACTGGCAGCAGTACATTTGATACCAATATAACTTAAAATATTATATTGTCTTATTAGGAGACAACGTTGAATTTTTGGGGTGAATTTGCAAAAATTTGCACATTATGTTTGGAAAAAGACATGATATTTTTCTAAAAATATAAAACAAATTAAATAGTAAGCATTAAAAATTATCTACTTTTTATTCAAAAGCTGTAAGCGACTGTACAATAGACAAGCGAAGTGGCAATTATATAAATTGTCAAATAAACAACTACACTTTCAACACTGATAACATAAACCACTGTTGGTTTGTTGACACGAATAATACGAATGAAATATTTTTCAGAGTGCGTTAATTCAATTAACCCTTCATGTGGGGTAAACGTGTAGCAAAAATATTGTATTACACGACTAGGATCATGCTGATACACTTAATCAAATTTTTATAGTATAATATAATTTACGTGTTTAATTATAAGGTTAATAAATTTAGATAAATAACATTTAATTACCTTAACGTGTCATATAAGCACATAAGCTTGTTAAAACAGTGAGGAAAATCGACTAACTTCTTTCACAACATTATTTATGTGCAGGATTTTCATTTAGAAGACCACAGAACGTGCAATTAGTTTCTGTAAATGTACTGCGGCAAATATTTTCACGAAAACTTCTACAAGAAAATGCGCATACATCTTCAAAACATTAATCGAAATATTGACTGATGCTTAGAGTTTAAGTTTACTTTCTAGAATTATAAATAACTTCTTGTTTTCCAAGAAAACTTAACTTTGTCGAATACATATTTACTAAAATTTTTAATTTGGTGATAATTGAGGTAACCTAATAATTTGTTGCAATTTAAGAATTTTCTTTGACAAATAAAATTTAAAGGAAAACCTTGTTAGTTTCCATTAAATTAAGTTTTACCAGTTTAAATAAAGTCGATTTAGCCTAAGAAAATCATATTTGAAAAAGTTATAAAATGTGTTTTAAAATATTTTCCTAAAAAGGTTTTCATGTAGGTTTAAAAGTATTAGAGAGTAAAACTAAGTTTAGATAGTTTGACAAGACTTAATAATTTGAAGTCTTTGCTTATGATGGAATAATTCTCATCGTATTACTTTAATCTCCCTCAAAATCTTATAATGCATTTGATATTTAGGAATCGAAAACGAACGTTTATGCTATGCACATAGAAATATTTTCCGTATTTAAATTGCAAAGGGTTAATATTGTCCCAAGTATTTATTCGCCCTATTTTGCAATTCATGTTGATCTTGTTTGTAGAGATAAAAATCAAATGAAACGCAAATTTGGCTTGCCGTTAAGTTTTGAAATTTTCTCCTTTTGTTGAGCAATAATAAAGAAAAATTAAAGGACCACAGTGAGAAATTAAAAAAGAAAGATTTATTTAAACAAAGTGAGAAAATTTTAATAACCCAGAAACCTAAAATTGGAAAAACTCGGTAGAAAATGAGTTAGTTAAGAGTGATTAGCCTGTCAGACTTCATATGTAAGAAAGTTAGAAAAACCATTTTTATCGCCTAAGAGTTACGACAGTTGACCAAAGTTTAATTATTTAATCTTTCA
Organism: Cantharis rufa; assembly: GCA_947369205.1. Lineage (NCBI taxonomy): Eukaryota > Metazoa > Arthropoda > Insecta > Coleoptera > Cantharidae > Cantharis > Cantharis rufa. Next base: position 91,402,885 of record OX376303.1, read on the forward strand.
TCTACGTCACAGTTTTATGTTTTCCCACATTAAAACTTTTATAAACTTATAAAATGTTTTCCTTTAAAAAAAATTAAATGTAAATGTGGTTTACACATAACGAGAAAAGCTTTAACGATTTTTAGGGCGAATGTAACTCAAGAAAAGATAGATAAACAGATTTAATGCTTGGACAGAGGTAATTTGCCCTAGAGGTTAGAAACTGGAAAAGCATCTCCGGGGAGACATATTTTAGAAATCGTACTAGTCTGGTTTTTTTTAGGTTTTCAAATGCCATAACTCGTATTTAAGCGTATCCTTCTAGATACACATTTGATAGGGTTTATTTTACCCTGAGGATAAACCTTGGTGCCTATAATTAAATAATCTTTATGATTCATAAAATAAGAATTATTCCTACTGCAATTTTTATATAAGAAAATAAAAAAATTAATAGCTCCAACACTCGCTAGTTATTCAAATTATACACAATAATACTCTATCGATCCAACAAAATTGTAATAATGCCATACTGCTTAGGTGAGCTTGTGACGGATAAAAGATAACTTAAAAATTTTCAAACAGCAACATTTTGTTGCAAAACTAAAGTACTTTTAGATTTGTTTGTAGTAGATATTTTCTTGGTCGTATCCGCATATCAAAGTAAAAACACCCCAGAGAATCAATATCGACCAGGTAATGTTAAATAGATAGCACTTTTGTTCTACATGCTACTTACTGAGATTTTTTACAACTTTCAAACTCGAGGAAATCACGCAAAAGTAACATTTTCGTTTTACATTTTTCCGCTAAGAACCGTAATTGTAAAATATTCAAATTATTTAGTTTTAACGAATTTCAATTTTAGCATTGAATTAGAGTTTTTTTTGTATTTTGCATAATGGAACGTGGTTTAATTTTTTTACAACGTGTATGAAAATTATTCAAGTGGAAATAAAGCATAATATTATTATAAAAAGTTTGATTTACTGATGGAAAGCACCAATTGGATAGTCATATCGACAAGTTAGTACACTTTGATATTTTTACAATATTTTAATTTAAAACTTTTTAACTCTGACGCCCTGAAAAACATTGTACAATACATAATAACAAACGTAACAAAATCTTGAAAGAGGAAATTAGGTAATTTTAATGCAGATGAAAATCAAGAAACAGTTGCGAATTCACAAGGGAATTGTCCTGAGGAAGGAACCAAGTGTATCTGTTTTAATGTGCATCTTACCAAAAAGGGAAAGAAAAAACTTTTCTTTGTTGTTATAATGCAAACTTGAGTAGCACTGCAAACATGGGCGATAATATATGCGAGAAAACAACTGGAAGGACATTTTTAAACATTGTAGTGTTTTTAAGAGTTTCGTTTGTCGAGTTATAAACTTCAAATAATAGGCTTCCATATTTTTATAATAATATTAATTAAAACTAGGAGTGTATAAGACATCTTTGAAGTTTATCAGTAAATTTGTCGTTGTTATAATCTTCAGAAGATTCTATGTGTCTTATAAATGTTATGCTATAAAATCATGTTGGAGTGCAATTGAACCATTAACTTGCCGAGAAAGCTCTTCTGGTTGTTTTCGGAAATAAAAACGAAAAGTAAAATTCCGTATAGCGTTTCACTCGTTTATATGATATTTGATTTCACATATCTGGCATTCTTTAAACAACAGACCATATTCCTTCATTTTTATCAAACATATATGTACATATACTTCAACTTTTGCGGTAATAAATTCTACAAAATAAATCGATAGTTGATGAGATGTAAATCACGATTTCAATCGTCTTTGTTATGTGTACTGTCGAGTTTATGCGATTATCCAAGTCTGTATTAAATATGTATTTACATGAGCGAAAATTTTAGTGACTTCGTTGTTTATCGTTGTTAAAACTCAAAGAACTTTTAATTGTTGCTAATATTTCAGATTAAATATTGTTTATCAAGAATTTTTTTATTATAAATTATTTATAGAAAAGTTTAAAAGTTTAAAGCTATAAACTATAAAAATAAATAAAAATGTCAAATGTTTGAAACACCATGAAGTATCAGGTAACCAAAAAAAAATTATTCAGTTTTTTAGAACCAAATTAAAATATTAAGAATTATTGAACTGGCATATTTTAATTTTATAAAACACCGATAGTGTGTGGTTGCTCTGCGACTATGCAAACTCTGTTTGTAATGTAGTAAGACTGAATTTACTCTTCGTAACGGATCTTCAGAAATTTTGATAACGTTGGGAGCTCAAAAGTAATACTGTTTTTTTTTGGAAACGCTGTAAAGAGCAATAAAAAAGCTTTCTCCCGCAGCTGCAATGACTTCGGAATCTCCGTTTCGCTCTTTGAAAGCTTGTATTGTTCAGTTTTGATTATTATCCTCTACAAGGGAAGCTTCACGGCAACATTCTCTTCGGACCTACCACCAAGTTCAGACTTGGAATGATATACACGAGAGTTCAGAGGAATGGGGTTGACAAAGGAGCAAGATTAGGTTTACTCCAGTGAAAACAACAAAAGATCCAACAAACGAAGCACTCTTGAAATTTATTTCGGAAAGTGGAAGAAGGGGTGCGGTCGAGCATATGGGTGTAAGAAAACAGGTCTGAAGTGTTCTGTTATCTGAACATGCTGCCACTGACACGCGTGTGACAACAGCGCAGATATTTTTATGGCCTCTGAAGAAGAAGACGACGACGATGACGAGAATGGAGACCTGAACGTTGCGAAATTATTGGCACAAGAAGTCAAAGAAGACAACGAAGACGAAAACTTGGAAAGGAAGGGAAGAAATTTCCAAAAATCTATTGATATAAGTGAGCTTAGACCATCTAGGCCTCTAGGGCATCGAAACGGAAGAAAAGACATTAGTAAATAACGAATCGTGGATTAAGCCTACTGGGGATACCACATAAAAAAACGCGCCTCTTGTTCTACCTCATAGTGGTGCGGAAATGAGTAGAAAAAATGGTAGTACGTATTAAGTACTCGGTATTTATTGATATTTCGAGAAAAGTGTAGCGATTTTGTGAATTGTAGAAATTTGCTGAGTTTGACTTCGCTGTAACTCGTGAACTATTCATCTGATTGAAAAATATTTTATACAAAAGCTACAGGAAATTTCATGCTCTATAATTTTTTTAATAATTGTTTTTGACCTAGGTGGCACTGGAAAGAAGATATTCCCATTTTTTCAATATGGCGACGCAAGCGGCGGTCGCTCAAGGTCGCAAACTCGGAATATTAATTAGTATACCAAACTGTACCAATCTACTAAATTAGAACTTTCCTAGACCTTTTGCAAGTTAACCTACCCATTGCCTGGACTATCAGGTTTTTTCCGTTTTTTGGTTTCTTGAGGTTTCAAACCTCAAGTTTGAGCCTGACTCATAAGAAGCACTAGGATCTTTTATTGACTGTAGAAAATCTCTTTCGATTAAGGAGGGATCAAGGGATCAACAATAACAGGTTTATACTTGTCTTATTAGATTGTGCTATGCTTGAATAATTCCTTAAAATGTAAAAAATTTAAAATGACAGAGGGATTTGTGAGGAATTCAAAGTCGTGAGGAATTTTAAGGTAAACTAAAAAAATAGCTATCTTGCTGACTTCCTGAAAAATTTTATTGAAGTCTAGTCTGACCACAGTCTGACTATTGAAGGATCGGGCGAGATTATAAGTGAAAACTTTTAACTTAAAAAAAATTACCTCAAGAAAAATGTGTTACCCACAATTTTTAAAATTATTTTATATTATGCCCTGTTCCAGAGTCAAAATTTTCATTACAATATTATCAAACTGAAGCACTGAAAGCAAATCAATGATAGTCTGTTGAATTTAAAGTGAGGAATAGGATTGTTAGCTAAGTCTAAATATAAACCAGTAGATATTGTTCTAACTAATAAACTTATATTCAAATATGTTGATGTTAGTTACAATTGAAACATCAATTATTATTAAGAAAACATTTTTAATTTTAATTTTAATTTAATTATATTAAGATTTTCATATACCATAACACAGTATGTAAACGTTTGTCTATTGAAGAAAATAGGTTACTATTTTGTAAACGGCCGTATTTAAGCAACTTTTCTTACATAAACAGCGCACCCCCGAGGAAAATGCTGTTCTGACACTAATAATTAATTAAACACAAAATAGCAAACTACCGATGATGCTGATATTTACTGGTTTATTCAATATAATATTATTTTGCTCAAAGCTAAATTGGTACATAGGTTAATTTTATTCTGCAATGCTATACAATTACAACTGTTTGAATTTTTAATTATTTGTGAACCAAGTAATTACGGTTGGTTGCTTCCTAACTATTTTAACACGTAATTCTGCTTCATTACTGTAATTCTTCTGTTTGGAGACAAGAATTTTAGATTTTATACTCAAATGCAATCATTAGGTTTGAATTGTTGCTGCACATAGTTCGATTGTAACCTTAGAATGACTTTTTGTTGAAAGTTTCACAATTTCGATACTTTTAAATAATGCAGTATTATAAAATTAGTTAACACACTTTGATTGATAATTTATTAGATTTAACATTATAAGTTATAATTTAAAAATTTTGCATTGCCTTGTAAATATAGTTAATATCTGTTCCTGATATCATTTTAAAAATAAACGAAAATTTATTCGAAATTACATTAAAATCTTTACATTATGTAATATGGTACAAATTAACTTCAACCCCAAAATTTTAGGAATAGCCATACCAATATATTCTGTGCGTACTATGGGTATTATATTATAAAAAGTAAACAATTTACTACATCAAAATTTTTATTATAATTAATTATGAATATCTTTCTCTCTCTAATACTTTAGTTTGATTGGTTCTTACAAGCTCTTAAATTATAACTGTTAATCTTGAAATGGAAACTGCTCTACTGCTTTCGTTGTTTCTTGAATTTGTTAATTTAATTTAGTTTTCAAAATTAAATCGTATTTTATTAGCTGTCTTGCTTTTCTTTCCTTAGGTAAACCACATCAACATTCACAAAGTTATTATTTTAACAGACCTTTTACTGAAAATTTCGACGTACGTACACTGTAATGCATATTTATATATAAAGGTTAGCACGTAAGGTAATTATAAGTTCTTCTACTGTTATGCTTTCGAGTATACAAAATTAGAAAAATTCAGAGCAAATAATTTTGGAATTTAGCTTCGATAAAATATCTCACATTTCGTACGGAAAAATATCGCTTTCATAACTAGTTGCTTAAATAGATATTTCAATCTATAGTTGAGAGTTCCTTCTGGTTAGCCAATACTCTTTCGACAGTTTTATATTGCGTTTTTGTTGCATTTATGTGTTGCGCTTAGATAAATCATCGATCTAGGTTCAGGTATCGGAATTCAAATTTAATGCTGGTTGCGGCATATAGCGGTGTTGTCTGCAAATGTTGCTAACATGGAGTTTTTGTTGATGGTATAGACAAGGTACAGCACTGAGCCGAATAAGCTTTCTGGAGGTACTCCGGATATAAAAGTTACAGTTCTGAGCTTAAATCTTGTTTCACGAAATAGCATCTACAGTTGTAGCGATAATGAAAATTGCATCGCTGAATATTTCCAAATCAAAATAATAATTTTAGCTAGATCTCGCAGAAGCTTTCTTCGTGTCAAATTTTGAAAGACCGCGGAACAATACTTTTTTGATTCAAGCGGTCTTTTACTTTGGTAACAATTCTGTTCACCTGATCATTTATAGTATAGTGAATTTGCCGAAATCCAAATTGGTGCTTTGGAATTACTTCACCTTCACTGACTATAGGTAGGCATTTTTAATCTTTTTCTTTCAATACTCTAGACAATAATAGAATTAAGCTGATTAGCCTATATGATGTAACTGTGCGCTTGTCTTCCAGAATTTAATTCATGATTATTTGTGACTAACTGGAAAGCCCGTCCACGGACGGGCATCTAGACCCAATTGGTTGGAAACTCGATTGATGTACAACTCGTCTGGGGCTGTAACAGCGGTGGTTTAATATATTTTTTGGTTGGTAAAAAAATTCGTCCAATCAGAGTGTTTCCTTTTCTCCAAAAAATGACACGCTGGAGGAGGAGCAGCAGCGTGCTGGGATTTTATGTATTAAGATATTTTTCATTTTCGTATTCCTTTGTATATTATATTATTGGCACATTATTATTAATTATGCATCATAATGTAATGTTAATTTTATTTAAACCGATAATTTGGTACATGTAATCTTAAGACTCCTCTAAAGGGCTTATCTGATTTGTTTTGGAATGAATGCAATTGGGTCGTTCTTGAAGACAGTTCTTGAATTAAACCTAATTATTGACCTTGACGGTGACGTTCTCTTTAGACGTTGTTTTATTAGGAGCTTGTTTCCAGTTAGGTATTTCTTGTAATATTTCAGTAAGTGGCTGAATAATCGGAAAACCACACTAACTTTAATTTCAAAAACTTGAGATCCTTTTGGTTGCACTTTGTCACTTGTTGCTCGTTTAGCATAATCTTGGCTACTCCATTGTTGTATTTTTCCAGTTTTGTTTAGTTAACATGTCCAGAGACATTTTAATGCACTTTATATGGTAGTTACATATAGTTTTGCATTTTATTTTGCACTGCATACAATCCTTGAATCTTGTAGTGGTGTTTCCATAGACACGGCACCTCAAGATTTTACATTTTGTGACTGGTTTTGCTGTCCTTTTGAATTTTTAAATTTATTTAATTGTTTCCTTCGTTCACGAAGTTATGATTTTAACGGACCTTTTACGAAAAAAATCTGACGTACAATGCTTCTTTGAGCTTTAAGGTTAGCATGAAAGATGATTATAAGCTTTCCTACTGTTATGCATTCAATACTGTTATTCCATTAGAAATTAACCAAATTTCAATAATGTTAGTGAAAATAAATTCTGAATTACTTCAAAATAAAATATTTTAGACTTTAACAGTAGTTTGAATCGGAAAAATTTAATATTTACTCTTCACAATTAAAAACAGGAAACGAAAACTTACGTAAGAATTTTTTATAGTGGGGTAATAATACAAATTAATTTTTATGGCAATTTTTTTCAACTTCAACTTCAATTTTGATTCTTCCAATAAACTTTACAATCGTAATTTAGTAATCTGTTTTAGTCCTTTGATGTATAACACACTATATATGTATTGTGAACTAGTCTGAATCGTTTTTTGATATAAAATTAAAGCGAATTTATACATTTTTGTTTATCTTTAATTTAACTCCTACAATCCACTTATTGCAGAAAAAACGAACAAATCTTATTCAAGGTAAAAATTAATAGCAATCTTAAATAATAACTTTAGAATTTAGAAATCGTTAGACTTAGCTACCCAGTTATTTTCAGTAAAATGGAATAGGATTTCTAAAATAAAAAAACAACTTTTATTAATAATTAATTACTTGTTTATACCTACCTACTTGTATTTTATTTTTTTGCAAAAAAATATTCAGTTCAAAGCTTTTAATAAGATTAAAATTCAAAAATCTATTATCGAAAAATAACCAAGCGGAGTTGTAAAACGATGATGCTTATATAATATAAAAACAAAAAATTGTTCAATATGTTTCTTTGATTTACTTTTATAATCATCTTTAACATTTTTATAAATGTCTTTTAGAATATACGTATTGCTCGTAAAATTCTTATTAAGGATTTTAAAATATAAATAGCAAACATTCGACGACTCTCATCTTAAATTGGTTGTACTTTTTAAAAAGCATTTTAAACAGGAAATATTTAGTATTATTACTGGAATTAACTTTTCTGGCACTGCCTAGAATTGCGGAGTATACTAACATAAACATTACTTGTAGTACTACTTATTATCTACTAATGTTACGAAAACAATGGTTGTGATATGTTGTAGGTTTAATTAATGTGCATAACAACATTAGTAAGATCTTAAATCCTACATAATCACAAGCAACGAAAGACAATAGCTAGGAAAGTCCTGAGTGCAACATGCAAGAATAAGGATTAAATGCTTGCCAACTTAGGGATTTACTTACATCGTGAAACCACGTGATCTTGTGTTCCTTTGGGTTTGCTTTGATGTTGCATTCGAAATAGACGTCGTCGCCTTCTTTAATATCATCCGGATTTAATGTACTTCCGAGATGGAGCGACACCTGAGGTGGATCTGAAACAAAAATCACATTAATTACCGTTTCTTTTCGGTATGTCCGTAATTAACTTTTTTTTTCACTTGTTGGCATGAACCGAAAGTTTATCTTAATTTACTTTATGCAATTGACCCACTTTAGTTTACAACAACACAAACTTGTTTTTATTATCAAATTGTGTAGAGCTTTTTAAAATATATCCACAATAAAATATATTTCCAAGATATTAAACTTTTGAGACAAACTTTCCTTTCTCGTATCCAATATCAAAAGTTCTAAATAACCACGATATGGCTATTGTTTTTCTTAAAAACTTATAAGGTAGCAGAGTTTTATTTTGAACTGTTTATTTATCCCATTCTATCTAAATAAATATTAAAAAACTGTTTACAGTTTTGTCATTTGGGTTATACGGAGGAAAGAGTATATAAAATTGGAAATACAGAACATTTTCCGCAGATTTTTGAATATTTTAAAATTTTTGTCGTGGATAGCATTTAAAATCAAACCAAAATTATGAATTTAAAAGGGCACTTGCTACTACATAATATATCAAGTAGTGTCTATTGAATGTGAAATTAAAAAGAAAAATTAAATTTAAAATTTAAGTATTTAATGTCAAGATTTTGAAAATTAAAAAAATTTACTATGGTAATTGCATAATAATTTTAATGAATAAAAAAGTGCGACGTATTTACCAAGTTGTTAATTATTAACAACGTTTTCATTGTATTAACTGGAACGATATTAAAGATGAAATAATATTTTAGAAGTGTCAACCTAACCGCTAGCGTACCGCAGATGTTATAAATATGAAATTACGAGCGGGCCCGCTTAATTTAATTTCCAAAGTTCTACGCGTTTTTCTTTTAAGTCAAATCTGATGCATTTTCTTTGCCGCGTGGTGTTATTTCTTCATTAAGCAATTTGTACGTCACATTTCTCTCAGTTTCCTTCAGGCAGCTGTACTTTACATTAACTCATAGTTGCTATATTTTATTTGCTCTATTTTATTTTAAGATTTAAGGTTTACTCAATTACAACTTGGTAACTAAAGTTTTGTACATTTTATCAATATTTATTTTACAACCCAATCTCATAATCATACATACTGTACAAATATGACAACCCAGTATAAATGTAACTTATAAAATTTATGATTTACTGTTAACAATAAATTATTAGAATCTCGTTTCAAATCATCTGTGAAAATTAGTAGTATTTTTTCCATATTATGTAATTGCTTAAAACACTAAAATTAAGAAAGTTTCATTACTTTGCAAAATTACGACAAAGCTAGTCGGAACAACCGATTTAAAGCTTTCTGTAATTTTCCACAAGCTTTGGCAGAGAGTTCTAGAGCATATTGTAACAAATTTTTATTTTATTTATCCTACCGGTCCTTGGGCGAACAATTTTTGATCTCACCTTGAATACTCTGTTTCTCGAGAAAATAAAAACGAAATATTCCGAATCGCGAAAAATTTACTGGCATTTTCAGATTTGACCAAACACTGAAAGTAACGAAGCCATCAATCAGGAATTTTAAAACATGTATTGTTTAAAAATAATCATATTAATTTGAAAGGTAAATTTTGTCAAGAGTTCTGCTTACCAGGATCAGTTTTAAGTTAACTTTTTAGATTTCGTTAAATATAATCAAATTAAATTTACTTTGGTAGTGCAATTCTTTGCAAGTGCAATTTGCATGGGTAAATTACTTTTTACTTTTATTGATATTCTTTTGCGATTATCAACTGGAATTCGAAAAGCTTAAGTGCTCACTTGCGTTATTTTATTTTTAGCTGAATTCTTTTTAAGTTATTTATGAAATAAGAACACTACTGTTCCAAGTTGTCTGCTACCTACCAGTTTTTTCAAAACAAAAGTATATGTTTTTAGAAAATAATTCTTTTTTTTATGTAGGAAAGCCTACTTTTTTAAATTGAAATTTTCTTTTAATTTTAAATTTTGAAATGAAATCATTTGTTAAATTCTCATTTATTCCGAACTTATAATATAATTATGTTATAATATACTAAAATCGACTACTGATGTTGGTATTCCGTGTGATATTACATTGCGCAAGAGTAAGTTTCTCGTAAGATATGTATACTTTGCAAGTGGTATTCCCTTGATTCGGTTATTCCAGATGTTGTGGACGTTTACTTTTGTTGTTCATCCAATTTTCGACTTCAACAATTTTTCCCATCTATACTCTTGGATTTCCAAGGTATTTATGATGTTTATATTAATTTATACAATATTAATTAAATATATTATAGAAAAAATTAATTTCGTTAGGTTAGTCGTAGATTGAATCTACTTCTTCTTGACAGCATTAATCTTGCTTCTCTTTGTTTGTTTTGTCATTTAGCAAAACTGTTTGTGCTGATTTTGTAATTAACTGGTACCAGTACTTAATTTCATCGACAGGAGGAACCCTGTTCTAATTGTCCTATTTCGGTAGATAATGGCAAACCACCGAGGTAGTTTGTCATTAAAACCCTTCATCAAATGAAATTGTATTGTAAATGGCGGTATATGTTGATTAGAAGACAGATTAAAGATCAGAATAGATTAGATTAAAGGTTAAACTAAAGATTATATAAAAGATTACATTAAAATTAGTTTAGAATTCAGATCAGGTTAAAAATGATTTCAAGCTAATTGTTTTGATGATGCAAAATGCAAACCTTATGCTGTTTTGCAATTTATTTCATAAATAAATAAGAAGTTATTTCAATGAAAAGTAGTATGTTGTAGTAGTATTTTTGAAAATTGCTTTGAAGTATTTTCATAGCTTTAGAAATTCAATCAGATATTGACTGTATAGGAGTATTAAAGCAAAAAATTAATTATTAGTTGAATTAATCTCCTTAAAAAGAAAAAAATTATATTTGAGAAGATAAAATTTAAATTAAATCATAAACCTTTGTAAAAACTGACATCCACCAAAAATTGAAAGATAATTTACCCTAGATTAAATTATATTAATTATTTTTTTCTTCTTTGAGTACCCTGACAGTTACCTATCATTGGCGATCATTACGTAAATTATATTAATTACTATTATAATATTTATTTTATCAACTTGGGGCACAAATTAAACTTCAGAGATTGTGTGGAAAAATTTATGTATAAGAGATTGCGTTAGTGTCCAGACCAGAAAATTTAAATGCATAAAATAAATAAAAAATTAAGTCTAGGGAAGTGTGAAATCGATGATTACAACATTGTGCCTTAGTTATTTTTAACCTTAGGTATCAAGAACTTGGTTATAAGCGCAGAAAATTCGGCAAAGAGCCAACTTGGTGCACTGCAACTCAGGTGTTAATTCACTCGATGGGTACTATTTAATACTGAGAATGACTTTTAAACTGCATTATCATTAAAGTTCTTGAATTTGAATATTTCATTTCAATCAAACAAATAATTAAAAATATTTACCATTTATAATATTACTTTTTTCATTAACTAGAATAAACCAAATTCTCACCCAGTTATGTATGATAATATGAAAAAGGATCTTGGGTTGTCGATCGAGTGGTAAGTCGGCGTTTCGGAGATTATCTTCAGGACGATAACAGAATAGGAAGATGTTCGTTTGATGTACGCATTAAAAACGAAATGGAAAGCAATGGCAATGCAAAAGTCATTTTCAAGACGGTCAAAATTATATAAAATACAGTAAGATTTGTAAAACCTATAAAATTTTACAATTAAAACCAATCAAAATGTACAAATATAATATATTGTCGTCTTTCAAAATCCATTTTTATTAATTTTGAATTTTGGAGTTGTGAAATTTGATTGTTTTTAATTTTTTTTTGAGTTTTCTATTATTGATTTTGAGAAAATTTAAATTTTTAATTTTTTGGAATTGTATTTAGATTTTGTAAATAATTTATTATTAATGTGAATATTTTGAATTGTATGTGTACGCGCCAACAAAATTTGAGTTGGTAATAATATTTATTCACAATCGGTTAGTAATCAATACATTCCTGATTTTTAAGAAGTTGGGAAGCAGTTTATTATTTACTTTCACTTGCCAACCAATCAGAGCTATTTTGTTTTACTTCCCAACCTACCTCAGGTCGGGAAGTGATCACTTCCCGACCTGCAAAGTCGCATGTTGGTAAGAAAAGGAACTAACAAATAATGTGCGTCAAATTAATTAAGATTATGTCAAATGTCAAGTACAAATTTAGTGCAAGTTAACTCTATAATCTAATATTATTTTAGTTACTTTAAAAATGTAAGTTTTATAACAATATTGTTAATTTAGCCAGAATAATTAAAGTACAATTATGTCAAATGTTTACCATCATTTTGTTTGACATAAACAGCAATTTGCTTATTTTTTATACCAACTTGATAAACTAGTTTTTCTTTTCAAAAATGAAACAAAGTGAAAAGCAGCGTATAATTTAATACAAATTTTAATTATTTGTTATTTACTACCTGATTGTGAATAAAATAGTATACATACCTCGGTGTCAAGCTTCATTCCAGCGTCGCGCTTATAGTTGACTTCGGCGCTTTGCGCCTCAGTCAACTAACTGGCGCTCGGCTGTAATGAAGCATTTTCCACCTCGGCATGTAATATACTATTTTTGTTAAATAAGATAGCTTTTATTATTTTGTTTAAATTTGTGTCTCTAATTGAGATTATTGATTTGATAATTGTGTAAATAAATAGTTTAGATTAGAATTTGTGGGTAATTTAATTTAAAAATTTGAATTTTTTCGTCCTGGTTTGGACAGTTTTGGATGAGTTTTTAGAACTATTTTGAAGAGTCAATTTTTGGAAAAAAAACGGCGTTCGATTAATGAATGGTTTAATTAACCCTTACCTAGTACCTGGGTACTATTTTGACTTTAAAACAACATAACTTTTATCCTGTGGCGCCGATTTTTTTGAGCTTTGGTGATATCTCTACAAAACAGGTTCTCTGTACGCAAACAATTTAAAAAACAAAAATGATAATACTATGTGAAAAATTTTTTAAAAAATTTTCTAAAACTATACCTAATCCAGCCATACGTAGTACCTGGGTACTAAAAAAAATAATTATTGAAAGTTAAATTGAAGGCGACGTGAACAGCTGCGATATTTCCAACGTTTACATTTTTTATTGAAAATTTTACAAATGCAGATAAAGATAAAAGATGATAGTCGATGAAGCAGTGTGTGTCTGCCGCTCTTCATTAATTGTGTTTTAATTTTTTAAATTTTAAAATTTTACAAATATTCAAATTAAATAATTTGGACATTTTTATTTTGGATTTATTAAAAAATTTTTGGATTTGGATATTTCAGTTTAGCCGGGCATCTGGCATCCCAAAACGTGGAGCTTTATTTTTTGGAACTCACCGTTGACCTTGAGATTGAGAGGAATATTGGCTCAAAATTGGTACATTTTTTGAAATTTTTTTAGAGTGTTTTTATTTTTTAATTGAAAGATCGATTATTTGGAAAGGGATGGGAGTAAGGATGGTTCTAGAAAATAATTCAGTTAAAATGGAAGATTCATGCGGGTAGAGAATTTTATTAGGAGCAATAGGGGAGAATGCAATCGGCATGGGACAAAATCCCGCGACCTCAATCCCGCCGTCAGAATCCCGCCGCCAAAATCCCGCCAACCAATATTCCCGCCAGACCACAATCCCGCCGGACCACAATCCCGCCGAACCAAAATCCCATCGCACCAAAATCCAACCAAACAAAAATCCCGACGCACTAAAATCCCGCGGTTGCAATTCCAGCCGCCAACCCCCCCCCCCCCCTCCCCCGCCGAACCAAACTTACTAACAATTATATTAATTTTTATCGCAAGCTTAAAATGTATTATGGTTAAAACTCAAAATTAACATTATATTTATATAGACAATAAAAAAATTAGTAAAATTAAAAATAATTTAATTACTTAATTATTAAAAAAATATAATTTAAACTTTTACTATTATTAAAAATTTTTTATGGCGCCATTTCGTAATTATTAGAAATTGCTTTTAAATATTCCACGAAATTACGCGTTGTAGTATATTCCCTTACAATTTTTATAATTCTTTTGTCTGCGTCTTGATACCGTTTAAGTTTTTTTGGCGGATGAAAACCAGCTACCAACTTATCATAAAAAAATGTCACGACCATGTTGAATTTAACTGCGGGATTTTGGCTTGGCGGGATTGTGGTTTGGCGGGATTTTAGCTCTGCAGATGAAAATGTACTGGTAGTAAAAGAAAGTGAAAAACAAAAAATAGAAAAAGATGAGAAGCAGGAAAATAAAGAAATGTACAACACCAAAGGTAAACTGGCAACTTCAACATCAGGTCAAGGATTAACAAGAATGACTGTAATTAGAATTTTAAATATTAATCTTGGGTTTGTGAATAAACGTCCGCCTAATAAAAAGATGTTTTGTGAAAATCCATTAAATGGAAGTAATTTTGTTTTGATTTTAATACGCAACATGTGTGTCTTTTGTGTCAAACCATCGGTGCTTGGCCATGTTTTACCAAAACGACAGAGGATCAAGATGTCGTGTTTGAAAATCCATTTTTATAAATTTTGAATTTTGGAGTTGTGATATTTGATTGTGTTTAGTTTTTTTTTGAGTTTTCGATTTTCGATTTTGTGAATATTTTAATTTTTAATATTTGGGAATTGAATTTTGATTTTGTAAATAATTTATTATAATAGTGAATATTTTGAATTGTATGTGTACGCGCCAACAAAATTTGAGCTTTAGGGCTTTTTCTGGGTCCGTTAAGGTGGACGGACGCGTTTTGCTGAAGTCTCCGCTGATTTTCTTTAAATTTGCGTCTCTAATAAAGATTATTGATTTTATAATTCGACACCTCCCACGTAAACTATCGTAACCCACAAAATACTGATTTTTAAATTTCTATAGAAATTGATTGTATTTTACCTAATCTAAATGTTGCCCAAGAAAAAAGATAACAATAGCATATTAAAATTACATTTAAATTTCAACAAAATACCTCGACATCTAACTTAAGAGCATACATTACAAACTTTACAGTGCTCTCCTGTAAAATTAAGATTTTAAATATACGATAGTTTAGTGTCGAATTGTGTGAATAAATAGTTTAGAATTTGTGAGTAATTTAATTTAATAATTTGAATTGTTTTCGTCCTGGTTTGGACAATTTTGGATGAGTTTTTGGAACTATTTCGAAGAGTCAATTTTAGGAAGAAACGGCGTTCGATTAATGAATGGTAAAAAAAATTCATTATTGAAAGTTAAATTGAAATTGAAAATTAAATTGAAAGTTAAATTGAATTCCAGCATTTTTATAAATTAAATCTCTGGGAGGTAAGACCTCCCTGTTTGAAAAACCTAGCTTTGTGTGCTTATTGTGTTCATATTGGATACGGTTATTGATATTTCATTGGGAATTGTTATTTTAATTTGGAAATAACTATTCGGCGATGCAATTTCCATGACTGCTACTGTATATGTAAATATTTGAGGTCGAATTAATTAAATATTAAGGTATTGCAGCCTTTGCGGTGTAGGGAAAAACCATGATATAATACCATGGAGGAAAACCACTATATTGGAAATAAAAACACTACTCCAATTTTTTTTAGTATAATACAAATTTATTCTTAAAACCAAAAACTGTAGCAAAACCTGCATTCTACAAAATGAGAATTTGTTATAGCAACATAAGCATTTTACCAAATATAAATAAAAGCTATTTGGGAAAGGATGTTGCTATTTAGTACATATTAGTAGTAAACAATAATAATCGGTTTGAAAACTCGTCACGGAATTTGCAAACTTTTCAAGTGATTCAAGACTGCAAAAATTTTATAGAAATAATTTTGTCGTGACGTTGAAAATATTACGCAAAAATTAGAATTGTTTAAAATCTTTATACATTAATAATCCACATACAAACTTTTAAAATAAGTAGTATTGTGAGTGTTGTGAATGACGTTCTGGTCTATAATATAGGAGTAATTGATAATTTAAAAACTCTTGCATTTTAACAGAAATTGCGTCGCATCGGTTTGCGGCAAACCTCGCTTACAAAATTAAATTCAGAATGTATACAGTTACGCCATCTATTCAGATAATTTATCCTACGAATAATAAATCATGGCCTTAAATATAAATAAAAATAATAAAAATACGTAATAATAAATTATTATGAGAAAGAAAACGAGATTGACAGTATATCCGATATCAAGGGATTAAAAGAGGTCATTTATCGCGAGTGTAGATAATGTTAGAAGACATTAATTCAAGTGACAAATTATCTTCTCGAGCGTTTAATAATCAACTTTTTCCAGATTTATATAATGTATAAAATATATTATTATTTCTCACGATTTGAAAAAACTGTTTAAAGTACTATACCAATTTAAAAAAGAATTATATGAAAAGAAAATGTTCAAATTTAGCTATATGTATAATAGTAATTCCATGTTTGTTTCTTAAAAATAGATATAATATAAACGATATGCACTAAAAATTCTGTTTTGCATTAATTGGTTCTTGCAAGTTACTACAAATGCAATCAATAGATTTTTTGTTTACGTAGTGAAACTGAATATTAGACATGTCACGAAAAACAGAATTATTAAAAACAGTGAAATGTGCGAATGCCAGTAGACTTTAAAATTTCAAATCGTGTTCTTCAAAATTGTTTTATCTTGCTCGAGCTAAAAACCTTCGTGTGGAAAAAAGGCAATAACTTAATAATAATTTTAATAATTTAGCTCCAACATCACAGTCACCATAAAATCGATCCCAAAAAGAAACGTGCAGAGGCAAAAATGTAATCTTAACTATAACGTTACATTTACCAATTATTTAATCGGCCGCTTACAACCCATTACTATTATAATTGTATTCCATAAATTTGTAGTAACGTTCAAGTAAATTGGTAGATACGCTGAGTTGTAAAAAGCTAGTTCCAACTTTACCTGCACAATCAGATTCTGTCAAATTGCTTGCGCACAATTTATTTCTAACAAAAACAGTAAAAAAACTTATTCAGTAGTTTTAGTCTGGATAAATGCTACACTAAATTAGAAAATAATCAAGTTTTTTTAATTTAACTCATTTGAAAAATGTTAATAGCTTTATTTTTGTATAAAAAAATGTAGAATTTTTCATTTTGGTCAAAATATCGGGTTTGCCAACAACAATTTTTTGTATTTTTAAATATTTAAACTTAAAAGGTAAAATGTTCAATGTGTCGGTTTTTGTTTATACTCAAAATGAAAATGAACAGTTTAAGTTAAAATTATGAATTAGTCAAAATTGTGAACAATTTAAATGTAGGTATCAACCACTGATGAATTGGGGGTTCATTCCGTAATGTCTATATCATCATTTAAAAAGCTGTAATACAAAATATTAAATTGTAATTCATTGCGTGCTGTAATAAAAAATTTCCAAAATATTGCTTATAAAACAAACTGTCTACTTCAAGTGAATGATAAATTTCCGCACATAAAGGGTCAAATAGGTTAGTGTTATTTTTGTATTAAAAAGTTATTTATGATATTGAAACTTTTTCCCGAAATTTGACAAAAAGCAATTTTTCAATGATATTATGACATGTAAATTACTTTTTTGGTTTTTGTTAATAATTTGTATTGTCTGAAGGAAATAGGACTGCAAAGTTGTATTTACATAGCTTGTGTGTAATATAGGCATACATTATTCAGCACTTCCACTTCCGTTATTCTCATATGCAAGAACGGAGGTAGTAAACTGTATTAGCGCGGTAACCTATTTTGACCTACCTGAACAACTTCCTCTATTCAACTAGATACAACTCATTATAAGGACAACATTGCAGGATGTAACAACTGGTTCCATGCTTTGTAATAACTATAATTTTGATTGGGGTTGCAAGTTGTTGAAACAATTACAAATTAGATCCAACAACTAACATACATTGTGCGCAGTTTTTACACGACATATTCAAAGTAAAAAAGTATTAAAAACTTTTATACTTACACACGATATTTAATTTAAACGAATCTTCTTGTCCAACTCCCGGAAGACTTGGATTGTCACCCAAACACTTTAAAAAAGTGCCGTCGTCTTCAGGAACTGGTGCGAAAGTAACTGTGCTCGAAACCACTGTCTCATTTCCTCCTTCAACGATCTGAAATATGTACATATGGTAATGATTTGCAAATATTTGAGCTTGATTAAAATCTTACAAGCTATTTATTACACGAACAGAAAAGTTTTATATTTATGTCAATCTGAATTGATAAGTGCGGTTAAATTTATAACAAAAAATTGTAATACCTTTCCTCGTCGAAACTTTCTGTTATCCCTTATCCACGATATAGTGGCCCTTGGCCGAGAGCCTGCCACTTGACATGTTACTATGTATTCTTCGTTGGCTAGCATCTGCTTGGGCTTATGAAGGATCTCAACACTAAGTGGACGCACTAGAAAAAACATCGGGTTAATTGGAAAACGAGGTCTGCAATAGCAGTTCAACTCACGTAAAAGTTCTAATCTGACCATTTTTTCAGCTGGCATCATGAGCTTAGTGTTACTTGCTTGGCATTTGTATGAAGAATTAAGATGCTCTCTTTTCACCCCATTCACTACTAGCCGATTCACCATTACATGATTTCGGGTTGCTTCTAGATGACCTTCGACTATTTTATCGTTTACAAACCACGTAACAGTTGGTAATGGACGTCCTAGAAATTAATATTTTATTTTAAATATCCAATAAAATAAATGGGGTGAAGTATAAATTCTTAAACTTGATCCATATCTTAGCTAAAACGTACACATAGCTGCTAGAAAGGTAAAGTCGATAAAACCAACATGCAAACTGGCGGTGGTGGCAAATTTTAAATTACGTTATCAATAAATTACATTTTTATCTAAATTGAAAGATAAAACAAATTAATAAACAATAAAAGCTTGAAGTAACGAATTCTCTTTCATTAGTTGTTGAGATTATATTAAGTAAATAACATTTTACATTTCCTGCAATTACTGGATGTTACCAACCTTTAAGTAAAACCAAAAATTTAATGTAGCTCGTCACGCAAACTTTACATACCAGGTCAGACAGATTATTTACAAAATTAATTAGACGACATACTAAAAGCATTCTTTAATGTGATATATTACATGACGATATTATAAAAGCATATAAAATTTATTGCTACAATTAAATTTTTTTTTGACAAACCAATATTTTATACAAAATTCAATGTATAAAACTGTAATCACTAATAATGTTGACATAATTCCAAGCTTACCATTTGTATTAGTTTTATGCTTTTTACGATAACTATTCATCCAATAATTATTCATTTATTGAGCAGGACAGCCAACATTCAGGATGAAAACATTTTCGGTTTGTTCATTAATGTGAAACTGAAAATTATCAGCAAAAATATAACGCATAAGTTGCATTTCACTTAGCATCAAGTAAAGTAATAATTTGTTTGAACTCTTGCGATTTAATATGTCTACGCAAATACACTTATGTGCAGTGTACTTTGGATAATAGATATTTTAAGTTTTATAATAAAAACTATATGTACGTAGTTGAACATCTGTCCATTAAGTTTCTATTACATGATAGAAACTATATTTTGTAGATAAACATGTCTATGGATATTTTTAATTCAGCAAATATTTTAATCGTAATCATTTCTTGTTATATTATTTTATTCAAATATAAACATGTTTAGAAATCGCTAGTGTGGATAATATGTCACTCGGTTAATCGTCTCGTGACAAACAATCTACCTCGCGATTAATAAGTTATTTTAAGCCGTAGTAAAATAATCTTTTATTATATGTAGTAGTTGCATGTTTAAAAGTGTAATGCAAGTATGTAAGGCATGCATTTCAATTATGTCTCTAAAATATCTTCCTATAATTTGAAGAAATAATGTAAGACAAGTACATTTACAAAAGTCTCAATTGAAAATATTACTTTTCACACAATTTTCAAGTGACGAAAGTATATCTCGTAAGTTATCGAGAGTAATCAAATTGTAGATTTATTGAAATGTTACAACCATCTAGCAGTAAAACGTGCGACTGATGCTATCATAAGATATACGGTATGTAATTCAAGTGCGGGATATTTAACAATAAAGCATACAAAGTAGGGAAAGTACATAAGAATTTATTACTTCAGCATTAAAGACTAATAAAAGTTTATAATTTTTTTAACACATTTAAAGTATGCATGTTCAGTTGAGTAGTTATTTTTTCCACATCCTGTATATTTTAGTTAAAAATATTGAATTTCTCTGCTCTCAGATAAAATTAAATTGCGTTGAAGCAAAAGTGCTAAATCAATGATAGATTAAATTTTATTATTTGTATTTTTCTCATTTTGTTGAGGAGCTTGTCACTTACACGAAGTAGGTATAAAACCATCAGAAACAAACGTACAGTCGAAAAATAAACTAAAAAATCCACGAAAGAAAGTTTGTTTCTTCCTGCGTCTCCTAATATTGAAACACGGAGATCACTTATAAATTATTAGTTAGTCTTCACATTTGAAACTTTATTTTACAAGTAGAAACAAGCTAAAATAAGAAAATGAAACGTTAATGTAGTTCGGTAGCTAAAATTAAATTACCGTTACAAACAGTGGCGCAGCCAAGGGGGGGGCTAGGGGGCTATAGCCCCCCCCAGACACTCTTCCTTTTTATTAATGATAATCTTTTTTTAATGATCATAGTCGCATTTTTACCGGTGCAATGAAAAATTTTTTTAAATTAAAATATTTTTGTGTTCGACTTTTAATTTAAGATAGGTAACAGTGGTAACACAATAATTATACTCGAAAATAAGCTGACCACGCCCCTTTTTCAAAAAATTTTTTGCCTGGGGCGCACGCTTTTGGCCCAGCTCGCATCCTTTAGCCCCCCCCATAACAAATTCCTGGCTGCGCCACTGGTTACAAACTCTGTATAAGTAAAAGTGTAAATTAATGTATAGTTGAACACTCGAGTATAAATAAAAAAATTCAGATTCGAATTGAAAAATTTGAGCGTTTTTAATATTTTTAATTCAAGTAATTGCAATAATTTCTTACATTACAAGCAAGGTTAGGTGTTTTATTTTAACAAAATAAATCTGTAACATTTGAGTAATTAAAAAAAAATTTAATTTTCCCATTTTTGTAAATTTGAAAACTTTTAATTTAAATTTTTAAAATTTTTAAATTAAACAGAAATAATATAATAATATAATTTAAACGGAGAAAAACAAGAAAAAGCATCAAGGTTAAAATAAATAATTATGAAAATTAAATATTACACTTTCCTCAATTAAAAATTAAAAATTAACTGAAAATTCTTGCTTACACCCTTTTATTCAGTATTGTGGTTTCAGGGTCGGTTGTTACTTGAATTTAGCGCTGTTATATGACGTAAACTCAACAAAATCAAGAAATTAAATAATAATGACCAATCTAATGTTAATAATAAATAAAAAATTAAAAAGTTGTACATCTCAGTAATCATTAAAAATAATATTGTTATAATATAACAAATAAGTAAGATTATATTTTTTATTAAATCGCACAAGTAAATTTTTTTTTTAAATTACAACCCATAAGTATATGTTGGTAATTTCTTATGGAGAGATTTCAATTAGCCCTTGTTAGTCATCAACCAAGAGAGTGCAGTGTCAATCTTAACGTCTTTAAAAAAAATAGGTCAAAAATAAATATAAAAATTATTTTATTATACAGATTGTCCTCGTGACCGTGAAGAACCTTTGAGGTGGTGATAAAGGAAACTTTTCTAAGATAAACTTTCAAATACAATTTTTGTCCAAGTCCAAACCCATGGGGTATCTCCCTTTAAAGCAATTTTTTGAATTTTAATTTCAAACGGCCATAGCTCCGGTATTATTGATTTTTAAAGCTTAATAAATTAGAACTTTTTCAAGGATAATTTGCTTATCTACAAATTAGGTTATAACCCCTTATCATCTAGAATCAACGGATTTCGAGTTATAAATTAAATTAAGGAAAAAAATGTTAAAAAAATTCAGGCTTTACTTTTTTTTATTTTTCTTGCAGATTGGATTCAGATTGGAGAATGCCTGTAACCCTGTTTTGAATAGTTCATGGCAGCAATCATCAACCCATGGGACCCGAAGGCTTTACCTTCCTTCCGAAGCACGGATACGGTCATATGAAAGTTTTAGGCTTTCCCCGGATTCAAACCGAGTACCTTACAGTCAGCAGTTGTTAGCTAACTTACTAAACCAATGACCGTCCATAGCGAATAGCAGGAGTATCTGATTTTAAGTAAAAAACAAACTTAAAAACCACGAGTATAGAAAAGCAGAAATACCTGTTTTTAAATAAAATTCTGTGTTATCGAATTCTAACCGAACATATTTTCCAGATCAACCCAATTAATTTACTGTAAGAGCTTTTGTAAACAAAAGTTTTTCTTCAAAGTGGTATAAGAGGATCGCAAAATTTTAAAGAATAATAATATAACTTGTTAATAATAAATTTAATACTAAAAATAATTTATTATTATTTCAAAATATTTCGGTTGTTTAGTATTAAAACAACGGAAGTACCAATATTCAGATTAAGGTCTTACAATTTAATTCCTACAACTGAGAGTTTGGAATATGTTTTTACTAATTTTTGTATGTTTCCAAAACAATATTATTTGTTATGACGACTTAACTGTAAAAAGACAAAATGTCGGATTGGAATCTGGTGTTGGTTTGCACCGCATGTAAACAGTGTTAACAAACATTTTTAAGGTTACGTTTTAATTTTGTGTTTTATGTATAATTTAGTAAAATTACGTTATATAGTTACATCAAGGTTGCTTTGAGCTTTATAACGAAGTTTACTTATTTGCCGTCAACTAGGGCACGAAAATTAATTAAGTAATTATAAAAGTCACGGAACGACCGTACCTGGGACAAGACATTTCACATTTTATGAGGGTTGCAATATGACCTCAAGTGGAGAGAGCTATAAAATATTAGGAATGTCACACGTTCAACTAGTCAAACATCGTCTTTAGTTTACAACGTCCAGAAACTCTACAAGACAGTAGTTGTAAATAAAGTTTTAATGAACAACTGAAAGAGAAGTAATTACAAATACGGTTTGATGGACGGGTTTTCTCTTAAACTAAACTAATCAATTTGTGCTCAAAATTGTGAACAAATTTAAAGCGACACCCCTCGTTGCAATAATTAGTTTTGTTACAAAATATGTATATTTTGATATTTTAAAAATTGTGATAATTATTTAAAATGCTTACCTCCACGAACTTCGCAAGTTAAAACCAGATCAGAACCTTCTTCCAAAGGACCTACTGTACCAGAAACATCTCTTCCAGAGTTGTCGTATAATAGCATTTGATGAGGTGGCACTGTAATAAAAATGAAAGATAAAAGCAATTTCATCTCGTAAAAGACTTTAATATTAATTTAATGATAAAAAAATTGTTAACGTTTTCTATTAAACTCGATAGAAGCTTCGTGCAGAAATTTATTTAAGTTATAAACAGTTTTGACAACACTTAACTCTTTGTGAAAACTCACGACAATAACTTTTTAGGACTTGCTAACTATATTATATTTTAATTATAACCAAAAGCTAAACCAAAATATAAATTACTTTAAGAGTTTCAATAAATTTTAGTTGAGGCTTTTAAAATTTATATTTCAATTATAATAAATTATTTTATGATTATATATCATGCCTTGGGTAATAAGTATTTTTTTTATCAGAAATTACACAGTAACAAACAATTTATAATTTATTTTTATCGTATTGTCAATAAAACGTGAATAAAAATGAGATTTATATTATCAGATTGTTACAATTGCTCTGCATTATTTTGTACAATATTTTACAATTTTATTCTTTTTTTTTAAGATTAATGGGTAGAAATAAATGCTAAAGGGGTTTTTATTTAATTTTATAAGTTATTTAATTATTAGTTCAAGTCCATTTATCCGCACGTTGACACACACGTTTTGGCAGTTTCAATTCTGGAGTATTGTTCCAAATTTAAGGTAAAGTTGATTAAATTTCTGTAATTTAATGAAAAGTAACCTTATTATAACTATAAAAATGTGTACTTATAGAAATATTATTTGTAACTTCATATTAACAGTTACTAAAATCAGATAGAAAATTATTAGCTTCCCTGCAGGAAATCGGCAATAAATTGCCAAATATATTGGAGGTGGAACCAAAATTATTTTTGAAGTATAATTCGCATTTAAAAGAAGTTAAACTTTGCTAACTACAATATTTATGTGCTATATTTATTTGGTTTCTTAATTAATTCTGCTGTGTATTCCAATGCATCTTATATTATCAGCTTAGGAAGTTCATAATCGCGTATGAAACTTTTCGAAGTTCCAGCATTGAAAGGAAATATAGAAATTTATCTACAATTTATAAATTGTTCATTAAATTACAGTTTCGCTGGTATATTAACTGTTAAAACAATTTTTATCGGTTCAGTTCGGTATGTGGTTTTCACACGGGTTTGGTTGTTCGACTAAAATAACTTAAGCGTAATTTATCCTTTGGCAATTAATAGTGAAGCTATTAGTAATTTCACAGTTTTGAAAATGACCATCATTTGAATTTACCGCTGTTATGTTATTTAAAAAATTGAATTGGCAGACCTAAATGTGTTTGAAAGCACGCAAAAGCTACAAATCGAACGGTTAAAATGCATTTGACAGAGCAACAATTCAATTAAAATCTGTAAAAACCAATATACCTACTTAAAATATTTTATTGCTTCGCTATTTTAACTTGTAATATCAAATTTGTTCGAGTGGAAAACCCACGTTATAGCAGAAGCTTATGGTTTCTTCAATCAACGCAAAATAAATTTAATTAACTGTAAATATAAGCCCCTAACATTTGGGGCCCGCCCCGGGGACATCAAATCGTCAAAAAAATTCTGCAAATTAAAGTAATCTTCCTGTGAGAATATAAAAACACAAATTTGTGTTAAATTTGACAAAATTCACTACCGTTTTAGCAGTACTTTTGTCGCTCACGGAAAAACTAAAAAGTTTATATTTGGATTTATAATCTCAATTTTTTCCATTTAATTCAACATTGATCGCTGTAGAACGTCAGTAGTTAAACATAATAATCAATAGCCAATTACAAATATTACATAAACGTGTGCGGCCTAAGCACCGCATAATATCTTCACTATACTATGTAAGACTTCTTCGCAACTGTCTCATGTAATTTTGTTATTTAACGTGTAAAGTGTTCTTTCCTTCTCATAAATTAATTTTATATGCTTTTCTACCATTAAATTTGACATCAGTTATATTGCTTATGACTTCAATAACCTTTAATAAATAATTTAACCAGACAGAGGTGCCACAGAAAAATTACAGCCGTATATTTTTGGTTAGCACGGATGTTGAACTATTTCGATTTATATTTATTATTCACAAATTTATTTTAAAACATTGAATATGACAATTTATAATTTTTTTTCGAACAAAAATTGTTGTTTTATGTAGTTGTTAAAATTGGTACCTTTATCGTTAGGTTGTCTTTTAATTTGCACGCCATCGCATCAGCCCAAAAACATAATCTCTAATAAAAGAGGAGTCTGACAAAATGCATTCGTGAATACCCATCATGAACTCAAAAGTTTTAAATGCAGTTTAGGTAGTAGAGATAAAAAAAAGTTCATGTATTGTGTAAAAATTAAAATTACAGCAAATTATCATACTTCCAGCACTAAATATACTGTAAATGGCATAGAACAATGCGAAATTATGCAAATGGAAAAATTAAGTTATAAATTTTTCTAATTTACAATTTAAATTTTAAACCAATGAAAACACCAATATAGTAGTTTGATGCATAAACTATGTAACCAAAGATAGTTGTCTGAAGTTTGAATCCCACAAGAATTAAATTCAATTCGAGTGCAATATTGCAGTATAGGTAGGTACATGCTTGGCAAGATTAACAACGACCTAATAAAGTTAGAATTTATACTAACATATACTAGCACAGTATACGTCTAATGCAGAGTGTAATAATTTAAACATATCTTTTTATAGATCCGGAAGAGTTGTTAAAATATAAAATGTTCAACGGTTTTGCAAAACTTGACCAATTTGACCAAATTGACCAATAAGTTTTTGTTTTAGAAAAGCTGGTAAATTGGTTAATTCGTGCTCCCATCTATTCATATTCCTCTGTCGCAAAATCGCTTCAAATTTTAATCAGCCTTCCGGGTCTATAAGGTTACATTTTCCTAGTCAAAAAATAATTAATGGCCAGTCCGTTTAGGTATTAGGTGTTACCATTTTATTGCACAAGACAGAAATGCTGAATTAAAAAATCAAAAAGTGCTTTCGGAAATAAATTTAAACAATTAAGTAGTACGTGTTTAAGTGTGTACATAAATCTATTACTTGGGTAATTAATTACGAACGTACATAGGACATGGTTATTAATTAAACCCAAATCAATTTAATAATCTACAGTAAGCTTGCAGAATCTCAAACCTATTTTATATTTGAATAATTTGTATTAAATTACTAAATTTGCCAGGAATATCATCAAAGTTTTAGAAACTTAACTAAGCATTACATAATTTTTACGTAAGTATTACATAAAATGTGGTTTCATTAAACATGAACGTGTGCTTTAATACGGGTTTTCTTTTACTTTAGGCGGGTCTTTTATTACCATCAAAGCAAGAGGATGTAACGTAAAGCAATTTATGGTGTATGCAAATTTACTATAATTAACTTTAGAAATACTTATCTCACAGGCTAAGGTAAAATCAAAGTAAACTGCAGTATCTAAAATAGTAGGAAATTGTATAGTAAAGCGCTTAACGAGGAAATGAAGTGGCCACCTAGCGTTAAAGACACTACTTTAAATTCCCACAAAAACTTTTATACGTTAAAACATGAATTAATGTAATATTGTAAACCCGAGAACTTTTTAAAATTTACAAATAAAGAAATTAAACTAAAAGTTAATTTTAAATAACGTAATATTTTGAACTTTCCACTAATATTATGATTTTCCAACTTTTCACTATCGTGTAATTGAAAGTTACTTTTGTTGGTTTCAAATGTCTTGTTTAAAATCGGAAATTACCTAACCCCTTTATTGCTTTTTGCTTCTTAAGCGAAGTTGTGATAATTGTAAATTAAATTACGTAGGACAGCTACTGCCGGGCATGCACGTATTTCACTAATAATTGTTCACAGAAAAACAATTTTCATTTTAAAATTGGTAATTATAGACACAATATGTGGAAGATAATTATAGGAGATTAAAATTTCGTTTTAATAAAACTTTTATTTATTCAACAACGAACACGTTTTTCTAAAGTTTACTTCCGAGGTGGGTTTATGGTCAAACCCGGGTGTTGGTTTAATATAATAATAAATAGTTGAATTAGGGGAAACCGGCGCCAGTTGGAATCAATATAACCTGATGAGAAGTACATCTAGGTTTATATTTTTAATACCTCTATTTTTGTTTAGAAAATTTAGGGAAATCTCCGGTTTACAAACATTCAATGATGATAAAAATTAATTTTCGGTTACTCCTTGAGGATTATAATATCCTGATGTACTGTAGTGTTTTTTGAAATTTTTTTTTTTAGTTTTTTGTTTTATTAAATAACACGTGTCCAAATCTTGTAAACTCTGATTACCTAGAAATAAGATGCCTTATAAAGAAGTTTGATAATATGAAAGGACTACAAATTGGGTAAACAGTTGGAATTCTCCAAATTGGTTTATTTGACACTGAAATATTACAGTTCAACAAAGTTTGGATCCAAGGTTCGGAAAATTGGTAAAAATTCTACATAATTGACTATCTTGATTTACATTATAAAAACTTGAATCCAAATTAATAAAAGTTCTAATTTAATTATTTAAATTTTTATTATTTAATATTTATCACTGACCTGTTTCGTGCACAAATACACATCATCAGAGCATTGATAAACAAATCAAGTCAATAGTAATTAGTTGTTCAAATTAGTTTAGCTAAGTTATCATCATCGTCAACAAGGACGTAATATTTGTTGTCTTCGGGGTTAGGAAAAGCAACGTTTTTATTTCAATCATTATAAGATAAATAATGTGGTTCAAACTAAATTATTTTATGGTTAAATATTGGTTTAGTATTAAATGGTGATCTAAAACTCCCAGATATTAATAGTTACTGAATCAACCGAAAATTGTTTGCAGTTTTTTTTCTTCATAATAATACAAATAGAATAAACTCATAATTAGTACAAATATATTGTATTTTCGTATAATATCCAGAAATAAAAGAGTATTTTAACTTTTAAACCTTCTAATTATTTTAAAGTATGACATTAATAGACAGGAACTCAATTTAATTATTTACCAAAATATAAAAAGTTGTTCATGAGATAATAAACTTCTGTACATGACAATTTGTCTACGTAAATATGGAAAATATGGAATATGACGGACAATATCCTAGTTTGACTAGTATCCTAGTTAAAAATTATACTAAGACTAAAGGATTATAAGATTATTCTCTATTTTAGTACATTTGATATCGAGAACACTTTGGACTTTAATTGAAATACTCTAGAATATATTTTTCGTAGATCCCAATGACATCAAGATCACTTTTAGTAGAATACTGTACAGATTTCGCTGTAGGTTGATTTTTTGAAAAATCTAATACGAACTACTACTACTACTAACAGAAACACTGAAATTATTCAGCTAGTGGAAATACCAAAACAAATAAATTTTAAAATTTCTTTAGTTTAATATTTAGCTTTCTTTGTTTTGGTTTAGAGCTTATAAAGAGACACTTGCTAAACTTCCTGTATTGTTTTTATGGTAGTGGTTAGCTTATTAATATTTGATTTCATTATTACAGACCGGAAAAGCTGAGTACTACGGATGAAATCGATAATATCGAAACACATCGTCTTTTTAAATATTTGATGGAATTAATGCCAATAATGAAAAGGAGAATGAAAATTTATTTCATTTGTTTTAATAATAATGCATGTAATCGTATTAATATTATTCATTAATTAATTGTATTTAATGAAAACACGAACTTGGGTACATGGCTTTAACTGCAAATATACTCTTAGTGTAATGGTGTGAAAAAGACTTGGAGTTGACGTACTGGTTTATTTTAAATCATTTTTTGAATATCTTGATAATGTCAAAGATATAAAGGGAATTGTTCTTTTCAGTTAGTTGACCACTCTGAATCAATTTTCAATTTTTTATTTCACGACCGCATATTTTTGCCTATTGTTATACCCTGCTAACTGACCTAAAATAAGAAAAGATAAGTTGATATTCCAAATCGTTAAGGTAATTTTTTGACCAGCAGTGTCGCGTAAAGCCTACACCGGCCGACTGGGAAGCGGGTGACCGCGGTTCAAATCCTGGTCGAGTAGAATACACTGCTGTGATCTAAAGCCCAAGATAGATCTGTGGGCTGTGGGGAAGGCAACGAGAAACCACCCCATTAATGAAATTCCCTGGTACGTCATCTTGGTTCAGCCAAGTTAATCGCCAACGCCCATTGAGGGTATGGCACAAGAAAAAAGAAGGTAAATTTATCAAATTTGAAAACAACCCAAAATGAAAATTTTATAATAATAATAATAATAATAATATGGTCTTTATTCTCATGAGTTGTAGTAATAAGTACACATAATATATAACTTAAAAATACATTACTTGAGTTAACATAAAAAAGTACAATATATATTATGCAGAATATAATGCATGAATCATACAACATACATAAGCAGCCAACTCATGAGGAAGGGCGAAGTTCAGAATGGCCCATTTACAGAGACCGCCTGCTCTACCACTTAACCCTAAGACTGGCACATGCACGCATCCAGCCCCCCCCCCACGCCCCAACCGCAAGCATCGGTCAGCATTCCCAACTCATGAACTCCAGCAAAACCAGACTTTTTTTACGAGCTATTTAAGTGAATCCATAAATGCAGTAGTAAACACTGTTCGGCGAAGAGTCCTTCAAAAACACACTTCCTGAATATAGGCAAAGACATCTCCTTAAATTCATCCGGGCATTTATTGATCAGATAGATCTTTCGACGCAAGTTGAAATTATGCACGTCTGTACGAAATGTGATTTTATTATAAAGATAAGATGGTTTCTTTGTTATAATAATGCTATGAAACAGAGATAAGGAATGAAACTTGCGTTGATTAACCATGTTAAGCCACTTTGCTGTGGCAAGTGTATGTGATATTCTATCGTATTTTCGTATGCTGTAGATAAGTCTGAGACAACTATTTAGAACTCTCTGAATTCTACCAATATCAATAGAAGTAAGACAAGGCCCATATACAACATCGCAATGATTAAAGTGCGACAGGACGAGAGATTCACATAATGCCTTCTTTAAATGCAAGAACAAAAAATATCTATGTTGATAAATCAGCATCAAATTCATGTAGCCTTCTGAATGCAATTTAGTGACATGTGTCTTAAATCTTAAATTTGCCTCAATATGCAAATCACGTCTCGTGCTGATTCCGAGACAACTAGATCTGATCGGTTCATAGTAATTTTCATTGACCTTCTCAATTCATCAGAAATTTTACCAAAGAGAATCAATCACCTTAGATTTATTTGGATTGAGTTCTAATGAAAATTTGCTTGAGCCTTTATACGACGAAAGCAGGTCATTATTGATGACTTTACAAGCATCCATTGCTACATGTGGATAAAATGAATAATAGAGCTGAGTGTCGTCAGCATACATGTGTAAGCTACAGTGCCGTATAAGTCACGGGAGTTGTGATTCATAGATGGAGAACAGCAGAGGTGCCAAAATGGACCCTTGAGGAACACCAGATAAGACAGAAAGGGATTCCGAGATAGCACATCCAATAGTCACTTGTTGACTTCTGCCAGATAGGAACCCGGTTAGAAGACAAAGGGCTTTATCTGAAAGACCGAAAAATTTTAATATGGCAATTAGCAACTTATGACCAACTGTGTCAAATGCTTTGCTATAGTCCAAAATAACGAGAAGAGTTACTTTACCACTATCAGTAGCATTGATATTATATCATTTGTTACACCAAGCAATGCTGTGGTGCAACTATGCAAAGATCTAAACCCCGACTACACACTAGGGAGATTATCGTTAGCCTCCAGATATGTTCTCAACTGTATTTCCATAACTCCTTCAACCATTTTAGAAAAGACACTCAGTAAACTTATGGGTCTCAGGTGAGACAACCTGAGACCTGAGACTGATATAGTATATCAAAAAACTGAAATAGGACACAAAGAACGTGGAGACCAAAATTGAAAATAAATACTAAACATGTAATATCCCGGAAGTGAATTTTAAATTTAAAAATCCAATTTTTATAAATTGCAAATACATCGAATAGATAAATTGCGTCAATTTGCTACTTGATACTGAATAGAATACTAAATTCAAAGGAACCGTACAATTATTTTCTAGTCTGAAATCCTAAACTTAGTTTTATAGGGGTCATATAATGGTTAAGTTTACAAAGAAAGTTGTAAGACGGAATATTCGCCATTCACCTATCAGTTTATCTGAAGAACTTGTCAGCAGATCAATTATATGCCAAACACCAAGGCGACTGATCCATGCCAAAACACAGTAGGTATTTGACATTTAAAAAAATTGAGTTTTATGTGCAAACGTAGATATTCTATTTATGAGCATCTTTTGAGTTAGTTAGCGATTTGATTCATGCCTGGTTTCTAAGATATTGCATCTTCAAAATACAGTATCTACATGTTAACTGTGTTAATAAAAACAATAAAACTGGTTTTACTTCCAAACTAGTTTTTATCACATAGTGTGTTTTGGCATGGAGCAGCCAAAGGCCACTGAAGTTCATTTGAACATACATACATTATATGAAATTTGTTTACCAAGTCTGCAAGTTCCGATCTGCCGACAATCGGTGTGTTTCTGGCTTTGATAGTGTGAATATAGTACCCTTTGAATTAGTTAAAACTTCTAATTAGATAATTAAGGCAGTAAGTAACATTTATTTATATAGAAGGCTACAGGAATAAAACGAGGAATGTCTCAAAAGAAAGATATTGAGAAATCTTGATTTTAATATTAATGCTTACCTTGTTTTATACCGGTATAACAAAATTTAAACCTTAAATTTTATGGACATTCATAGTTTTTTAACAAACATATCTTACCAACCTAAAGTGTTAAATTAAGGTAAGAAATGGGTTTAACGGTTTCATTTTGCAAAATAATGGACATCCCTCGTTTTATTCCTGTAGCCTTCATATAAAGAGCAACAATAAGAAAGGGGAAAGAAGCAATCGATCAGTGTATTAGTTATTAGGTCGTCAATTGACAATCAAGACTACCAAAATCAAAAATTTTTCCCTAATGTGGAACATGGATTACAATTAATTTCAAATTGAAAACTTTTAAATCAGCTGTAAGCAACAGCAGCGCAAACGTTGGTTCAAGTTATCCATAATGAAGAGCTATATAGTAGTTTTTAAGATAACATTTTTTAGTTTAGTTGTATTTTATTTGTATTTGTGAACTAATTTTTAAAATCATACTGCAAAAGATATAAACAATGCGCAACTTATTATAAACTTCGTGGCTTAAGTAGAAAATTATTTGAATATTAAATAATTATATTTTCAAAATCAAAGTTTAATAGTTTTGTTTCCCCCTCGAAACGTTATAATATAATAAAACAAAATTTATCCTTGCGTGCATACGAATTAAATTATTTCAGCTGAATTAGAATAAAATTGTAGTGTAATTGAGTTAAACTGCTGAAAATCAAATAATTACGATAAGGCATTTGAAAACACCCTCACGTATAAATATCCTCTTTTAGGCCTATATTTTATAACATTTTATTTAAAAAAATTGTTTTTAGTATTTCCATTAGTAACATTAAATATTTATCGGCTTGTATTTTATGGGCCGAATTACACGTGAGCTTTTTCAGCTGCACAACTTTTATAAAAATCCAAAATAAAATAATGTCTTAATAAACTCTACCCTAAGGCATTCTTCGTTCATGTTTAAAACAATGGGTGTCTGATAAATTTCGCGTGTAAAACTTTTAGGTTCAAGTTAGTTTAATTGTTGTTAATAAATTAAACCTCTTACAATGACTAATATTTGAATTGAACATATTTAATAATTAAAGCTTTTCCTTCCCGTAAAATTGTAAAAAGAAGGTATAATTGCTTCCATTTTCACTTGATAAAAGTTTAAGCACCAATTAGTATCACGAGTTGAATTAAAGTTTGCTTCCCACTAGAATTTTTTTAGATAGTAGAAATGCTATAAATACCTTTCATTTCAATTAAGGAATTTTTAGTTCAAAATTTTATTTGGTTAGCAAAATTTCCGCCTGGTTAAACCTGTTCAAGCAACCCGGGTTTGATTCTCTGAAAATAAAGTTTAAAATTTTTATACACCCTTTTCATCCATCGATAAGTAATAGTAAAACGATAAGTGAAAATGAGCGTATTTTGAAAACCTAAGGAATGGTATTCACCTAAAGTAACATTTAAATTAAAATTTTTATATTGTAAAAGAACAATGCTTTACCAAATTAAAAACAATAAAAGCCTTCCTACGATTCCCGTTTGTACTATAATCAAAATATGTTGCTTACTCAAAACATTTCAACCGTTTGTTTCATCCATTAAAACTCGACAAGTTTTAACAAAGTTCGCTTTTATAAATTTTTGGTAAAAATTAAAGCAATTTAAGTTGTGATTATTTGGAAATCTTGCTGTTGCGTGACAAAATTTTGCGATGAAATATACGTTCAAATTTTTTGCAAGTCTCGATAAACTATGAGCGAATGTAAAACCAATTATATACTTAAGAATTTCATCAAACTGACACCCTAAAAAGATTATCTTCTTTAGAGAAGCCTTAGAGAAGTTGATAAACTTAACGAAAAAGCTACTTGCTTTTAGTCTAAAAACACATGTAGGCAACTGAAATTAAATTATTATGACTAAAGAACCGCATTTCATAAACACTAAAAAATTATTAAATAAAGAGAATTTTATATTTGTTTAAAAAAAATTGTTTCCATAAAATACAAAACTTCAAAGAATTAAATTAAATTTACATCGCATTTTTAGTATTGTAGTCTTTTTCATATTTTTTACGTCCGACTTGTCTAATTTTTTGAAATCACATAGGTACTTTATGTTTAACAAAAAAATTTGTGCGTTCTTTATTAAAGTTTTATTTAAAAAAAAATCAAGCCGTATAATTGTGAAATAAACCGTAAAAAGAGTTTTATCGGAGATCCGAATCGAAATTGAATTAATTTCCTTCATTGATAACCGTTTCAGGCTCACCTGTTCGTTACTACCTAAAATATAAACTTGGCAATTAAAGTAAATTTCAATAATTGCAAATTGAAAATTAAGCTAAAAGATATTTCTCACCGTGAGGTAATGATCCCCCTTGTTGATTACTCGTAGTCGTTTTCTCCTAAATTCATCACGGTGTAATAGCTAACAATTCTCTTTGGGAAATAGTAATAAAGAATAGAGTTTCTGGTGAGGCCATTCTCAAAGGAGAAAAATATTCCAAGATAAAAATTTTCGAGTTGTGAAAATAAATTTAATTTGCTAATTTTTCCTAATGGTTAAATGGTAGATTTGCACAAAAAGTAAGGGTGTAATTAAATAAAGTGATTTGCTAAATAAATAAAATTATTTAGGGGGAAACACGCTTAAAGAGTGCAATGAAGTACTGAAGTTTTCATTAGGTAAGCTTAATTTTAAAAATGTGTAACTCAAAGTAAACACTTCAATTTTATAAACTACTTAATTTAGAAATTATAAACATTTTATGTTTACACCGCGACAAACTAAATCCGGGTTAAATCCAGCTTGGAGGATATGGGTCGAAAGGGAGCTATATGTTAAAATGGTCCAATTATTTCCTGTACGAAAACGCTAATTCTGGATTATTTTGCAATATGTTACTTTTTAGTACGCTCTGTTAAATCGGTTTCCATGTAGGTCCCTATTTGGTGTCTTTCAAATTAGTACTAACATGTTTAAAGTGCGTTAATTCCTTTTTCAAATGTAATCAATGTAGGGAGGCTTTATAGAAAATAAAAATTTTACGAAAAACAATTTCACTCCTTTTTTATTGTCGTGTTTGACAAGAATTTTATTCGAGTGTTTGAATTTTGAACCCAACAAAACTAGATTATGTTTGCCTTATTGTCATCAATATCTCATTACGCAGATAGTTCGTTAGCCTTGAATTATAACGATTATTTTGTATTAATACGTGAAACGTTAAATGTTGACGCTTAATTAACAACTTTA
Organism: Cantharis rufa; assembly: GCA_947369205.1. Classification (NCBI taxonomy): domain Eukaryota; kingdom Metazoa; phylum Arthropoda; class Insecta; order Coleoptera; family Cantharidae; genus Cantharis; species Cantharis rufa. The sequence goes on from OX376303.1 coordinate 91,438,454, forward strand.
AGTGTTACTCACCAATAACTGTCAGGTTAATTGCAAAATTACGGGTGGGAGTGGTGCGAAAATCTACTCTGCAACGGTAGATACCCTCATCATCCAATTGTACTCCATCTAAAGTTAACGCCGCAGGTTTAGCCACTGTTACGAAATACGCACGTGGTCCAAATGTATTCGGGTCAGACCAATGCAAAGCTTTGTTAAAAGCTCTACCTCGTACATCGAAACTGTAATTAAAGAAATCAAGTTATTTCAAATAAGTACACACTTACTACAGCTAAAATGATGTGGAAACTGTTAAAAATGTTTTATGGGCTTGTCAAATTATTAATTATTATATTTTAATTAATCCTATCGTCATTTATCATTCATAATCCTAACGCTGGACAGCAAATCTATTAAAACACCTGCGGCCTTTTATATTACCTATTACAATAGTAGGCATTTGTGAGTTACTAAACTCACCGATATCCATTTGCTACATCACGGTTTCATTTCGAATTCAAAATAATTTTCTGGTTATATTTTTTTTTTCAAAATGTTATACTTACACAAAAACGTTCGGAGGGTTTTAACATAAGAATAAATAAATGGCTAAACGCAACCAATATTCTAATCTTTGCGGAGAACTGAAAACGAAACCCATGAGACCGCTTCAAAGCAGCTTAATGATAACGTCTCCCGGTGCAAATGAACGGAGAAATGGAGTAAACTTTGAGCACAAATGGTTGTCCCCTGTCCTTTAGTTCGCACTAAGATTAATGAAACAAGTCTGATAAAGATAGGATTACTGGCATAACAAATTTGTTGAAAAGTTGGAACAAAAACATAAATTTATGCATAATTTTATATTTTTTAAAAACTTTTATTGTCACAAATAATATCCTTTTTCACATTTATTTATAAAAATGCACTCGACATTTATTACGATAGATTGGATTCGAATCTTAATTGAAATAAAAAAATATATAAAAGTTGGAATGGCTTTAATTCCAATATATAATTCGAATATTGGAATTGCACCCCTTTTATGGCTGTTCAATTTGTACTGGTCGCCCTGCGGTTTCAATCTCATTTGGCTTAAAATCGTTACATTTGATATATTTTACTTTGAGTATGTGCTGCACTTATTTAAATGTCTCTCAAAATATTTTTATTGTAATTCGATTTTTCTGATAGGAATCGTTTATCAGAAGTGTTTTCTATTTTCATTGTTATGCAAAATTTAGTTAGCAACGTATTTTTTACTTATTTTAAAAGTAATTTTGAAAAATTTGCAACTGCGATAAACTTAGAACTTTTCCATTTCTGTTAGGTAAAATTGATTTCAGTTAAATACAGAATACAAAACCTTTTACCTACGTTATGCTTTGTTCAAGTTAAAATACATCAAATTGAATTTTTTTACATATCACTTTCAAGAGTAACACTTTTTCCTTTACTGCCGAATCCAATCAGCAAGGTAGCTATACGAAAATAAATATAAAAAAGTTCAAGTACTCTAGAAAAAGCATTCATTAATTTAGATGCTGGTAATTTTATTTTATACGCAATAAGTGCATCGAAAAACTAAAATAGAAAATCAATGAAAATCTCTACTTTTTCTGTTTTGATAATCACGTTCGTTTGTCGTGATGATAAAATGTATTTGATACTTAATAAAATCACTTATTCCTCTATTTGAATATGCGGGATTTTTAGTTAGTTTTTTTCTTCAAACACATATAATAAATGTTAATTATTAAAATTAAAAATTATAATTAACATTGCGAACTCGGAAATGGCGCAAAATATTTCAATTATGAATTTTTCGTTCAATTTGTATTCTAAAGACAAACAAAACAACTTTTTAAATAAATTTTGGTTGTTAACATAATTAACAAAAACCAAATCAAGCCATATCGAATTTTAGATATGTTATACAGCTGATCCTCGAATTAAATTAAATATTCAACAAACGATAGTTTGGATTGTTGGTTCACTTTTAGAATTTTAAACAAATACAATTTCCACATTTGACAAATGGCTCTTCAGTTTTTCAATATTTCAAAAATTCTTTATTTTGTCATACATAACTTCTTTAAAACTGCCTTTGTAATTTTTCATATCTTAGACTTTCTTTCGGAAAATAATAGAAAACATGGCAATAATAATTATTCTTATATAAATATTAGTTAATAATTTTCCGTTTTTCCTTTAAATTGATTTTCAGCATAAGTAAGGATAACACAAGTTACAATTAAGTAAAGTTAAATAATTGCATCGTAAGTAACTCTAAAATTATCAAACAAAAATGAAATAATGGTCATCGTTATTTTGCGGAACTTCGGTATCGTTTTGCAATAACGAACCAATATAGCAAATTGAATCTACGCTTCCCCCGTGCTTTTAAAATTATTATAAATAATTGCGGTTTTAATAAATTTTTCATTGATTTTATCGAATGGATTTTTAAAGCTAACCTTCTGGTATAATTATAAATTGTAGTTTCTCTACTTTTCATCAATTTTGATCCAATATTTAGGTTTTTCGAGTTTTTTTACATTTCAAAATGCAAGTGGTACTGCAGACCTAAGCGCAACATCTTAAAATTTTAAATTAATTAAAATGTTTGAAAGTAAATAATAGAATGCTATAAATTAAAATAAAGAACATAAAATAATTTTTTGACGTTTGTTGTAATTGTAGCTCTAGACTTAAGGTCGTTCACTTTACGCTCTTGGTACAGAATTTCTATTTTTACACTTGAGAATCATGTAATTTAAAATAACTGAAAAAGTTATCTGATAGTATACTAAGATGGCTGACACAACCTTTTCTCGGTCCTCGGTTTAGTCATAGAGAAGTTTTCTACCTCCCTCCACACTTACTAGGTATCCTTGCATTATGTTTTCGATTTGTAAACACTCAGTTTTACACATACAATACAATTTACTTGTAAATATTTAAATTCACAGCAGGAGATGTTATATATTATGGTTGAAACAAGGATGGCCATTCAAGGATAGGAACAAAAACTCTCGATTCTATTTCAAAACGTACCAAATAGCTACATACTGTGATATAAAGTCTGAGAGTAACTTGCGAGTTTGGCCAGGTTGACATCTAAAGATATAAACTCTTAATTGTAATTGTAATATATTGCAAAGTTACCCTTTAAGGGTATATGGAAGTAAGTTGGTTAGGTTATTAAATATAACCCACGAAAGAATAAAAGTCGATAAAGCAGTCTACGTTAAAAATTTAAAGTTATCTGGAAACAATAGTACACCGTAGAGAATTCATCTATATTTGCAAAATCCCAGTCGAACCAGCAGCGTTCGTCGAAGAATAGTTCACGTTTTGCAAACTCATCGATATTCCTGGACACAGTTTGATCTGGATAAAACCTTTTATTTTAGGTCGGTAAATAGTAAATCATAAATGAAATTAAAACTACGTTGAATAAATATGTCGAACAAGTGACTGCAATAAAATAATGAAATTCAGGTATTTGTATAAATAATGTTATTGAACTTGAACTGTTAATAAATTTTTAAGTTTAAAAATAAAAGGTTTTTATTGTGTCTTTCCAACGTTTATTAGGTTTTCCTTATAAAAGTGAACCTTAAAGTGAATCAAGTCTTCATAAACAGGGAAGTAAGTAAACTGCGTTTAATTTAATGAAATAATAATATGCAACAAGGTAAGGGGTGAAAATGCAATAAGCACTTGAGAGAAATATTATATATTAGTTAGTGAGAAGGTACTTCAAGGGAGTATTTTATGTTACAAACATAACCAATATAATTGAAAAACGAATCGATTTTTTAATGCAATGAAAATTAATAGCTTTAAAAGTGGGTAAATATTTGTTGAACAAACTACTTCAAGTAATTTTCTTTTTGGTTCAATATTGTCATTAAAGCTTAATTTTATATTCATACCGTGCATTTCGAAAACGAAATGCTTTCAACTAGCATTTTAGTACTTAAATGTTAAGGTTTAAAAATGTTTTCTATAATATTTCAATAGGTATTAGTTGGAATAATACGAAAGATATTCGATTACTAATTTATCAAAGCTGCACATTCCGGATGGTAATTGAAGCATCAACCTTATATTATTATGGTTTATCATTAAGGCACTCAATTATAGTACTGCATTGCATTACAGAATACTAGAATTAGATGTTGAGTCCAAATTAACTTGGAACAATGTTGGAAATTCTTTTGTACTTAATGATGGCTACTTTATTTTTCAAAAAACAATTCCTGATTTTATTTTAAAGTTAGTGAAGTAATTGCTTTATAAGTAAACATAAAATACAACTTTCTGAGGTTACTTTTCAAAAATTACACAAGTATTTTTTAACAAGGTAAACAGACTTTTGCAATTTTAATAAAATATCTACCTACCAAAATTTTAGATTGCATCGTTAGTTAACTTTGTTAGTGAAGAGAGCAATCGTAAATTTTGGAATAATTTGAAGCTTAGTTGACTTTTTAGAGTTATAGCAATAACAGTAGATTCTAAGTGCTGTTCACCATCTCTGTAAACTTGAACGCCAAATTATCCACTCCAGAAAGGAAGGAAATTAACAATACAATAACGAGACCGCAACTTACCTAACCTCTCAAAGTTCAAGCTCATTCTAGGACTCTGCACAGTGGCTCTATACAAATAACCAGACGACTAGGACTAGAAGGCGGCATTCGTGTTCTTGGCAGCAAAATAGTTTTAACTAAAGGGGCAGAAGTTTATCGAGGACTTGTGTCTTAGAATCTGTGAAATTCTTGCCAAAATTAATTTAACCACCAAATTAATAGAGTTCTCAACTGCGGAAGTGAGAATTCATACCATTATGTGTATTTACGCGTACCAATTATTCAGAAAAAAATATATCCTGCTGCACTTTTCACAAAGCACTCGAGCATTTCCGGTAGGTACAATTTGATAATTGTTAGTTGCGGTTTAGCTGAATCTAAATTCAATACCAATATATTATTTATAGTACAATACAGGTTGGTAAGTAAGTAGAAAATGCCACTCTCCATTAGCTCTACAATGTAGATAAATTTTAATACAATTTTTCAAAGCATTGCATGTGTACTTTTAACATAAAAAAGCATCTTTCAAATGTAAATGTTTTATTACATTTACTGTTTTTTTTCTCAAAATAATAAAATATTAATATTTACTAAAAGGAATATCAAAAACATTTTGTAATATTGATAATATTGATATTATAATTTCTGTATAATATGTAAAATTAGAATATTCTTCGTAGTAGGTATGCCTAACCACAAAACTTGATTGCAAAACTAAAAAATGGAAAATGTTACCATTTAATTTTTAATGAATATATTTTTGCAATATTGTGAAAACAGCTCTTTTAGCGGTATAGAACATAATAGACTAAAACCATTTCAAATTATGCAGGCTGGCGGCAGTACTAATGTTTCAGAATTTTGTTTTCGTTGTAATATGATGTTGGTTTTACAAAATGAAGAGACTCGTATGTTTTTCACCTTAAAAGAAGTCCTGAAGCCGGATAGCGGCATTTTAAGATTTCTTATAGCATAAAAAACTTTGCTGCCGACTCGGTAATTTTGCAGCTTATGCGTAGAATATTTTCTCTTATGTGGAATATTGTACCTGATTTCTAAAAATATAGAAATCCAAAATATTTGAAAAAAAAATAATTATTTTTTTAGAAAAATTGCAATTTTCTGAAAAAAATTGCACAGCGTTCATCTCAAAATATACTTGAAAAACCTGCATGTTTGTGTCGAAGTACATCATAACGTAAAAAGTTAAAAATTCTAAAATAAGAATTTGTTCGGTTAAGTTATTTGCCACGAAATAAATGATGTTGGTGTTATAAATATGTTAATTTTGATGCCAGGTTAATTTACTTGGAGATACGGCAGTAAATTTTACTTGCATTAGATAGTGCATGTTTATTATACAGCGTCATCAATTTTCTTCTTATTATGATTAGGTACACGTAAGCAAATAATTTGAAATAGTGCATAATAAGTTTCTCAATTTATGTTTGTGGAATAAACAAGATATAGTACAAACACCAATATCGCGCTGAACTTGTGTCTGCAAACATGAATACTTCCAATAGAAAATAATAGTTTTATGATCTTGCTTTTCGTCTTTATTGTAAAATTTCTTTTATCTCTTCCATTTAACATTTTCAAATGACTTTTTTTATTGTTGAGGCTGTTAAAATTCTTTACGTTCAGTTTTTTCTACAGTATTAATCAATTATTATTGTCGACGATAGTAAATCTTTCTTGTAATAATTGTTTGTAATGTCAAAAATTAAGTCGTTAAAGGTATATTACAAAAACTCATGTTATTCCAAAATAAATGTAAAATTTAAAATAAATTTGATTATATTTACAATTTGCAAATGTAGTATGAACTGTTGACAGTTGATTTTCGTAATGTACATAAATTTGCAACATTATCAAGTTCGTTTTAATTCGATAATTTTTTTAATTTGTATTATTGTTAATTTAGTCTATCGATTTTCACTGAGTGATGGCGATGTATCACGCATGTTTTCGTCTCATATTATTATAATATGAGCCTACCTACTTAATAACTTATTGGGTATTTCAGGTAAATTATTTACCAAAGTACCTCTTACCATAGGCAATTTTCAATTGCCATTGCCATTTTGTTTTAGTTTGGCAAACTTGTAATTGAGATAAACTATTTGAAGAAAATGTTTACAGAACTTTCCATATACAACACCACAGAAAATACAATCAGGAATAATGTTGTGTTCTAATGTATTAACTGAAAATTTTTACTGAATTGTTTATTATTGCTCAGAAATATACAAAATAATAATGTGGTGTTTAAAATAAGTTGATGACTTTTATACCTTTAAAGTGAAGATGTAGTAAACTTTATTTAATTTCTTCATATATTACTGCAAGGTCTTAATTTATAAACCCAATTTGATATATTGAATAAGTAATGGTTAGGGAGCACTGTATACGTTAATAGTGAAAATACACATAAAATGAAATTTTGAAACTTTGAAATTTAACCAATGAATCAATATGAGTAACTGCAATTATTACATTTGCTTGAATTCACCCGTATTTACTTATTGTACATACAATAAACCCATTGCAGACCGAATTTGTCCGCCGGCTGCTCTTGTGATATAGTAAATTTTGATATAAAAACATTTGTACTTACATGCATGAATGATGATAATGTATTTGAATTATTAGCTAAATAAATATATTATATAATTTAATGCTGCGTACATGCACAAGAATTAAAAAATTAATTGTTCGAAACAATAATTAAAAATATCACTACACTTATCAATGATCAATGATACCATCATCGGACATTTTTCTGCTGAAATTTGCTGTGGTAGCAAAATATCCTAGTAATGAAATGTCCTAGGACCGAAAACTAATGTTGGAATAATATATAATCTGAAAAATCCAAAATTAAAAATAGGTTGTCGTTCAGATACTTAAAGAAAAATTGTGAATATTTGAATTCAGGGTCATTTCAAACGCGTGCCTGAAATATTTACAAAATTAAAAATACGAAATATTTCAAGTAAAATTATTTGGTTATCCTATCCTATAAAAAGTACTTAGCTACAAGTATTTTTGTTCATTCACATAATTAAATTTAAATAGTATAAGAGGCCCTGTTTAAATTTTGCAAAATATGTTATAAGATATTTGAGATTCGCAATGTTAACTTAGTTATGTGGAATGGTGCATGGATCGAAAAATGTTTACATCATGACTTGAAACTTTCCTGTCTTGTGAGTTACTTTTGTTGGAGTCTTTATTTAGCATATATTTATTTTAATATGGTGGTACACGATTAAAATGTTTGACATATTATATAATATAAATAACTTATCTATACACTTAATTAACTTTAGTACTAAATATGACTTAATAAGCCGAAACACAAATCTATTAGGTATCCGGACGTTTGGTCCCCGGACGATTGGTCCCCGGACGATTGATCCAGCGGACGATCGATCCAGCGGACGATTTAACAAATCGCAAATCTCGGATCCACTCTAAAATCTGGACAATATAGGGTATTTAATTTTTAATTAAGATAAAGAGCCCCCCTGATTTATATTTTGAAATACCAATCAAAATATTTGTTTGTATAAATGACTTCAGTAAGTAAAGATTGACGTACTCGCTTTTTTTTTTGTCTTGAATAATTTTTTTAAGACCGTTAGAAGGAATTATACTGGTCTAATAATATCAATGAATTGAAATTTAACCGCACACTCTAGCGGCACCTAAAATTATAATTTTTGCTGATAATTTTGAATATTGAATCGTCCGCTGGACGAAACGTCCGGGACCAAACGTCTTATAATCAAAGACATAATTTCCATTTGAAATTTAATAATTACATTTTAATTTTCGATTGCAGTAAAAAAAAGATATGTAATATTTATAATATTTATGTATTTATATCTTCTGTATAATTTACTAAACTAAAATTAGTTTTAGTCCATTTTTTCTAATTTAGTCATAATTTCCTAATTTAAGAAGTTTTGCTTAATTATATTGCTGTATGGAAAATTTCTTAATGTTTAGTTACTGACTTTTCGTGTCTCAACATCTTTAAATTAAGAGTTTCTAAAAATTAGTAATTTCTACTGCTTTTTATTGTTTAAAAATATTTTATTTGCAAGATTACATTGTATTTAAATATTCTTTGTTGAATAAAACTAAATAAGTTGCAACAAAATTTGATTAATTATTAAGACTTTCAGGGTAATTGATAATATCATTGTAAAAATTAATAATGCAGCAAAAGTTCTTTTTTTAATGTTTTGTAATAAATACAGTGTCCGAATTAAAGAATAACTTAAGAGCACGTAAAAGCAAGTTAAAGCTATTGAAATATTTAAGAAGTAAAACTAATTAAATTCAAATTAAATACAGTAAGAATATTGTTGGAAAAATAGAAAATTTGGGAAATAAAGGAATATGTTTACACAACAAATATAAATTCAAAATAAAATTAATTGGAATTCACTAGAATATATTATTACCATTATATTTGTAATCAGTTAATTACGGATTTTCTTATCTCTATAAATAGTGCTGGTAATTATTGTTAATTGACATTCATGTTTAAGCTTTATTTTTCCAATAAAAAGTCTGATTCGTATTCACTAAAAAATATTCATTTTTGTTTACGTGTTTTACTCGGGGATTTTTAATAAATAAGTTGGCATTTAAACTACTGATAGTTATAAGAATAATATTCCTAAGATAACGAAACTTTGCCTATTTAACTGTTTCAAGTAGTCAAACAATTTAAAAAATGCAAAGAGACTTACAGAACGTTTGCTATATTTGGTTTAAAACCGAACTCGCAGCTTTCTTTTAATAGAGAAAATTCCTCCACATAAATCATCAAATTCCACCCAGTTGGTATCAAGCTGAGGTTAAGGTGTGTCAATTTCAATACAGGAATGCCAGTGCTCTCCTTACATATAATGAACCTAGTAATGCATAATATATTCCATTGTTTAACTTAACACTATTAATTGTTAACTCATTTACAGACATAGTTTAGATTATGTGCGTCAATAGATGAATTTTCTGCCCGAAAATAGAAATAAAAGATGAAAATGTCAGACAGGGAAATTTTAAAAATAAAATCTTCATTGAATGCAAAAAATTCTATAGCCGTGTTTGCTTGTTAAAAATAATAAGCAAATATCACTGTCATATAATATTATAATAGTTACAGTTAAACTAAATGAATAAGAGTAGAAAAAGTGTTGATATCAAAGGCAAGCAGCAAATAATGACAATTTCAATTTAGTAAAGTTTGAAAATTTTTTAAAACTGACGAGAGTTTGTTCTAATAAAATAGAAACGTTATAATATGCCCTTTATTATAATATTACTTTTAGTTTTATACTTTTTTCAAAAACATGTAATTTTTTGTTAAATACATTTAACATATTATTTGAATATCAATATTTATCCAACACAAAAAAAGTTTGTAACGTAAACAAGTTGGTTATATGTTTTGATACATTGCAAAATTGTATGTAACTGCTATTAAATTTGATGTTGTTTTGTATATTTCGCATGATATTATTATGCCGTTAATTATTTCAACTTCAAATATTTCAATAGCTTTAGCATATTATTTGACAATAAATTTAATTTAAATATTCATATAATTATTACCAACAAAGTGTTTTATGACATATTTGTTGCACAAAAGCACGCAAGTTAATGAATAACGAAGTAATATGTTCACTAGGTGTTAAATTCCTGATTTACCTTCACACTAGGCCGTTACATGTAATATAGTAAATCAAAATAATACACTAGACTGCATAAATGAAAGTCTGGAAAAGTTAAATTAATAATTCTACACACTGTAACGTCTCTATGTTGTAATAACGAAAAAGCTTTTATGTTTTGATGTGGAATAGAAAATTTAATAAAATTAGGCTCTTGAAATTGTTTAAACAAATATATAATTAGAAAATTTAATATTATGCTATCTGGCTAATTCCTATTAAAGGGAAATGCAAATCGGAAAATCTATTTAATATCAGAAATTGTAAACAGAAGATTCTGTAAATAAAATCGGCTCTTTGTTTTTAGTAATTTTAACGGTGATTAAAATTTCGTTAGTATATTTTAATTAAAATTTCGAACAGTTCATAATTAATACCAAACTTTAACAAAAGCAAGCACAACTTACTAAATAATATAAAGGTTCTGCTTTCGACATAACTTAAAAGTAGTCCATGTAAAATTTACAAGTGGTTTATTTTTTAATACTGAAACACAAGACGAAATAATTTAGTTGCAGCTGATGGGCACCTGAGCGGTGATATTATAAAAATTTTGAAAACTTTCATTAGCGTAATTGGATTAAAAATTATAACATATTCTATTTGCAAATGTACAATTCCAAAAACATTTTAAAGTGAAGATCGAAATTATTCTTCTTTTCAAAATTAAAATCGTTTTGTTCTTACGATACCTTATAACTAAATAACTAAAAATGAGACACAATAACTTTTGAATGAAGGACGAATAAATACAATAAACCGTTCGATATACATTTAATGTTCCCCAAACTGTCAAGTTCACGCCAGTGCGGACTGAATTATTTATTAAGGAAAGGGGGCGTCGTCGTCAATTTGAACTGGATTTAATGTTTTTTATATTAAAATCAGTTTATTGTAATTATGTCGAGAAGCAATGCTTTTAAAATCTTGGAAACTTTTTAATAAAATTTTGGTAACTGGTTTTGGAAATTCTAAAATACTCTACAGCTTAGTTGTAACACCGCTTGACTGACAATCATCCCATGGATTTTTTGAAATCTTCTTTATTCTTCCATTAGATTTTATTTTTAGATATCAATTTAAAAGAAAATATTTTCCGATATTTTGCGCTATAAACGTAAATATGTTATTAAAAAATGTTTATATAGAGTGCAGCGAATTAAAATATGTAATGATTTCCACGGATATTTAATTTTGATTTGGTGGCAATATAGAGCGTTTCTAAAGCTTATTGATAATTTCACGTGAGATACAAATAATATGTGGCATCGATATTAATATGTGAAGTCAAACCGAAAAATTTGTTCAAATAAAACGGTTGACGTGTAAAGAAATGTCATGTTAAATAAACCATCGGATCGTGTAAATTAGTAATACTTTTTGTTTAGAAATTTTTTTTGAAATATCTATTAGCGATCGGAATAAGTAATAATTGAATAGAAAATACGGTTAGGAACTAAACAAACAATTAAGCTGTTATTTTCCATAAAACTATATGGAACAAGATAACCTCGATAATTATGTTGTCATACTAGTAAATAGTAATAATAACCTACCTTAATTTACCAAACATGAAATATCGATAATTTTCCTATCCCATCATTTGTTACCTAAGGTCTACAACAGTAAGCAATGGATTTAGGAAGGTGTAAAATAATTTATTCCAACGACCAATCCCATTTACTTGTGCATGTTTAACAACAGTTACATCATCCGGTAGGTACTCTCGGTCAATTAAACTATTTGATTAACTTGAACAAACTGAAGAAATATTTGCTATCAATGAATTTATATCAAAATTAGTTCAGAAAATAACAAAATGCAATTGGGTTTTTATATTTTAGTGACAGTAATGAAGTCCATTCTTTTTTTAAAAAAATATTGTGTGAGTGTAGCAAAATTCAATTTGTACCCTCGCAACAAAGAATAACTATTCTGTAAGCTCGGCAACCGCTAACATATTTCTGACATTCTAAGCGAAAACTAAAACCGGACTGACCGTAATATATCAGAACAAACGTGTGCTCAGTTAAACGCCTTCGTTGTAAATGAATGTGTACAGAAAATTAGTTTAAAAATTTGCACAGAAAATTAATAAGTTGAAATGCCGACTTCCTAACATTCTTCAAATATTACAAAACCGTCTAATTTCGATGATATAAAGATATAAGTAACTTAAAATATTTCGTTATAAAATTTGATAAAATTAATTTAATCAAGATAAAACGAGCTTAGATCGGCAAAATTTTAATAACCTTTATTGACTCCAATTCCATTTTATTCGGTCTTTTAATAGTCGAACCTCTTATAAAACAAATAATCTCGACTGAAAATATCAGCACCATCTTTCCAAAGTAAGAAATTTTAAATGAAATGTCGAAAATTCGAAGTACCTTTTTAATTAAGTGAAATCCAATGCTTCTATTACTGAACCAAGTTAGCAAAATTAAAATTATTTAATTTTTATTGTAGTGGCATTAACCAGCTATTGAATAATTTTAATGTCACCAGACACCATTAACTTTGTTGTACAGTTTATTGTTTTCTGAACTTTTAATTGGATATCTGTTTACAACTTTTATTAGAAAGTTAAAAAATACCCTACAGAACTATCAAAATTATTTCTAAAAGTATACTGTATTCTAAAAATATTTTATAATATAATCCTTTTATAATATTTGGTTCATTTTACGATCACTTAATTTTAACAAAAACGTTCCATTCTTCAATCGGCAGCGTTTAGTTTGTTAAATTGATCGAGGGGACTCAGCTGCCGCAGGTTAAATCAGAAATTACTAAGAGATGGTGATGACGGCTGTTATGCCGATTACACGGAAAGCCTTATTGTGCATCAGTAGTTACAATGCTAATCTCCATAATGCAAGTTGATTGGAAATATAAATATCTGAATTATACGGCTATAACATTTTCATAACAAATTGTACATAGTACGTAAATATCATTTTTAAAATCTTAATCTGATTAGCGATATTTAGTGTTCTCTTAAAAATATCCTGCTCTACAAAAGCAATTGTTATATAAAGTATTGCTTAATAGTCTCATCTTAGAGTAAGTTTTTAATACTCTTGAAGTATGCAATAGGTAAATAATGTAAGAAGCTCATTACTGTGTTTATAAGGTACTGGAATTAAAATTAATTCCTTTGAATCCGACAGAAAGTGATCATTCAATAATCATTAAGCTATAAATATAGCACCACTGCGATAGAGCTGGCAATGTAGATTGTATCCATATCTAACTTTAATATCAAAATTTCCAGAATAAGAAGTATTTAGAACATAATCACAATTTATATAAGGAACTTAAGTTTACTGGCTATTACGAGTACAATAATTTAGGCAGATTAACGTAGAATCTCCACCTCGGCATATGTTTAATAGTTACATATATTTATTTATAAATAATTAGATAAATATTATTTTGAAATTCCTATATCTTTGTGGCTTTGTTTTATTGCATTTCAAGCTTGTAGTAGATTTTATTTTGTCATAATATTTTTGTTTTATTATTTAATTATTATTTTATTTATACATTTTGTAATATTATTTATGTACACGCTGAATGTTTAATCATTTGTAATTATTATTATAACCATTAAACCATAATAACTATTATAACGCTTTTCGGCGTTAAATAATAAATATCCCTAAGATATTTATATTATGTCGTCTAAGACAATATCGTTTTTACCGGGAGTGTGAAACTTAAACCATCATAGTAGTTATGCTTGTAATCCTTAAGGCAAAACTTAAAAAAAATCTGTTGCTTTAGTGTTGTGCTTCGACTTGCCTCCAAATTTTATTTTAAAGAAATTGTATTTCAATTTTATTAAAGCAGATTACAACCATCGATCTATCCTCTATGTCAATCTATAAGGGCAGAGCGTAGGTTTTCTTGTTTTGAAGAAAAACGTATTTAGGCATTCAGACTACTTTTTGCCCACACTGCAGCGACTTGGAAAATTGTATACCATTGTTTGCAGCATTTTAATAATTTCGTCTCCGGTGGTCTAGCATTGTACACTAGGCTAGGATGCATGACAAAAATTAAATTTAATTTAACTGAAGTTTTAATTAACTACCAGAACTAATACTTTTCAAAGTAATTCTTTTTTCTTATTATAGACATTACTTTGTAAATAAAGTTAAATCAAACTTTACAGTTCTGGGTGTGTATTTAATTAGAAAAGTTGTTTTCCTATCTAATTTAGTGAAGTTTAAATCTACATGCATAGGTTCTAAAATATTTCATTTTCAAATTTTAAATAATCAAAATGGTCATTAGATCAGTATAATATGGAAAAAATTATATTTCAATTTAAGTAACCCAGAGGTAGTAGGGTGTCTTTGAAATGTTTTTAAACATAAATCTCATAGCAGTGATTATTAAAACTATAATCAGTGTTAAGTGTCGATTTTGCACGAATATTACAAAAAATACTTTAATTAAATTAAATGTACTGGTAGCTATTCCCCACGTAGCTAACAACAGTTTAAAGCTAAAGTACATGTCTGTTACTTTCACATTTCTTTTATCTGAATTTTAAAATTGCTTTAATAAAATTTTGGTATTTACTGTATTGACTGCTTCTATAAAGTTTCCACTAAATTGACCTAATTATCCAGTTAGACAGTAAATCACTTAATTTATTAAAAATATTCTTTTTTTAAAGTTAAATTAGGTTTTACATAACGAAATCCTCTTTTAAATAATAAAAATAATATAAATTTATAATATTTTATTGGCAGTACTTTTATTTTATTAGCTAACTAAAATAAATGCTGCACTTATTTAACACACCTTCAACAGAATGAGCACTACTCGACTGTTATATATGTATGAAAAATCGAAACTTTGAAATCAATTATTTCCGAAATTAATCAATATCAGAAATTTTTCTCCAGTTTAATCGCTTTATTTTAGTCTTATTTATCAGATGTCGTGGTTATTTTGAATATCTACTCGTAAAGGTTAATGTACTTGAAGCAAAATACTTTTTTAAATTTTTAATTAACTCTAATAATAATATTATACACAATAAAAGAAATAATTTGAATATACGTACATACATCATATAATATTATATAGCAGGTTTACAACTGTTGCGTTTGTGGAAAATGTTAGCTTGTTTTAAAAGTTATATAACTTTTTACACAATACCCACCCAAGTAAGTTAAATAAACAAACTCAATATGGATCAATTATTAATAGCAGCCGATTTATTTGGATTTGTATATTTGAAAAATATGTATATAAAAATATAATACGTGTATTTACAGATAAAACCTTTTTACAACATAATATCCAAAACATACTGTTTTTTTACAACTTTGTTATTTTAATATTGTTTGTTTAGAGTAATTATATTATATTATCAATGTTTTAATTCTGTTCTCGATTTTTAAAAAATTTGGTTATTCTAAGTATTAATAATGGAACAATAAAAACAACCAGTACAATAAAAAATTTGCTATATAGGTTGAGCTGAGCTATCTCAGGGGGTAGTCAATTTAGGTAAGAAACCTACTGTGCTAGTTGTTTCGGAAAACTGTATTAATATCCAGCTATAATACCTCTCAGTTTTGAGCAGCGATATACCGATACATACAACATATCATCGCTAATGCTTTATAGAATTTAACAATTTCAACTGAAAAGCTTTATAGAATATCTGATAATTGCGATTAATATGTTTTCGTGATGTCGTCTTTAATTTTTGATTTTTACCTCCAATCAATTTTAAAAAAAAATTGGAGGTATGGTAATCGAAAAAAAATTTCAACTTTTTTTTTTTGCATTTTCGAGATCACCGTGTTCAGAAACGTAAAGATCTGCAAAAAGTAAAAAAAAAATTTCTGTGTCGGTCTGTCTGTCGGTCTGTCTGTCGGTCTGTCTGTCGGTCTGTCTGTCTGTCTGTCGTCAAATTTTGTCGATCGATTTGCTTCCGAGCCATCCAACCAAATACGACCAAATTTGGTATGGTGGTAGGGTTCACGGTGGAAAGGTGAAAATAAGGTTTTCGTCGCGATCTATCAATCAGGAGTGCCACCACAAGAAAATAATACGGGATTTTAAAAAAATATTTTATCTTGCGATATGTTATTTTAAAGGCCTTAAAAGGCTTTATCCAGAATAGGTAAAATTAATCTTCTATCTGTCGTCTGTCAAAAATCACAAGTTGTCAAAGTTGAAACTTTAAGAGTGAATAACTCAAGAAATGCTGAAGGGATCTTACCCAAATTTGGTACGTAGGTACATTGATCCTAATGGATATGAGAGCATATGTAATCCTTCGATAGAAATCAGTAATGCAACATGAAAAAAATAAAATTAACTTTTTTGGCAAAAACATGAAAAAAGTTTTTGTCGATCGATTTTCTCCGGCATTTCTGCGTCGATTGCAATCAAACTTATTGGACGTATGCCTCGTGGGCTGGAATGGTGAAAATAAGGTTTTGCCAGAGAAATCTTCACCAGGGCCACCACAATAAAATAAATAAAAAAAAATGAAAATGTCGTCGTATCTCCGGAAATGTTTAACCGATTCAGCTAAAATTTGGTGTGTCGATGGAGCTTTGAAAGTATAAGTATTGGTGAGAAAACAAACCGAGCCAATTGTAACAGGGCGGGGCAGGTCAGAAAAATTATAGAAAATATTAACTGAAATCTTAATTTATATATTTTTTGTGAGAATTGGTCAGATGGCTGGCAAAAATAAAACAATATATTCAAAATTTTAATAAACGTCATAATTTTGTGACATATGTGTCAAAATTAGGTTAATGTTGATTTGTATACCGAGTGCAGCATAAGAATTGAGTTTAGGGCTTGTAACAATTAATTTTAGAATACAAAAATAGGTGGTTCGGTGGGAAATATTTTATAATATCGTCGTACGGACTGACGGAACGTTACTTTATAAGTAAAAGGTTCTGCCACTAGGTAGCGACCAAGTTTAGGCTGTTTGTTAAATTTTTTCGCAAATGTTTTCAGAATCAGTAAATCGACAGTCAGTAATTTACAAAAATTTATTTTCGAAAAATCCGCTAGATGACCGAAAAAATTTGTTGTACCAATCTTGGAAAAATTTTATTTGTGACTTCTTACGGTATTATGTGACGTATATAAAAATTTTGGAAAAAATTCAGTGGCGTACAAAAATAAAAAATTTTTTTCATTTTAGATTTTGTTAAAAAAACTTTTATAGATAGATTTAGGGCAGGGGGTGATACATATAGATATCTTTGCCAGGGCTACCGATATCTTTGTTAAGGCTACCACAATAGATAACAAAAATGAACATTATGTCATCGTATCTCTGGACAAAATTTGGTGTGCTGGTGATTGGAGGTATTGCGGCAGAGAGTGACGATATTTTTTTTTAAATTTAGATTAGTAGCAGATTAGTAATTTTGTAGTGTATGAGATAGTAACCGCTTACGAGATTGTGTACGACGTTAATATATTACCAAAGCCATTTAATCATCCATAAAATCGAAGTAAATACGCCATTAACTAAGGAAAATTTTATTTCTTTGGTGAAACCTGATCAATAAAGTTCGTAATAGCATGTCAAATGTGAAAACTTTGCCAATCTTAAAGACGCGGTTGTATTTTTAAGTAAACATTTTTAACGTAATTTTAACGTTAATTAAATTTTATGTTAAGTTAATATATATCGAGTTGTAACGTCTCGACACGTCTTTAAAAACTAATTTGCACGAAGGAACGACATTAAAAGTGCGTGTTGAGAGTCGGTTTAGAGAAGACTGGCATTAAATTATAAATCTAGTGTTTTCTATGAAATGTAAAATTGGTCCAAATAGTTGCCTGGGGTTAACGTTTAAGTCGAATATAATAATTCATCAGTCACAAGTAGTATTAGTGGCAGGACTTGGAGAACTAAGGGTAACTACCGTGAATTTTGTTGAAAATGTGAATTTTTAACAAGTTAAAATAAATTAAATTCCAACAAGACGATGCACAACACAAGTTGAATTAGCATTAACATTTTACATTCATGTTAAAGTTAAATTAAGTACACACTACATGGAAATCCTAAACTAAGATAGCTAAAATTAAACTTACACGTTAGGTTTACCCACAAGTTTAAATTCCGTCTTCGTCAATGTTAATGTATTTAATGATTTAAACAGAGAAAGTAAATGGGAATAGATTAATATTGTATTAAAGTTGCCGACAGACGATGAGCGTTAAAATAAATCGGTGTGACATGCTTCTGTCACCCTTTACCAAAAGAGGAGTCCCAGTGTAAGAGTTGATCTGTGCGTTATTCGGAGTCTGGAGATGCGACGACATTAAAATAAAAGCTTGTGCTTGTTTGTTAGAAATATTAATTCAAACCATTCCTAATTGAAAAACTCCTCCAAATTAAATTTGAAATTACGCACTTTAAATATTTCTACATTAATTTTAAACTTTCACATTTATAATAATTTTTGAATTAATAGGATCCATATTGCGTGACCGACTGTCCTTGACTTATATTAAAATAAAACAAAAAGTTTCAATTAATAAACTAAACTGTGAGTAGTATGCCCGGCCATAACAAAACTCTGCTTTCTTTGTTTGCCAATTATTCCAACAAAAAATTAACCAATAAATTCATATAAAAGTTCTCCAAGATGAAATTTAATATTCGTGAATACTTTTACGCCAATTTTATTTTAACTCTATGACAATCTCACTTCTACATTGCAGTTATATCTTTAATATCGACCGACCACTTTAGAGGGCATATAACATGCGCAGGTGGAAATGAACACGCGTATAATTTTGTCTTTTTAATACTTTTTTAAATTTGATTTAAACTTTTTTTACTCATTTATACATATTACGGAAATTTCAAATCATGCAATTTTAAAAAAGTTAATTACACAACCTTTATTCAAAAGTCAGCCAATTTGAACTAATTTACTTTAATTAACAATATTAACTACATTGAATTCAAATATTACGTTTTCAGAAATTATTGCATTAATGCAAAGTTCCACTTAGAATGACATTTAATATGACAGCACAGCATAAATGAATTTGAACATTTAAAACGTTAATCTGGTGAAAAATCAGTATCCTGCTCCTCAAGATTATCTATATCGACTATAAAAATCTTGTCAATGATTATATAACGTGGATTCTGATTGATCTGTAGAAAAGCTAATAAAAAGCACGAACTGGTTAATAAGGAAAAATTGCTTTTAATAATTCAGTATAATATTGATTTGTTTAAAATCGAGGTCCTTACAGGACTTTTTATTTTTAAATACGTTATTCGAGGCTAAATAAATATATACGTACTTGTTACATTAAGAAAATGTTATTCTAAAGTTGCATAGTGCTATTGATTTTGTTTAAAATAACATAATTTGAAATTTAAAGTAACTTTTTCAAAATACTTTTTTATTGTAAGAAATTTGCCTAATATTCGTGTACGGTTAAGCTATACAAAATGCACATACCGTATAATCTGTTTGCAGAAGATTTAAGATAAAACACGCAACTGTATCGTTCATGGTACATCAGTTATTATTTCATAAAGTCTTATAACCATTAGATAGATAAATATAAATTTAGTGTAAAATTACAAAACGTTATAATTATTAAAAAAGTGTTAGCACGTGAGCATTGTTCTAATTGAAAAAGACTCTAATAAGTTTAGGTAATTAAAATAAACTAAAATAACAACAACCATATCTGCAAGGAATCAAAACTATGTTATAAATTTAAAAATACATTTGAATAACAAAGACAGTTATATAGTAAAATATAGATAATTTGTTTCCACAATGTTGTGTCTAAATCTGTTGATTTATAATTAATAAAATGAATAAATAATAATAAACTAAATAAAATTCACATCGGCGAGTAAACATTTTAACACCTGGTAATGATAACACACGCGATATTAAATAAACAAGAAATTAGGTAAAGTACAATCAATTTTTTTGTAGTAGTAAATTACTTAGTTTTAGTGCGAGGAAATATACACCTAGAAAAAAATTTTGTAATAGTAACTAATATTTTATTAGAAATAACAATAACAAAGTTTTTTTTGCTACTGCAAAGAAGTTCTCTGTACTATAAAATAAAATTTTTGTTTAATCAACTAGATCAGTTGTTAGATCAACTAATATTTTGTAGTTGAGGTGTTTCCTTGTGTGTTCTAATGACGTAGAAATTTTGCGAGAATATTATTTTATCGAATTATGTTATGGTTATCAACATGACATTATGCGATGCACGGTAAGTGCATTACATTAGTTTCAAAACTGTTTTTTGCGGCGGATTAATAAAATATTTACAACAATTATTTGAGCGTCATGAGATTATTCGAAGTTTAAATTGTTATTTCCCGAGGGGATGAACCTGCAGTTTAGTATCCATTTTGATGAACTAATTATTCTTTTCGTGTATGTAGTATGTATATTCTAAATTCTGCAATTTTAAACATGGCTGCCTCATCTTGAAGCTATTTGTATACCTACACTGAGAAAATTAAAGTAAAATTAATTACTAATGTGTAGTTGTTCTTTCAATTTATTATTATTTAACATTAGTAAACATACGTTTTAATAGTTGTAAATTTATTTTTTATACCTCTATTTTTATTAAATATTACTACTATATATTTATTTGAAACATTTATTATATACAAAAGAAGCGTTATTGTTTAAAATAAGCGTAGTTGTAACAATTTAGAACTACTTATAGTAATTACAGATGTATTATTATTTACAACTACAATATTAAATATCTAATAAAACTCTAGTTTTAAATGTTGCTTAGAATTGCAATATTTGTAATCTTCGTGACGTTTCAAATACTCGGCAGTTTCATTTTACCATTTAAGGAGAATCTCTTGTATGCAAAAAGAGCATACCACTTGGTCGCGATTTTCTTTTCACGTTGTATTTTGTGGGATAAGTCATCGTATATGATAAGTTGTCCTTAGTGTTCTTATTGTTAGTGAAATTATTGTCATCTGATGGATCAATTTATTAATTGAATGGAATTTACCTGAGGTATATAGTTGTAATTGTTTTTGAGCAAAGAGAGGCGCGATCACGATTGATGCAAATGACACAGTAGCCTGCTGTGTACTTTATAGGGAAATTGGAACAGCTCAGCTGTATTGTAAAAATTAACGAACTAATTTATGAGTTGGAACTCAAACTAACATCTAGAAGATTTAACTATAAACTATAAAAAAATGGCAGTTGTTACTAATACTATATAAATGATAATATTACTTACAACAGTTTACTCTCTTAAATACTGCACAACAGTTACAAATATACAACTACAATTTGTATTAAATATATTGGATGATGTATAATTTACTCCTATGTAGTTGTAAATGTACTCCTATGTAGTTGTATATTGTACTCCTGTGTAGTTGTATTACTTACCTTAGTTACCTTATACTTAATATAACACTTGATAGTTGCATTATATATATCTATGTATCTTTATTTTATAGAAAATAAAATTACAGCTTGGTAGTTGTATCTTATAAAAACTGGAGCTACTGGCGCCTATTTTACAACTACATATTTTAATTTATACAGTTTTTCTGTTATTGAATACAAATTATTTTTCTCAGTGTAGGTGATTTAATAAAGCGAACTTCTTCCCTTTCTTGATCGTTTTATTGAATTACCTGGTGGCCGTTATTTTTGTACAAATAGTTGTCAGACTAGCAACTGAGGAAAATAACTACGAGATACCGCACTCCAAAGCTAAATTATATATATGGTGTATAGTTATCTAATTATTGTAAACAATAAATTTTTTAATTTTTAATTTTTCAGATGTAAAATATTTCAACTTTTATAATAATATAAATA
Source organism: Cantharis rufa (assembly GCA_947369205.1). Classification (NCBI taxonomy): domain Eukaryota; kingdom Metazoa; phylum Arthropoda; class Insecta; order Coleoptera; family Cantharidae; genus Cantharis; species Cantharis rufa. Next base: position 91,460,678 of record OX376303.1, read on the forward strand.
CTTACTATTTAGATACGTTCTTAAAATGCAAATTTATTCGATCAACAATTTACTGAAAATTACTAATTTCAGTTGGTCAGTCAATTTTAATCAATCAATTTCAGTCAACTTTGAATAGAGTTAACCGTTGCAATAATAATCATAATTTAATATTTGTTAAAGGTAAATTTATTTTTAAATAATAATTTATAAATAGAAAATTTAGTAGGTACATACGCAGATAAAAAAATAAATTTTAATAGAAGAGGTAATTGAGATATTTCAGACGTTTTATGAATTTATAAATAAATTTCATAAATTTACGTTAAACTTTGAATATTAAAACTTTGAGGTTGGCTCTAAATTAGTATAATATGTATTTATGATTACAATTTAATTTTGTTGAAAACTGTAATTAAAGAATAAGTAACTTTATGTACAAATGAAATCCCTTGTAAACTTAAATAGAGGCTTTTGTTACAATTCAAAATCTTGTTGATAAATAAATATGTTTTCAAAATGAGATTATAACACGTACGTATTTTCAAAATTTGAATTACTGAAAAGTGTTTCCCAAATTTAATTTTTTGTAGCCGTAAAAATCTTGGATGGTTACCAGTGGTCTGCATATTTTTATTTTATTTTAATCATAATTTCTTCCGTGTAATCATAAAATAATTAAAATTTTATGTAATTATTATAAGCAGAGGAGAAAAGTATTTTCACTAGCATTGACAAAATTTTATTTATTTGTTTTATGACTTGACTTTGACTTGTAGTAGCTTCATCTAAATTTTGAAATTCCAAGCAACAAAAATGTCGAATTCTAAACCAACGTTAGAAGGTAAAGAAGGTGCATATAAAAGTAATAATTGAACAATAAAAATAATAAAATAATTAAATGCATTTAATCTTGAAAGTATCAAACAGAATCGACATAGTAAATTATTTAAACATAATAAAATTTTCTATTTAATATATATTTTCCATTTTATTATTGAAAAAAAAACAATACACAAATATCTTATCTTGCATTTTAAAATATACCAATAACTTTTTTTAAATTGAGCGATTTCAGATAAATTGCAAAATTTATCATTTGTGAATATGTGTATTTTACACAATTTGAAATCCACTACATTGCATTGTGAACAATATTTCGATATGGGTGTACGACAACTATGCAATCCCACAATTCAACTTACATGCCTGCAAAATGTATTAAATATTTTATCGTTGTATTGTGTTATGTGCAAGTTTTTGATGCAACAGTTTTACGATTACAAAATAAGATCGAGTTCATCGTTATTATGTTTATCGCAGTAATTTCTGCAAGAAAATTCAAAATATTTTGGTGCTCACAGCTCTTAAAAAAAGGTTGAAAAGTCATTTTCATTGGCAAAAGCTGAAACGAGGAAGAATATATTTTTTAATATAGTGCAAAGATTTCACCCTATAATTAATTTTGATGTTAATTTAAGAAAAAATAATATTAAGAAATAGTCATTATTTTCATCAGGTGAAAATCTTTTACAATTTTGCTAAGTTTCTTATAACAAGTAGTCATAATATGTCTTTCTTTAATTTTCTCAAATTATGTCAGTCAAATAATTCGCAGCTATTCTACAATATAGTTATAAAGAAACAATTAAACTAGATACAATTTTAACAATTTTGTATTATGTTGCTCAATTTCCTACCTTAATAAGGATAGTTTTAATAATACATATTAAAATTCCAATGCTAGTGCTTATATTGAATAATTTAGAATATAAATTATTTCAAAGGTAGCATTTTAAAGTCACCTCTGGCTATCAATAATTTAAATCAGACATTATTTTTAAACTGTCCTTTTTTTGGAAAGTAAAAAATTAAAATATTATAACATTTTTATCTAACCCATCTATCGTTTTCACGAGATTACATTGTATAGTTATTCTAATGGAAAATGAAAAGCGACAAGGATGATTTTTCAAAATTGCTGTAAAGTTTTATTTTAGCAAATTTTTTTTTAATGTTGAAAATTTTCTTTCTTATTTATATTACGTGTTTTAGTTCACTTTTGACCTTATTACCACCAAAGGTGCTATAGAAAAACGTTATTTCGTAACATGTAGTTGATCAAAATTTATAAATACATATCATATGAGTTTATGAGTTGCGGGTAAAATAAAAGATATTATTTAATCGACCGAAATACTTTGTTCTGCAAATAATGTATTTATTTCAATTATTTCTTTTATAAGTTTCATCAGTCGAATAACAAAATTAAAAACTTAATGCCATATATATTATATGTAAACATAAATTTGATGAATGGCTTCAATTGGATGAATACAAGTAATATATTAATAGTTCAACCACAGCTATTAATACGACTTTTTGGCATTAAATTGATGTGAACAATAAAGCTTACGTAAAATTATTTTTTAATGAGTAATATCTGTTTGGAGTTCATTATCAGCTTACATATTTCAAATTTTGTACCATTTCAAATTTGCTTTTAACGTTCACAATAATGTTATCCAGTTTTTATGTTTGAGTTGCCCGTTTTTGTAATAAACTATAAAAAATATTGATTTAAACCAAAATATTTGAAAATGTATATGCATTTCTTATACCATAACTAATATTTCTAATATAAATATGTAGAAACTTAATGATTATTTATTGAATAATATCTAATTTAACTATGACTGTAATTTTTTTCAGGATATTATCAAGATCAGGAAGCTTACATGAAATTAATGCAATCAAGCCAAATTTTGGCATTTTGAAATTTAATATTACTGGCACCAAATTTTGGCACAAATCAAGGTTTCCACTGGTATTTTTATTAAAGTGCATTATACCCACATCAAACCATAAAATTTATTATTTGTCAACTTTTAGTTACAGATATAAATGATTGGAAAAAAATTTTATATGCAACTAGTAGTTTTATGGAATTTTTTACACAATAAAAAAAGCATTATAATATACTATTCATCGCCTATTATTGAATTGTTTGTAATATTTATTAACGAAAAATTTAGTCATAACTCGTATTGCCGCAGTGCTATAATAATATATTCACTTGTATTTGTTCCTCTAAAACAGCGATATTAAACCTGTTTAGTATCAAAATCAAAACATGATTAATTTATAATTTTTATTTTCAAAATTTGAAGATATTTCTGAAAAATTATTTTGGGAAAATAGATAATTTATATGTTTTATATTATTAGATGTTTTGTATTTAAATTTATTATAAGGGTACTCGACAGCTTAAAAAACCCCTTACATATTTTACAGAAATTAGTTAACTTTTTGATCTTTTAATAAAAAAACACGAATAATTGAAAATTAACCTGATATTGTAAATAAAATGTCTTGTTCCAAAATCATTTAGTTATAAATTTTGAACTTTGAAATTTTATTTATTAAATTTCAATATTATAATAACTGCTTATAGAAATGAATTTAACTTTGTTTCATTTTATTGTCAGTAGGAAAATTTAATTTGTGAATTCAAATTTAAATTTGTTGTAAATATTTTGAACTGTTATTCGCGCCAAAAATTTTATTTTTGGTTTAATTTATTTCATTGGTTTAATTAACTTGATATTTTGAAGTTATAGTTTTATTACAAAAATTTTATGTTGGCACAGAAATTTTTTGAATGGTCTGTTTTGTGAATCTCTGTAAAATTGAGATAAATTTTAGAAATTTTGGGAATAAATATTTTGTCTCAATTTGGACGAGTTTTTGGAGAATTTGTACGCAAATAATTTTGGAAGCAATTTATTTAATTGGATAATTAATTGACTGATTTGAAAAAAAGATATTTTAAATTGATTTGTAAAATTTAAGTAAAATTGGTATAATTATAAAAGACAACGTACAAGTCCAACCGCAAATGCGATCTGTGGCATTCATATCACCATATTTAGCAATTCCATTAATTAATTAATAATTAATGTAATGAAAAATTTTATTATAAAATATTGGACATTGGATTATTAAAATTTATAAAAAAGAGTCTCTTGCTTGTGAAAATGGTTGGCTCGAAGGAAAATTAATATTTTCTTGAAAATTAAAAATTTATAACATTGAGAGTTCCGGGTTACCTCAATAATATACATACGTGTGGATGAATTTCGGGAGATCATGAAGGCAGAATATTCGTAATATTTAAGTTAAATTTTACTAATTTACAAATTAATTAAACAGTTAAAGTCGAATTTAGTTAAGATCTTTCCGCAGTAAATTAAAATTTTATATCAATTTACATAATATTAGTAATTTATACATCTTAATTTTGCGCCAATGTAAAAATAAGCAAGCATAAGTTATTAGGTTTTTAATATTTTCATTAAGTACGTACAACATCGATATTGAATGCTAATAGTAATACTGAAGTTTACTAGTATTTAGATTATCAAATATTAAAAACCACTTGTAATAAAATTTTTACGTGATACTGGTAGGACATGTTTATGTTTCCTTAGCGTAGGTGTAATATGCAACTTAAATATTTTCCCAATATAGTGCAGTATGTATTAAGCAATATTTTACTTATATTGGCTTGGACGTGCATTATACCAGATACGTTGCCAAGATAATGTTCTCTAATATAGATATGATAAATTTTCAAGTTATCTTACTAATAAGATATTTAAATTCTAAATCTGATTAATTTTAATTTCTAATACATATAATTTTCATTCAATCGAATGTACATTGTACACATATCTTTGAGTAATATAATATTTTATGTTATATTAATATTACTTATTTTACTGTAAACTTTACTTTTCAATTCTTCAACTTAATCATACATTTTTATACTTTGATTTACTTTTTCAATGTTAATTTTTTCAGTTAACTTAGACTACTTTTATATTATAATTTAATTAAAGTTGATTATTATTTCTTTATTTATATTTCATTTTACAACTTATTTTAAACTTAAAATATAAATTATTTACTATTATTTCCTAATTTATTCAGTCAATTATTTATCAATTTTTACTTGAAAATCAAATTTCGAGATTCTCGTCATAGGTTCGCCACCATTGGTCTAGGTTCGGCTCTATAAGAAACATAATGCAAAATATTAATTTTACATTTATTTTGGTTAAATTTAGTTGACCCTCAAAATGTTGGTTAACATAGTTAACATAGTTTACTAATTGATTATTGATTAATTTAATTTTTATTCAATTTGTGTGTTTCTAAATTAAACAAATTCACACGCGTTGAATAAAATACTAAATTACTTAACTGGTTAAATAAAGAGCTATTATTAATGATATAAAAATTACTTTTACTTATTCGTTTATTATAATTCATTGCGGAAGCCGCCGGCCGGTGTTAGTTTTTATATGAGGGCCTTATCTACTAGTAGCAGTTGTATCAATAATTTTGAGGCTAAAATTTTAGATACGGTTTTAATTCGCCCATTTATAACAATTTTCATTGTAGGAATAATTTTAATAAAATAATTAATCCTTTATAGTTATGAACAAAAATTTGTGTTTATACACAAATTTATACAAATTCCAATTGCACCGCTTTAATAATCCCATTAATTTCAGTAATACATTGTAATTTAGATTATATCTTAAAGCATAATTTAGGGCAAAAAGTTGTTTTGAATGCTTAATTTCTAATATTGAGAACGTTCCGTGCAAATGATTTTTAAGATAAGACACGTTATTGTTACAACAACATTTTTAAAGATTATTCCGCAATTTTAATAATGAATAAAGTATAGGTTTTGTATTACGTAAGATGATATATGTAGAGATCCTAGTTGAATTATTCCAAATAAACTTATTTTAGCTTATACGCATAATATAAATTCAGCTTAACTACCTTGTTGAGTATTTCCAATTCAATAGATAGGTACCTTAAATGGAAACGGAATACACATTTTACAATCTAATTAAAGTATAAAATAGATTATTTTATCTACGTCCGTTTTAACAAAAAACTGCATTCATTTCGTTTTATTTAATTCAACTATATTTTACCCTCTTTGTAAATGTATAAACTGATAATACAAAAAACTAATAGATTAACAACCCGATAACGGCAAATAAAATGAATTACTTCATATGTGATATTCAATTTTTTTCTAATTAATGAATTCGTTTTAGTTGCCATCGTCATTACGCTAAATGACTTGTTGGCTACTTCGATCAGTTTTTTATATCTCACAATGAATTTAATATTCAAGGAATTCACCTAGAAATTTAAAAGTTAAAATATTCTTAATTTACTTGAATTTTGCAATAATTCTTCAAGCAGACTACAGTGCAACCAAGCTTACGTAACATAAGATAAATTTTAAGCTACGATTAGTCGTAGAAATAACCTGCGATTTAACCATACAACAAACAACATTAAATTAGAATTATGATAATAATTAATAAAAAATAATAATATAAATTTTCCTTTATTATTTATATTTTCATCACAAAATTTTTATTGTCTGTAATTATTGTTAATCACCACCTTCCTTAAAAAATTTCTTTGTTCGTAATAGCATTAATTCCTTCTATATCTACAATTTATACTTAAGTGTAACGTCTGGTTTTGCTGTCCAGTTTCTACTCTCTTTTGATTGATATTCTACCGGTGAACTGCAAAATTAGAAGTTGCTTCTAGAAAATATAAGAAGCTTTGCCGGTTTCGCAAGTGAGATTTACACTTCATTTGCAATATCTGACACATCATAACAAGAAAATATAAAAGAAAACATTGATATCATTTTATTTCTTTAAAAAAATTTAAAAGAAGAAGTCAAAGGTATTTTTTTTATAAAACTAATATTTCACATTAATATTGATTTGACCAATGTCTCAAGATATTGGCGAAAGATTGAACATCAATCGTATTGTCTCCAAAAAATTTAAATTTATCCTTATAGAACTATTTTGTTCATATTATTATATTTATAATGTAAATATGATGTTAATGTATTCATTTAATATATTGTCATAATCCTTATTATGTTTCTTTAAATAATTAAAGCAAAGAATTATAAATTCCAAGACAAATGTTTGACACGTACTTCCCCCAGCATTTCGAACTTTCGTGTCTTATCGTTTAATAACAAATACGGAAAATTACACTCAAGATTTGTAAATTAGGTTAGCATAAGACGTGTAACATTTTATCTTATCAGTTATACATTATCAGGTCGGGGTAAGTTTTTCAAATAATAATTATGCTTTACCTCTGCTTAAAGCAGTTAACTGGCAAATCAAGCAGTGATATTGATTTATAATTTAAGCAAATCTATTTTAAACGTCTTATCTCTATTTGTAATCTAAAATAGTTTAAAGTATTTTAAAGTTCTGTATTTTTGAAAACAAAATATTTTCTCCACTATTTTATAAATTTTATGTTTCAATTACCATTTTTGTCAACGCACGCGAAAAGGATATTAAATACACTGGGATATTGTATTGAACGCGCTGGATTTTAAATAGAGAATTTGTGAATTAATAAAGAAATACCTAAAGTTTTAAAAAGGTTATGAAATTTTACCTATATATAGGCCTCTGATCGTTTCCCCTATACCACAAAACCATATACACTCGATCGTCCCGAAGTCTGGGTTCAATATCACACGGTAACGTTGCACTACGTCCCAAAACAGCGTCAACTGAAGATGTTCCTGTAATAAAAGCAATTTAATTAAAAAATGTAGAAAATGTATAATCTATATCTTAGTAGATACTTAAACTGTAATTGACTTTCTCTTTATTGAACAATATTGCTGAAGATCAAGCGCATTATACATTATGTACTTAATATCAAATCTTTCATAAACTAAATGACATACCTGAGAAAACATTTAATACAGGTACAAGCAGATTTAAATATAAGCAGCATATTAAAAGTAGTAAGATATTTGATTTTCAATTTTGTATAAGCTTAATAAAAATTTATTTAATTAAATTAAGAGCTTCTTATACCTTCTTACAGAAATTGAATTTTTAAGTTCGGAAACATTTCTAAACCACATTATGAAGCATATTTTAAGATTTTATTATCCCTGCAAAATGTACATAAATGCAATTTAAAATAACCCTACAATGCAAATAAATTTAGGAACGTCTAGAAGTAACGATCGTGTAAGTTCTGTAAAAGAATGTAATAATAAATCTCCACCAAGAATAAAAAATTATCATTGTTTTTGTTTCAATTGTAAATCATTTTAAAAATGACAAAATGACAACAAATACAAAAACTAGGTTGTGTGTTTTTAGGTTTTCGGTAAAAACTGTCGCACTAGTTTTATGTAAAGGTTGATTAATGTTTTATTATAGTAAATAAATGGATTTTGTGTTAGTTTTATTCAAACAGTGATGGTGTAGCTGGATTAAAATTATCCTCGCAAAATGCCACATATAGCTTTACAGCTAAATTAGTTGTATTAGTTCTTTAATTCTTTCCTTTCTTTTAAAACTTGCCGCAACTTTCCGGCAATTACAGGAAACAGTTTTTTCTTTGCCCTTTTGATGCCATCTGTCTTTTAAATCGAATTTTTGTCCTGTTCTTCCCACTTAAGTGTTCTAATTCTTCCAGTGGGAATTTCATTTTTAAAATATTATTTATCGCTGTCACTGTATAAATCATAAATTAAAAAAAAAGATTATAATAATGTGCGTCGTCATTTACAATTAACACTTTTGTAATTAACAAATAGTACTTAATTTTAATCTGATTATTAGGAAAAATAGGATCTAACTGAAAATGCTTTTATTTTAACTAATTTCTAGAAAATGTCACGCAAACCCACCAATGTACATTAATATAAACGCTTTAAAGTTATAATTAATACTCCATTAAAAATATAAATTAAGTTTCCTTTTTTGTTAAGTACAAATTTTCACAGAAAAAGTTAATCAAAAAAAATTGACGTAATTTATAAGATTTAAGTAACACAAAAACCATAAAACTGTGTTAAACTTCAAGTTATGCGCTAATAAAAAAAAGGACAATTCACAAAAGGGAGAGGAACGATCATATTAATAGACTCGTTTATGCCGCCCATCATAGCTTTTTATAAATATTTAGGGTAAATAAGAGATTTAAATTGAAACTTTTTTATATTAAATAGTAATGAATGGTTTGACTAGTTTCGTAATTTGATATTAAACGTTGTATTGAAATTTAGCTCTACGACTGTTTTATTGATATATTATTAGTAAACTGAATCCGTGGAGACCTTACATTAAAATTTCAAATTTGTTATTGTTTGGTTGTTTTCTATCTTCAGCATAACTACTGGTGTCAATAAGATTTGGCATCTCGATAACTGGAAAAAAAAACAACAAGCCCGGGGCTACAAAGACTCAACGATAACATAAAACGTTATTATTCAAAGGGATATTGCATTATGTGACATACATCATTCCCATATCAGTATTTCAGAATAGCCATTCAAGCATATGCACAAAATGCCACAAATAAACTACATTGAAAGTATTTACAGACGTTTTCGTCATTCAATTACATGGCTAGTACTTCTAAGATTAATTCAATTTTGTTATTTAAAATTATAACAATAAACTTTTGATTCTTTTGAACCCGGTTACTCATTTACTCAATATCCGAAAATGAAAATTTTTACGACAAGAAATACACCAACGCAATTTACTTCTGCTTATAAATGAAATCAAAGCAGAGAACAGATTACATCTGCGCTAAACGACGGAATAATAAAATATAATTCTTTGCCACCTTTTTTGTAATTAAAACCCGAGATGACAATTCTTACTTTAATTGCCATTTTAGAAAAACAAACTGTAAAATAAATCATTTGAATAGAAAATCTCCATTGCTTTTCTAATAGACTCTGCGAATAAAACACGTTATATTGATTAAATTCAGACATAAAACGGAGATATTGGGTCCAACCTTAAGATTCGAACTGCTCATTTAGACATCAACTTGAATTAGAAACATTTACCTTGATTAGCAGATTCGTGGTTTAAGTATCCAGTAAGACTTACTATTAACTTTGAAATTATTTTAAAATAAAAAGAAATGTACTGCACACTTTTTATACTTCAAATTCATGAAAAAATTTATAATTAATTTATTAATTTATTTTAATCTAATTTTATTTTAATTTTACTTCAAATTAAAAATCACACTTCAGAATTGGTACGGAAGTTGATGATTTTACGTATGTTAGCAATAAAATTCTTCGTCTACTCTACATAATATTTGCCTAAGTCCGGATATTGGCTGCGATATTTGAAAATTATTGATAAATAATCTTGAATTGATTTTTTCAAAAACCCACGTAAACTGTTTCATTTGTTTCTCATTTGTAAACGTCTTGTAAAACTGACAGTTAACTTGCAAAATTTTTATAAGTTAGTAGTATTATTTACATTAGGAAATTTTGTTTTATTGTCATATATGTTGAAATATCATGGTACAATTGTTATTTCCAGTAACACAGATTTTTGATGATGAAAGAGTTGATACTGATGATGATGAACCATCTGTTGACTCAGAAACTGCTGAACTCGAGGACTGCAGAACATTTGTACTCTCCTTACTACCAAATAATTTGCTAGACATTTCGATTTTTTTGTTGACCGAATCATCGACATAACTCATCGCAATTTCGGTGCTCTTCCACCCTCCTGCACGCTTTAGTGCTAAAATATCTCCACCCGAATCCGCAACCATAGTGGCTCCAGTTCTGCCAAAACAGTGGCCGGTGTATAACTCTGGGTCTTTTAAACCTAAATATATCGCTATTTGCTTTGGGACACCACCAATAGTGTGCTGGCTAGCATTAAGGGAAATGCACTTTCCATGTCGGTATGTCAAAAAAAATCTTAGGCTTTCTGTTCCAGGAGGCCGAAGATTTACATATTTTCTGTATAACATGCAGGGCTTGAAGCTGCAGCCATCATCGGTTATGGTGAATCTTTTTGTTGCTAAATTTTTTGTTTGCCGCAATGTCACAATAACGTATTTTCCCATATCTTCTACATCATTCATGTTTAAGGAGAGAATTTCGTCACATCGACAACATCCAAAAATCGCAAATATTGTTACAATTTTCGCCAGCAACCACTGGTCATCAGGAGTACGTAAAAGAAATTGTTCAACCTCTTCTTTACTTAATACCTTGGCCTTTTTTGGCGCATAACGCTCATTTTTTCGTTTCAGAAACGCTATTACCTTTTGAAATCTGCAAATGACAACTAAACGTCATATTTTTCAATAAATTTTTTAAGGAAAACAAACCTGCGAACAGGGGCATTTTCTTTCATTTCCAAGCAGCTTTTCAGCATAGACCATTTTGCCCATAAAGTATTAGGGCTGAATCTAGCTGATAGTTAATTCAAGTATACCAACAAAACATCTTCAGTTACCCCAATCACACTATTTTTGTTTTGCCACTTTTTGAAGTCGTCGTATTCTCGCTCGTACCTTGAAGCTGATTTTGCAGGTAATAAACTTGAAGCTACACTGCTGGCTGCCTCAATTATTTCTTTTGGTACATTCATTTTCGCTTTCGCCAAAACAAATGTAAAGAAAAATAAACAGACATGTTCATGGCAACGCTTCCATAGCTTACGACATTTGCGACAAATTATTGAAATTTTTTTGGAATTTATCTAACCTTTTTACAAATGATAAACAAATAAAATATGAAACAATACACGCAAGGTAACGAGTTTTACTGGCTCAAGGAGGTAACTGACTCGCCTGCGGCTCGTCAGTTATATCCTCCATTCGCCAGTAAAAACCCTCTTACCTTGCTAGTAATGTTATATACTATTTATTAGCAACCTTACACTACAACAACACAATTTTATTGTTACATTTGATTAACTTTTCATGTCCTACATAAAATATATACATTGATTTTGCAAGATATACCTAATTACATTAATATTGGTTATTCAACAAACAAAAATGTTAATTTTAAAAGTATTGTTGTTTAATTAAAGAAAATCGGTGTGCGAGATTTTATAGTGTAAAAAATAATAAACCTAATTATAAAAAACGTGAAACTTAGGAAACAACGGATGAAATATAGGATAACTTGGTGCAATAAATTTTTAATTAATCACATGATAAAATTACTGATTGGAAGAACAATTGAAGTGTTTTTAATAAACCATAAAAATATTACCTACGTCATTTAAATTAAAAATAAGTTTTCCATATAACTCCAACAATTTAACGAACATGAAGTGCATAATATGGTTATCAGGGCTTCATACAATTAATTTTACATTGATAAAACTAATTTACTGTAAAGTAAAGTTTTATTTATAAATGGAAAGAGAAAATTACACTACAAAAGATAGTCTAAATAAATATGCAATTTGGAATATTTTTTCCACTTTTTTAAGAAATCAAAGCTTATTAAATATTTGGCTCATATATAATACAAAACTTTTCGAACACAGTTTAGCAAAAGAATCAAATTTGGAATATCTTGATCGACTTTTTAATTGATTAAATGTAAGTGCATAACAACAATTTCTCTTAATTTGCAAGCCTCTTGTAGCAATATGTATCAAGTAATGTCGTGGTACTCGTAGTGTACAAAATATATTTAGATCTATCACTAGACTATTACTAAACCCTTGCCTTACGTAGTATATAATCATTTCAGAATTTCTGTAACTTTTGCAATAGAATACATAAATTATTTAACCTTTTCCGTCTTTTGGCTTTTTTATATTTTCACAGTTGTTAACTTAGAAAAATTGAATTAAAATATCTACGTTGTGTTATCTTGAAGGATCTGAATTAAAATCATAATTCTTGATGTAGACTAAGTGCAAATTTGTTTATAGTTGAGTAAATATTAGCATTAATTACTATAATTATAAGATATGGAACTTCAATTTGACAATATGCTATAAGCAGTAAAGTTCTAGAAGTACAAACAATTTAATAACAACATTGCATACATTGAGCAAGCACACCAAACAAATTAAAAGTAAAATAAAACTATTTTATGGAGCGCCGTAATAAGGTTTGCTTAAAAATATTTTATGTTCTTTTCCAAAACTTGAGTTAAATGTATTGCCTTTACTACGTATCGTTATATAAAAATGAAACACCGGCTGAGTTCTAAAAATAATAAAGGGTACATTATTAATTTTTCACTTAACAACATCAATCAGCACTTACAACAAAACGAATTATACAATAACTTAACAAACAAGAAATTGTTGACAGTTTTTGTCAACGGAAAAAGTGTAACTAAAGCGAATTTCTAGTCCATTCTCTATTGTGCAGAAACTCTTCAAGGTAATTGAACGAAATGTTGTCTTCTTTGTATTTTTCGATTGCTTCAACTCGTGAATTCAACCTATGCAATAAAGAATGAATAGACACTACTAACTGTTCTATTTAATGTATAATATGGTACCAAAAGGAATGTTCACTTTAACGGAAATTAGTTTTTGATCTAAACTTTTTCGCGGAACACTGCCTAAAGCTATTTACAAAACAATTGAATTTTACACATTTTTCTCTTAAATTCCTATGTACAAACATGTTATAAATTAAACTTACCCCTATCTCTTTTATCAAACGAAACGCATGCCTAATTAAATGAACTTTAACAGATGTACCCTAATTTTTTGCAGACGCATGACACAAAATTCCACTTCAAGGCTTTTAATTTTTCCTTTCCAAAATGTTTCTTTTCTGTCTGAAAAATTTCGACCTACTTTTTATCCGTCGTGAATATTTTGTCATAAAATTTAATCACATAGGTATTTGTTGAGAACGCACGCATACCTACATGTAAAAATGAGAACAACGATTTTTAAATTACAACTTGGAAATATTAAGATTATATCTTAAAAAATCTGAAACGATTAACCACACCTGTAATAAAATAAACGAAAGCTTTTAGATTATCCTGCCTGAAAATTGCTGAAACCTAACAATTAAAGAAATAAACAGCTATAAATCTATAATTTACTACGTATTTATGAATATACTAAACATTACAGTTCGATTTTTAAAATTACTTTCTCGCTAAAATGCAGATTTGTTTAGCATAAACTTGCTCGAATGTAAATCAAAAATAAAATCACAAACACAAAATTGCACTTATGGAAATATTTTTAATAAAAGTGTTTGGCATTTTCATAACTTTAAACTGCACGTAAGTTCAACACGTAATTTGTGAATTAATATTACATAAAATGGCTTATTTACATACTCAGGGCGTGGAATCTGTCTGACATATTTTTAATATTATTTTAGTATTTTTATCGAGCTTCTCCTGTCTGAAAGTTAGCTTCTTAATCCAAAGCTTACATATCAAGCAAATTTCTAAAATGTTTCACGTTTCAGCTAAAACTGGATTAGATTTTTATTTTATTTTTTTATTTTAATAGCTTTACATTCTTTTAAGGAATTGAGCTGTCCTGTTGGCCTTACAAAATCCGTTTCAGGGGGATCAGTCCTATACTACATTTAATTGCTAAAGACCACCATGTGTTCTTGCTTCCTTTACAATGGCTCTCCAACGCACTCTATCATTGACCCATTGTCTCCAACCACCATTTCCCATACTTCTCAAATCCTCCGTTACACAACTCCACCAACCCTTCTTTGGTCTCCCTCTATGTCGATTCCTCATGGGGTTCCATAGCATAATCTTCTTCGTCACTTCTTCATTTTCCCTTCTCATCAAATGTCCCAACCATTTAATCCTTTGTCCTTTTATGAATTTTACTATATCCTCTCCGTTCATTGCTTCGCGTAGTTCAAAATTCATTCTTGCTCTTGTCTCTTCACCTTCTTTCTTTGGGCCAAGGATGGTTCTCAATATTCTTCTTTCACATACCCTCATTTCTTCTTCCTCTCTGCTGGTCATGCACAAGACCTCTGATGCATACGTCAACACTGGTCTTATCAGAGATTTATAAATCTTGATTTTTGTCTTCACCGTTATTGTTTTATCTCTCAGTATGGCTCTATTTGCGTAATATGCTCGATTGCCCGCTTGTATCTTCGCTCGTACTTCTGTCCTTCTATCGTTTTTTCTGTTTATCTCTACACCCAGATAGTTAAAGTGTACCACTTCCTCGAACACATAGTCGTCCAATATTACTTCCATGTTATTTTCATTTTCTCCTCTTGTACATTTCATGTATTTGGTCTTGTCTCTATTGATGGTGAGTCCCATTTTGCTTGCTGTAGCCGTTATGTCCTTCAGTACTTTTGCCATTCCTTTTATTGTTCTAGAGACAATCACAACGTCGTCTGCATAAGCAATAATTTGTACTTCTTTGTTTATGATTGTCCCTTTGCATTCTGTACTTCTAATTATTTTCTCCAGCACAATGTTAAATAATGTTGCGGAGAGAGCGTCACCCTGTCTGACACCACAATTGATTTCAAAATTCTCTGTTACTCCCTCATCTGTTTTTACCATAGCCGATGTTTCCTCCAGCGTCATTCTAATCAGCCTCACCAGTTTCGGTGGTACTCCCATTTCTTTCATGGCTTGCAGCATTTCACGCCTATTCACCTTATCAAATGCCTGTTTGAAGTCGACAAATAGCATATGTGCATCTATGTCGTATTCATAGCTCTTCTCCCCAATTTGCTTGATTACATGCAGAGCATCTACCGTCGATCTACCCCTTCTAAACCCATATTGGTAATTGCCGATCATCTCGTCTGTATATATAGTTAGCCTGTCATGCACAATCGTTGTTAATATTTTATATGCTACGTCTAAAAGTGTTATGCCTCTGTAATTGCTGCAGATTTCTGTATCGCCCTTCTTTTTTATTGCTACGATCACTCCTTCCTTCCATTTTCTCGGCATTTTTTCTTGCAACCAGATTTCTTTAATCAGCTCGTATAATTCTTCGTGTAGTGCTTCACCTCCATATTTAATCATCTCAGCCATTATTTTATCCTCCCCCGGTGCCTTTCCGTTCTTGAGCTTCCCTATTGCTATCATAACCTCTTCTCTTTCCGGCTTTTCAATTTCGTCTTCGTCATCATTTGGTCCTAGTTCAATTTGCTGTTCGCTCTGTTCATCATTCAATAATTTTTCGAAGTGTTCGGCCCATACTTTTTTTATTTCACTTGCTCCACTTTTCAATATCCCATCTTTATCTCGCATTCCTCTCGTTTTCATTGTATATGTTCTTTTTCTATTTTTAATTTGACTATAAAATTTTTTCATGTTGTGTCTTTTATTGTTATCTTCTATTTCTTTCATTTTTTCGTTTAACCACATGTTTTTCTTTTGCTTATATAGTTTATTCGCTTCCTGTCTTTTTTTCTTGTAGTTCAATAGGTCTTTTCTATCATTTGTGGATAACCATTCCAGTCTTGCTGTCTTTTTCTCTATATTTTTTTCTTCGCATTCTCTATCGAACCATTCTTTCCATTTTGTTTTTTCTTGTCGTCCTAACACCATCTCCGCACTTGTTATTATATTTTCCGCCAACCTATTCCATTCTTCATCTATAGAATAATAGTTTTCTCTATTCCCTTCCTTTAGTCTATTTTTTATCTCTTCTTCATATTTTGCCCTTATTTCTGCCTTTCTTAGTTTTTCTATTGCAATGTTTTTAATTTTCTTTTCTTTTTCGTTTTCTATCGACGTCTTTTGTTTGACTGTTGCTACTACAACGTAGTGGTCGGTATCAGCGTTCGCTCCTCTGTATGTTCGCACATCCCTTATCGAGGTGGCTCTTCTTCTTGCTACCAGGACATGATCGATCTGGTTTCCCTCCATATTACTTCCTCCGGGCCATCTCCATGTAATTTTATGTGCTTTTTTGTGTCTGTATTTAGTACTACATACTACCATATTTAGTGCCGCTGCTATATTACACAATTTATCTCCGTTATCATTTGTCTTTTCATGGATTGTTTCCTTACCAGCTACATCGCTTATATGATCTTCCTTACCAATTTGTGCGTTGAAATCTCCCAATATTATTGTTGTATCGTGCTTGGGAACGGTATCATATAATGCTTCCAACTCACTATAAAATTTCTGCTTCTCCTCTTCTCTGCCATCTTCAGTTGGAGCATACGCATTTATTAACGATAAGTTGTTTGGTTCCATTTTTATTCTGAGGTAGGAGAGTCTTCCTCCCATTGGCTTAAATCTCAATATTTTGTCTTTAAACTTCTTTGTCACTATAAAACCCGTGCCGTTACTACCTTGCCTCTCCTCTCCGGAATACAAGAAAACATAATTACCTCCATTAATTTCACCCTGACCTCTCCATCTTGTTTCCTGTAACGCTACCATGTCTATCTTAAACTTTGTCAGTTCCCCTGTTATCTCTTTCAGCTTTCCGATCTTTAGAAGCGTCCTGATGTTCCACGTTCCCACTCTCACCACCTTCTTCTTAGCTCTTGCATTTCCTTTATTCATTCTGCCATATTCTCGCCTGTTCGTCTCCGATTCCTCTTCCCTATCGTTTCTGTTTAGTTTTTTGTGATAGGATCAGGTGCGTCAATTAATTTTTCAATTAATTTTCCGCTTTGATAATCCCATACTATGTTTTTTCCCGTCATAGAAAGTTTCAAATGTCCCACCTTCACCTTGTTTCCCTTCTCTCTCTCTATTACAGCTCTTTTTCTTATCTCTTTCATAATTTGTCTCTCCATAGGTGTAAGGTCGCTATCTATATATATCTCACTTCCGAATAACTTAAACTTGGTTTTTAATACTTCCATCTTATCTTCCCATTTGTTAAATTCTATAACGCATCGTTTATCTCCTATCTTGTACGCTTTGTTAATCTCTACGCTTATTCCCAACTTATCCTTAACCAGGTTCTTCACAGCTGATGCTAGTTTCGCAGGGTCTCTTTCGTTGATCAGTATTCCGCTCATTACAACATTATTTCGTATTTTCTCCTTCTCAGTCCTTTCCAGTCTGCATTCAAGCGTCGAGGATCTTAATTCCAGATTTTCTATTTCCCTTTTCAGTTCTTCAGTTGTTTGCTTGTTTTCGCCCTTCACCATCTGTATTTCTTCCTCCGTTTGTTTGGTTCCACTTCTTACTTCTGCGATTTCATTCCTTAGGTCTCCCATTTCACGTTTAATTTCGCTGACGCTTGTTCTTATTTCGGACATAAAGGCTGCCATCATGCTTGTAAGGTCGTCAATCTTTCTTTCCACCCTTGAGTTTTCTTTCTGTGTATCTTCCTTTCTAGGAGTCTTTTTTACATCGAAACCACTATATTCTTTATCATCAGTGTCGCTAGTGTTTTGTACTACTCTCTTTGGGGATCTAATAACCTTTTTACTTCTTCTAAATATGTCATAAGAAGCTAGTCTTTTTTTACTGTTCTCGTCGGTTGTTGCTCCATCACTGCCCTCCCTTGACCCTTCCTGGTTCCTCTGTCCTCTTTCTGAATTTATTCCGTTTTCCAGCTCAGATGGTTCCTCCATTATACAACGTACAAAAATTAGTGTGCTTCTCTCCTGTGTGAATCAACGTTTAGGTGTGCTTATACTCCTTTCTATTACTCGCTCTATTATTACTATTGCAGTAAGTTTGTTTTCTTCCGTCTTCGATAGGATGTCTGGTTTCTCTCCACTTTCGTATACTTAATTGTTTGGTTTCTCTTCGTTTTGTTTTCCCAAGTGATTGGCTTCTCGTCGCTTCGAGGTCACTTAATCCGCTTTTCACCACTCTGTTAATGTTTTCTCACCTGCAGCCTTCCGAGTACGTTGTGTTGCCTATCGTATTACACTTCTCAACCAGAAATTTTCAAATTTTCGCGTTCAAGACTCGGTTCGGTTCGACACCTCGGAAACTTTCGTCTTGATAACCAACTTATCACTTATATGTCTTTTAATAAACTTACTGTTATCTCTGTTATCTTCACCGTTACAACACGTCCGTGTATCGAGATTACTCTCACGATAGAACCTCTTCACTCTCCACTAATTAATCTCACTATCTTCACCGATTACTGGCAATTTCTATGACCACACTATCAAAACCACAGCCAATTCTTAGATACTACAAAATAAATCAAAGCAAATCAACAAAATTAATAACAATAAAGTATTTACTATGATTTAAAGAATTAGAAGAAGATTTAAAGAAAACATTAGTTGAACAGATTTTTGCATAAATTATCTTACCAAAACTATATTAATTTTATATTGTGTAGATTTGAGCAATCTAGTCTGAAAGTTTGTAAATAATAATTTCAAAAAACGAATTATTTTAGTTAAATTTGTAAAGTTAATAATTAGGAATGAAAATGGAAAAGTTATTTATTTTTTAATTGTAATGGTTGTCAAAATTTCAAAAAGGTTTAATTTAAAACGATTCTGCGTACTTATTTTTTGATTAGCTTACTAATTTTTTACGAACCTCATTAAAATGCGCTTATAACGAACAAATATTTAACCATATACCTAATCTCGTGAGCTTTATGATAATATTAGTCTTTTAATTTCCTTTTTCATAATCAAAAATTATTCACTTTTTATTTATCTTTTATTTTGTGTGTACAAAATCGTCATTATAAAAAATGAAAACGACATTCTAAATAAATATTGATTTTCATAGTAAAATTAATGATGGCTCTTATTGAAAATTAATGTTCTACGTATCTTTAGATATATATTAAAAAAAATTGTAATAGATTTAATTATTGATTGTTGACTAAATAAATTGTATACATTAACATACATTATAAATTTTATCACTTAAAGTGTATTTATTTTAATATGCAATATCAATCATGTTTATGTAAATTTGTCAATTTCGCTCGACTTTTAAATTAAATTTTCCTATTAATCAATATCTTGAAATTTATAGAAATTCAAAATGTTACTTGGTATAATTTTTTATTATTTGTATAATATCTGTAGTACATTTTGTTTTATTACAATTTGAAATTCTATATATCAAAGTTGAACTTTGTTTAAGTGCATATTGTTATTGTGCATTTGTTAACGGACTGTACTACGCCCAAGGAAATACCTATTTAAGATATGCAGTAATATGTAAAACTGGCAATAATAGGAACAGAAGTCATTGTTGCGACAAGTATTTATGGCATAAGTGGTAGATAAGAAGTGCAATACGACTTACTTGCATTTTTATTTTAATTCTTTCATTTTAGTTAAAGCCTTCTTATATACAATGCAATAACAATACAAAAATAGCTGAATAGAATTCAACATCGATTTGCAAATTTTTGAAATTCATTTTAACAGCTACTATGTTTAAGTTAATACCATGATGTAAGGAAAATTCTTAAAAGTTTAAAAACTCTGATTTTCTGCAATGCAATGGGAAATCCTAGGTAATCTTAAGAAATCCGGTAGAAAACCATCAATTAAGCTTTTTTTGCTGTGCTACTTTGCTGTGCTACCATTCAAAATTAAATAAACAATAAAATATTGAGCAATCTTAGTAAAACTTAAGAAATCGTAGATAATCTAGAGAAATAGGAAACAATCTCTTTTAAATGAAAATTTGGTGTACATAATTTCAATTGCATGTCTTTACTCGGGACATCGTTTTTTTGAATTTTTACAAATAAAACTAAAATCATCATCGATAAATGTATAAAACTATTAAACGAACATTTTATTGAATAATTTAATTTGTCAACTTAATCATATGCTACTAGAATTCCATATTCGCAGAAGAGAAAATGTTGAGTTGCTGCCCTTTGGGTGAATGAAATAATTGTAAACACTTAAAAGATATTTATTTACACTAAATTAAACTAACATTGCACTTGAAAACAAACTTAATTTTTACTTGCGCGCAATATGGCGTCTTGTCGCTGCGTCGCTTCTCTCGTACTTGGTCCTCGTTTTGCCGTTGTAGCAAAAATATATATATGAACCTTCTACAGCGCAGGACTCAAGAAAAGATAGGTTCACAAGATTAAAATAGAAAAGAAAATAGAAATTAAAAATGCTGAAATTAAAACAAACATGAAATACACTTAGATTAACATTATACAAATAAAAATAAATCAGATACACAATGTGAATGAACATATCGCCCACCTTGAAAGAACCCCTTTCAAAAACAATAAAAAAGGAAAAGTCATAGAAAAGTTGGTAGTCAAGAGTCTATAGGTAACACACAAACCTTTGATACTGCACGCCGAACTGTACCGGTCGAAGTTTTAACACTAACCACACGCACAACACAATCCTTGCCCGGGTGGATTTCGCTGATGCGTCCCATAGCCCATTTGAGAGGTGGTAAGTTCTCATCCCTCAGCAACACAAGCATGCCTACGTCAATGGATCGATTCTGCTGGGTCCTTTTGGAACGTTGTTGCAGCTGGCAGAGATATTCCTTGGACCAACGTTTCCAAAAATGTTGAACCATCTGTTGCAAATGTTGGTAATTTGTCAATCTGTTTGGCGGTACCCCTTGCAAATCTTCTTGCGGTAGTGCAGTTAGAGGTTGTCCGATTAGGAAATGGCCTGGTGTGAGAGCGGTGATATCGGAAGGATCACTGGATAATGGGGTTAACGGACGAGAGTTTAGACATGATTCTACTTGTGTTAGTAGAGTGTTCAGTTGTTCGAACGTTAAAATTGTTTCCCCAATGACCCTTTTAATATGTGACTTTGCAGACTTCACTGCAGCTTCCCATAAGCCTCCGAAAGTTGGGGACCTAGCGGGAATAAAATGCCAAATTATACCCTTTTGAGAGGTATAATTTGAGACATCAGCTTGGAATTTATTATTTTGCAATATCTGTCTTAGATTACTTAGTACATTGTTGGCGCCTACGAAATTTGTGCCATTGTCCGAGTATATATTTGTACAATATCCCCGCCGCGCAATGAAACGTTTGAGAGCATTTAAAAATGATTCGGTGCTAAGGTCGGGAGCCAGTTCTAAATGAACGGCCTTTGTAGAAAAACAAACAAAAATGCATAGGTAAGCCTTTGAAGTTTTACATCCGCGAGATTTTCTGTCTTTCACTGTGTAAGGACCTGCATAATCTACACCGGAGACTAAAAAAGGTCGTGTTGGTGTAAGTCGAGATGCAGGTAGATCACCCATGGTCGGTTCCATCGTTACAGGCCGCACACGAAAACAACGAATGCACTTTCTGACGACCTTTTTGCACTGAGATGGCCCAGCAAGTGGCCAAAATCGCTCTCGCAGAGAAGCAAGTAAGGCTTGTGGCCCAGCATGTAATAAACGCAAGTGTTCTTGTGTTATTACTAGTTTCGTCAAGATGTGGTCTGCCGGTAGTACGATAGGGTGCTTCTTATTTAGATCAAACTTAGAATGGTCAAGTCGACCTCCTACGCGCATGACGCCTAAGTTATCGATGAATGGGAGCAGCATTAATAGTCTGCTATTGGTCCGTAAGGGTTTCTTTTTGGACAGCTGCCTGAGGTCATCAGCAAATGTTTGCGATTGACAAACCTTAATTAGGTGCATTAATGCACTATTTAGTTCGACTGTGGTCAGTGAACCATGTAGTCGTGGGTTTTGCCTTTGACAGTTGTTTTTAAATCTTAGAATGTAAGCTACTACTCTTTGCAGCTTAGTGAGAGATGAATAGAGCTCAAATAAGTTGTCCGAGGATAATTGTGTAGCTAACACGAAATGAGCTGGTGACTTTATTTCGAGAAGGTCACTTTCATGAATGTTATTGCGATCTGAGACTGGCCACTGGTCGTGACTGTGTGATAACCACGTAGGACCACTCCACCACAGTGAGGCAGTGGGTAGCTCTTTAGGGAACACTCCTCGAGATAATAAATCAGCAGGATTATCGTTTGAGCGTACGTGACGCCAATCATCGATCGTTGTCGTAGTTTGGATTTGTGCGACCCGGTTTGCGACGAACGTTTTCCAGGTATTTGCTGGTTTATTTAGCCAACTCAAGACTATAGTTGAGTCCGTCCATAAATAAGCTTTAGTGTATGGTATGTTTACCGACTTAATTACCTTGCTAAACAGATCGGCAAGAAGGAGAGCCCCGCATAATTCGAGCCGTGGGATGCTCAGATTTTTTAATGGAGCGATTCTTGATTTTGCGCATAATAAAGATACGTGAATATCACCGTTAGTATCAACGGATCGGATGTAAATGCATGCACCGTATGCCAGTTCTGATGCGTCTGAAAAACCATGAATTTCAATTTCTGAAGGGTTTTTGCATACCACATGACGCGGAATAATTAATTTATTTAATGATTTTAATCCATCCTGAAAGTGAACCCAGGTTGTATGTAGATCAGTTGGTAGGGATTCATCCCAACCAAGTTTGAATGACCAAAGCTTTTGCAATATTGATTTTGCTATTACCGTTACTGGTCCGAGTATACCGAGAGGGTCAAAGATTTGAGCAGTGGTGGATAAGATCATTCGCTTACTGACTGATCGACTAAAGTCGTAGTCCTTTATGGAAAATTTAAAAACGTCTGTGGATGAGTTCCACCACAAACCTAATGTCTTGGCTTCCGAATCGCCAATTTGCAATAGCTCGTTGCTACCTTCGACTACTTCAACCAATTGAGGACTGTTTGAACGCCACTTGCGTAATTCAAAACAGGCTGAGTTTAGAATATTTGTGACATTCTCCTTTATTTGTAAGAGTTCCTCGATGGAATTAGACCCAGTGAGCAAATCGTCCACATAGAAATCCTTTAGAATTACTGCTGACGCAGCAGGATAAACGGAGATATTTTCTTGAGCAACTTGGTGCAAACATCTCGTTGCTAGAAATGGAGCTGAAGAAGAACCGTAGGTGACTGTTGATAGCTCATAACACGAGACCGGATCGGTGGAATTAAAACGCCATAATATTCGCTGCAACGAACGTTGCTTTGGGTTGATCAAAATTTGTCGGTACATTTTTGCGATGTCCGCAACAAGCACGTACGAATGTTGTCTGAACCGTAAAATAATCGAAATCAGATCATCTTGAATGGTTGGGCCGACTAATTGCGCGTCGTTGAGGGAGAGACCCGTCGTTGTAACCGCCGAGCCGTCAAAAACTACCCTCAATCGAGTACTTGTACTATCATCTTTAATAACTGCATGATGAGGATAATAATATGAATTAATTTCAAATGATTCGCGTTCATTTATGAGTTTCATGTGACCTAAATCTTCGTATTCTTTCATGAAGGAGCTGTACTGTCGCTTTAGATCATTATTTTTTTCCAATTTGCGCTCTAAAGAATATAACCGTTTTAAAGCAGATAGGCGAGATTCTCCTAAGTGTGAGATGGAGTCATTGAGTGGTATGTTAACCGTAAACCGACCGTGAACGTCTCGAACCGTAGTATCGGAGAAGAGTTTTTCACATAATTTTTCCTCAGGCGACAACGAATGTGTTGATTGAAGTTCTTCAATTTCCCAAAATTTGGCTAGCTGCCTTTCTATTAGATTGTTGTGAGTAAAATTGCACTGAATTGACGAAGTTCCGGTGTACAGTGTGGGAGACATAGGTCCGGCTACAATCCACCCGAACAGTGTCTTTTGTAATATCGGTTTATTATTACCTAACTTGATTTGCCCGATGCACAAAATTTTCCAAAATAAGTCTGCCCCAAGCAGTACGTCAACATCGCCAGTTACATTGAAAGTAGGATCTGCTAGTTTTATGTCTACCGGAATGTTAAGATGAGACGGGTCAAAAGTAATCGCAGGGATACTGTCGGTCACCCTGGGTAACACAAAACAATTTATATCGATAGCAAAAGCATTACTGCAGGATGAAATGTTTATAGAGGTTCTTTGGGAAACCTCGGAAGTGCTTCCATTTATGCCGGTTACAGCAATCGCCACCTTTGTTTTAGGTAATTTTAGCCTGGCACGCAAGTTCTCGGTAATAAAACTAGACTGCGATCCCGAGTCCAATAGTGCTCGGGCTTCCACGAAGCTACCTGCAGCGTCTCTCACCTTAATCATACTGGTTGATAGTAGGCAATGAGCGACGATGCCACAAACGGTGTGTGAGGCTACTGTCGACGCGTTTTGACTGATCGTATCATTTGGTGTTTCGATAGGTAGATTATTTTCTGTAGCCGTAACTAGCGGGGGAGTTGACTGGGGTGGTTCCGTATCTAAATGAAGCAAAGTGTTATGTGTCCTTCTGCACCTTTTGCATTTTGTGGCTTTGCAAAATCTTGTTGAATGGCCTTTCTGAAGGCAATTTAGGCAAAGGCGCATTTCCTTTGCTCGCTGAATTCTTTCTTGAATGGAAAGATTTAATAGAGTTGGGCAATTACTGAAATGATGGTTTGCCTTGCAAATAGTGCACGACGTTTGGGAGATTGCAAAATTAGAGACAACCCTTTCGCGTTTAGATGGTCGCGACTCTGAGATCGGCTGTTGCTTGCTGTGCTGGCATTTTTCTAGTGTTTTGCAGCGCTTCTCTAAAAATTCGATTAGTTCTACCATGGTTGGTATCTCGGGGTTGTCTTCGTTGAGACGCTCCCAATCGCGTAACGTGACACTATCTAATTTTTGGTTAATAATGTGTATTAATAAAGTGGACCATTGATCGACCGGTTGGTCCAGTGCCTTGAGGGCGTTTAAATTTATAGTAATATCATTTACCAATTGACGCAAACCCACTAGCGATTCCTTGTGCAAGGAAGTAATGTTAAGCAATGATTTTACATGATTGCTTATTATGAGATGTTTGTTCTCATATCTTTCGTGTAATAATTTTAATGCGCTACCGTAGTTTGCGTTGGTAACCGGTAATGAATCGATCACCTTTAATGCTTCTCCCTTTAGGGATGATTTGAGATAGTGGAACTTTTGAATAGCTGGTAAATCTGGGTCATTTTCAATTAGTGACTTAAATGTGTCGTAGAATGATACCCAGTTTTCATACGTTCCGTCGAACGTTTTCAGTTGCAATACTGGCAACCGACTATTACGCTTGAAAGATGATTCACTCGCAGTGTGTGAAACTTCTGAAGGACAGGGAGCGGCTACTTCAAGTAGCTTTGAATTGTCGCGAATTAATTTTTTAGACCTAGCAATAGAATCAAAATATGACGCTTCAAACGCTTCACGTTCGTCGTATTGAGCTGGACTGTTGTCCAATAGCTCGATGTCGTTTTGAATTACTTCGTAATCCTCGAACAACGGTTCAAGCTTTTCAAGGCGTGCAACTAGTTGCAACATTGCAACGTCGTTAATTTCAGTTATGCTTGTTAAATAATTATTGAATTTAGTAATACGTGCCTTTATGCTGCCGCGTTTTATATTCAATTGCGCGAGATTTTCCATACTGCTGTATGTAATGAATTTCGACAAAAAAAATAAAATTAATGTATGAAACACAAGTAGAATTGGTAGGGATTAGAGGAAAGTAAAGGAATGCACTCACCCTAATTCAGAAGTCTTCAAGTGGAAACTTCAACTAACACCAACAATTCTTGTTCTTGTTACGCCACTGGCTATGACGTCAACAGCGACAAACAGTTGCTACCTGCTTGAACGTATTCGTCCAATGGATCGTCCTTCGGTAGTAAGTTGACTATGTGGGTTGCGCGCGAACTCAGCGTGCAGATGTGCGAATGACTCCCGCACACAAATGAAAATATGTAACTGTAAACTGTAATTCACCAACACAAAACTACTAACGAAAGAAATGTTTCCTTGTCCGAGTTTATTTGCACTAAATTTGTAGTAATGTTTTTATTACAAATGTGTTGAAATCTAAATGAAATCCTGTTGGATACTTTGTACCGTTACTTATTATCATGTACTTATGTGGAACGATGTTTCGTTTCACTTTACGTGGTAAGATGATGCACCGAAATACGAGATAGTTTGTTTCAATTGTTCGAAATTTGACAAGCGATAATAATGTTCGCGAGGTCACTTGACGAGTAATGTTCTTTTGTGCACTAAATTAGTATTTTCTTTCTTGGGGTCACCAGGTTGTAATTAATAGTAATGTTTAACCACATACCAATTTGAACTCTTTGAGTGTTGTATCACGTCGGGGTCACCAAAATGATGAGTTGCTGCCCTTTGGGTGAATGAAATAATTGTAAACACTTAAAAGATATTTATTTACACTAAATTAAACTAACATTGCACTTGAAAACAAACTTAATTTTTACTTGCGCGCAATATGGCGTCTTGTCGCTGCGTCGCTTCTCTCGTACTTGGTCCTCGTTTTGCCGTTGTAGCAAAAATATATATATGAACCTTCTACAGCGCAGGACTCAAGAAAAGATAGGTTCACAAGATTAAAATAGAAAAGAAAATAGAAATTAAAAATGCTGAAATTAAAACAAACATGAAATACACTTAGATTAACATTATACAAATAAAAATAAATCAGATACACAATGTGAATGAACAGAAAACGATACCTTTAGTATAAAAATATAAAAGTTTTGAAATAAAAACTTAGTAGTATACATACTTTAAACCTCATAAACAATTTATGGGATTTTTAAATTCCTGATATTTATAAAAAGTGGAGGGCAATTTGTAACTGTGAAAGAAACTAAAATCAGAAATTACTAGGTTTATACTAAAAAATTCCAATTACAAACTCATTAAAAGCTCATATTTACATATATGGCTTAATTTAAATGGAGTAATACAAATTTCTATTATTTTCTAATTCAGACCTTTCTGTTTCCTGTATTGTTTTTATATCAATTTCTTAAATGACTTATTTATTTTTTTTTATTTATTTGTTCATTTCTTTTTTTATTTAAAAAAACGTAGAGAGGTCACTTAAAGTCACACAGCATAAGCTTCCAGTGAATGAATAAAATAAATATATAAACGAAACATGATCAATGAACGCATTTTTATTAATATTGTAAAAATATAATATTTTGAGTTTTAATAAAAATAAAAAAGTAAATAAATTGAGTTTAAATGCTTTTAAAGAAATATAAAATATATAAGAAATATAAATATATAATTAAATAAAAGATAACAAACGTAATATTCCATTCAAAAGGAAGAAAATGTACCTAGCAATGATTATAATCAAATTTTACTAAAATCTCGTTACATCTGTATTACATAAGTAACAATACCACTTGACAAATACTACCGTTGGCGCTGCACAGTGGGGTATTTGACGCTAAAAACTGGCCAAAATTGAAATTTTCAAAAACGGTATTTTTGAGTCGAAATTTTTATTAGGGGTAAATGAATAGACGTGACGTCATTTACTATGCATTTCCGCCCTTTAGACCGAAAAGATAGAGTTTAACAGTATTCGAAAGTTAGTCGTCAGTGGACATCTGCATATTAGTTATTAACATTGCAAAAATTACTTTTTTTAATTTTAATTTGAAAGTTAGTTTAAGGGTTAGATTTGATTGTTTCGATATGAGTGATAATCCTCAAGGTATGTATAAATAAATTTTATAGATTTTGGTATATTTTTTCAAGTTTTTTGAGTCAAATTTTATGGACTTTTAGGACCATTTAATTAATATTACCATCAACTTTTTATAAGTTATTTCAAAAGTTTAGTTATGTTTCCAAGTGCTTCCCAGCTATTATTTTTGCATGACATGAAAGAGCAACTTAAACTGATAGTATTCCCAAAAAATTGGCCGCGGAATCCCGCGGATGAGTTGTTGGCGATTTTTTTACTTTTTATTCTGTTGCATACTGTTTTTTAATATAAATTCAATTAAATTGCATTCTCTCGTGCTTTGTATTATTATTATTAGTTATTAATTTGAATTGAAACTTAAATTATGTGAATTGTTTTTCAAAAACAAATTAAATATAAAAGTTATACAGGGCAAAACCTAAAAATTGACAGCTAATAATAATTAATTCATTGCTCATTTAATTCATTATTAATTCAATTATTAATAACGATGTCAATTTTTGATTTTGTCTTGTATAGCTTTTATGTTTAATTTGTTTTTGAAAAACAATCTATAAAAGGTCGGATGAAGGTCATACATTGAAAATATAAAAAAAACTCTGCATAATTGTAGTAAATATTTAGTAGTCGATTTTGAAAATTTCTTTAGATTTAAAAAGAAAAGTTTAAAAAATTATAGAATTTGATTGTAGCACTTGTTACTACAGAAGTAAAGCATTTACTACAAAAAATAATAAATATTACTTTACAAAAATATTTATTTATTCACAAAATTTAATACAATTCGGTCTTATCCCTATTCTGTAGTTGTATAATGTAGTTGTATAATTTTAATAAAGCTGATTATTACACTTTTTTAATTTATTTAGTAATTTTGTTAACTGTTCATCGTACTTAAGTACTTCTTTCAACCCCTACAAAAATTCCCAATTATTAAGATACAATTTTTTAAATTATTTTTCATTAATTTATAGATTATATTTAAAGCGAATTCAAAGTTTTATAATTTCACTGAGTTCTTTTGATTTCAACCCTTTGAAAATAACCCCAATACATCGATAATAATTTTTTTATTATTTTTCCATGAATTTGTAGGTCAAATTCTCGACATAACGAACGTTTCATAATTTTATTCTGTTATTTTGATTTGCACCCCCAAAAAACCACCCTATTTATTAATGTAAATTTTTTCACTATTTTTGCTGAAATGCACAATATATTTTGAACCGATTTGGTGAGTTTCAGAATTTTGGCCAGTTTTTTGTGTCAAATACCCCACTGTGCGCTGCTTAGCTGGTTTTGCATCTTTTAATAATTCATTCATTTTATGTAGTACCCATTTGTACAGATTAAATCGTAATTTTGTAATAGTGCTCGTACATGATGCGTAAAGTAGTAGTACGTTTCACAGAGAGATATTTTTAAATAAAATTGTTTTCAGAATGAAAGAATAGTGAATTTCTAATTAATTTTATACTTGGACTTCTCAATAGTTTTTCCATACTTGTTGCCACGCATAAACTGCAAATCAAAACGATAATAATGCATTATGATGATTGCTACTAGAGAACAAATTTATTATTACAATATTTATTGATAGTTCCAGTTCTGTACCGGAACTATAACATAATCTATAATAAGGAGCTATACAAAGCTATCGATTTTTAGATCTAAAATTGAAGTTTGCGGTCGTTTGACCCCTACGCGGATTCATTATTTTGATTAATATTTTTATCAGTTCCTTTATGACTTTGTTGTATACACCTACGTATTACACATATTTTCCACATGAGCTTCTTTTTCAATAATTTTTTTAATTTTCCGATAACCAAGAGCATTAAACAAAATTTTCAATTTAATCTAAAATTGTATAATCGTTTTATGTCAAAGTGACAAACCTGGTAATTACCACGACCTCTAATAACTTATAAATACCGTATGATATTTACAATAACGTTTGCTACATTGGCTGTTAATATGTTGTGCAAGTTGAGCGAATTTATGCTAGCGAAATATTAAACGAACGTTGAAATAAATTTAGCAATGATGGAAATAGTTCACCGTAGCTCCCGCATTTCGTTTTAGCTTATATTGGCTTCTTGTATCGATTGCCATAAACTATATGAACAAAATTTGTCAACTCACAATTTCTGCCAATTGTGACAAAAATGTTTATTTGCAACTCCACTAATGAATGCCGACTTTATTACGAGGTTTTCGATTATATCGAAAGAGGGTCATAGTTTTTAGTGAGGTGGGAAGAATTATTCCGTTTATTGTGATTAATTGTAAATGGTTAATGTGGTGTAATGGATTTTAACCATAACCAAAGTGCTGCCAACAACGGTCCTGTTTGCTTTATCTGTTTATATACATGTGCAAATTGTGCATAGCTTCTATTGTCAACTGTAAAGACTGTTTTGTCTAGGAATGCTTAGTTTGGTTTCCATCAACCTGAAAGACCGCACAAATCACTAAGCGAAAATTACGAACTGCAAATTGTTGAGGTTTTATTCAAACAAGGAATTGTTTAATTAAAACATAATTCTTTTACGTACTACATAGGTAATACATAATAATTTTGAAAATTAATTTGCATTTAAAATTTAGGCAATTGTTTTCGGTCGGTTTTTTTTTTAAATAAATTACTTCCAAGCCATTTTAAATCTCTGAAACATTTCACGTTTTTAAAAATACGCTTTCTTAGAACTAATATTTAAGTTTATTAGAAGTTTTAACATTTTTTAAACCTTAATTAGATTTGCATAAATGACTTCATTATGGCCCATTTAAGTAGCTTGGTAACACCATTATGTCACGCTAGGCGTTTCGCTCAGTTTTTTCTTTATGAGGTGTCGTAAGAAAGAATAGACTTTAAGCCCTTTTAACGATTTGTACTAAATCGGAGGTGTACGACCGTTCTAGGTAATTTTCTTTCGGTTCCAAATTACTAAAAACAGTTCAACTGTAAATTACGACATAAAGCGTCTTCTGCTGTTTTTAGATTCGTCCAAGAGTGAAATTCGGTTCAGCTCTATGCTATAGTTTAAGAATTAATTTGCCTTTTGCTACAAAACCGTAGTTCCCATGTTGATATTTTTTATGAGTAAGTACGTTGCCGCAACACGCTGCCTCCGGATCCCTTTTTATCGTGTAAGTTTAAAAATGAAGCTGAGCACTCACCCAAACATTTTTTTAATTTAATGCCCAAAGCTTCAATATTAAACATGCATATTTTATCCTAAGTAAATGCTTGTTTGGGTTGATAATTATTGTACATTATACCTACCTCAAGTAATATTTCAGTATTATGCTTTGCAATGTTTTTATGGGAAATTAAAGAAATTTTTAGATTGGCTGCATGAATCTTTAAATAGCAATATTATAAAACGTGCTTCTTTTTCTAGCTACTCTTTTTTTTCGTTTATTCATGCATCCGTCAAATAGCTCGTGCAATAGCAATGCATTTAATTTAAGAGCGGTTACTCTTTAAAAGCTTCACATTTCTGATTAACTTTTTAGTTGACTGCTTATTGCCTACTATATTACATTTTATTTTTTGCCTAATCTCTGTTAACATTTGATTTTCTCACTTTGTGAACATCAAAGCAAATCTTTAATATGAACACGCTACTGATGCGTAAAACGGCAAGCTCGTTTTGTTAGCATTTATATTTTTTTTGCAAATTTTTACCGGAACGGATAAGGTTTTACAGCGAAATATAACAAAACATAAAATAGTTATCAATGCATTATAATTTATTAATTCTCGATTATTGCAAATATTTCGGTGGAAAATATTTAAATTTCTGCTAAACGTGAGTTTTTACTGCCTTATGTACCTACTTAATGGAAGTAAATCTTAACTCAAATATAATTAAATAATTTGATATTGTATTTTAATTTTTGTTAAAAATTATAATAGCTTTAAGAGGTTTAATTAAAAATCTAATGTAATGGAGATTTAATAACCGCGCTTTATTTTGTAATTAAAAATTTGATTTATTTTACATTCTATCGCGAAAAGAAAATTCTTCATTCTACCGTAAAACTTTTAAAAGTTTCGATTTATAAAAATTCCCGAACTATTTATATTTTATGCATTCTTAAGTATCTCTAAAATAGTCTTACAACAGATGTTTTACTGAAATCTCACTGAAATAACTGAAAGGGAGTTATCAATTTAATATTTTAATTTTAATTTGTCAAACAATGCAAAAAGTTGAATAGGTGAATTTTTGTTCCAATCATAAAGAGCTGTAAACTAGCTCCCAATAATGTTAGTATTGTATTTAGATTAAATTTTGTAAAGTCAAAAACTTCGTGTGCAATTTTAGTTTTGAGGATAAAAAATTTTCTTCTGAAGCAATGCTGAGGAGTAATCCGCAGATCAAATTTTGTACCCCAATTTCTTGTATTGTTTCCAATTCCTTGACAACACTCTTGAAAGTCTTGCAATTAATTCCCATTTAATTTCTAGATCTGTACATCAAAAGTACAGATGTAGACAATGTTGTGTAAAGCTATCGTTTTTTGTTCTTGGCACTTTTTTTTTTCTTGGCACTTCTTTTTTTTCTTATAATCTGTTTTGATTAGGTTATAGACTGAAAGAGCAGTCATGGGTAATGAATTGTCATGAATAATGTTACGTACAATTTAGCCCATAAGCCATAGATGTAAGTCCGGGGGGTTCGAGAGATATGCAGTACGTTCCAGAGCACCGTTAGCTATTTAATAAGGCAACTAAATTGGAAAGTTATTTAGTTTATAATAGTGGAAGATATCCCAAAAGTTGAAAACACTGCGACAAGTTTGAAAATCAATTTTCTCAAAGTACTGCTGAGCCGGATAACTACTTGAATCGATAACTGTAAGATCAATGGGTTTCACAATCATTTAAAATGTAAAATGTGTATATTTCTTTGTTTACATTGATTGATAAAATTGCTCTTGGTGCGAAACAAACAAACTTGATATTTCCAAGAAAAATCGTTTTGATATCCGGAATAAATCATTTATTTTTGTAAGATGCTTTGTTTAACTGATACAAGGCAGAAAAAACAAACTACGAATTAAATTTATTTTATACCTTGAAAGCTCTTAATTTTAGATAATAAAATGTAAGAATCTGATAATCCTTGAAATCTAGGAGCTCTAAAAGAGGAAATCTAGAAGAAGAAGTAACGAGGATTGCATAGCGTTAGAAGTACAGTCTTCAACTGAAGATTTATATTTTTTTGTATTTTCACATTATTTTTTGCTGACTCACTGCTGGACCATAGCTGTTAAAGAGCAGAGGGATCTATAATCGTATGCAAAACGACGGAATTAATCGTGATCAAGTTAAACTATTTTCTGCGCTTTTATAACTCTAAAATCGTGTCGATAGCTAAACAATAAAAAAATTATTACAAGGTAGTGCTAGTAGTAACTTAGGTAGGTTTTTGTCACTTAAATGCAACAATAAATTTAAAAAATATGCTGCTGATGAACTGGTAGTTTTATTTATTATATTTGTTTCTATATAGTAATATCTACTTTTTATTAATATTGAAATATAAAAATATGCAAAAGAGAGCTACGGCAATGTTTCATATCTTATATTGCCTGCATACAAAATCGAGAGAGTAATTTTTCATTTTTGAGAAAATATGATGAGTCTGTTGCTTAGAAAAAAAACTATAAAGTTTTCTACAATTTAAATAACTTCAATGCCGGTTATTTTAGTACATTGGTTATAAAATTCAATAAAAAGTTAAATGAATATCGTTTCCAATGTTTTAATGGAAAAAGCTGATTGTTATCTACTAAAATTGTATAACAGATTAAAGCATATTATTTAATAAATATGCCCTCAATTGATAAACGATCCGATTACACTCCTATTAGATCCCCCATGATATGCATACGTGTTCATTAAGCTCATCATTACCAATACTAAATTATGACACTGCAGTTGATAACTTGGTAATCAAGCTCCAAAAGTTAGATTATAACTTCCGACCTGATTTGTTATTAAAAAATTAATTAAACAAATTTTACAGGATGAAGATCAAATTAAACGTTTATTTAAGTAATTTCTGAGGGAAATTTTTATTAACTAATAATCAATTGGTTTTACAAACCAATTTGTTTCAAATTTCATTGAAACCTAAATACAACTTTCGAGGACAAGTTACTTGAAAGACATTTAGATTACCAAAGTAAAATGATGCTTCACATAAGTATAGGTTCAAGCTTCTTTAAGCTTTATAAAAACTTTTGGATAGAAGTACTGCTGTTATACGACTTCCAATAAAATATTCATTTGAAAAACTTCCTAAACCAAATTTTAACAAATTTATAATTTACGGACTATAATTATTATTTTGTTTAGAATACCAAATATCTCTATACGGACAACAATTTTTTAAGATTGAACAAACATGTTTACCAGTTGTTTAATATTATAAAGCTTAATAGAATATTTTTATTTATTTAAAAAGATCAGAAAAATAAAAGCGAAACAAAAACAGCGATGTAACTTGGTTAGAAAATTTAGGTTATTTTTAACATCCTTTTTTGCCCTCACCACTAACTAAGTCAGATTTCTACAGTATATTTTTAATGGAAAAACAATATTGAAAATTATAGAAAGGCAAAGATAGCGTAAGAGAAACTTTTCAAATTTTCGAACTCATACCAAGTTTATAATAAGAAATTTTAATTTTCTGATCATATAAGAAAGAACTATGCTTATGTTGAAAAAAGAATAAAATATATTTGCATATATTTTACATTTTAAAATATTTTCCGAAGTTATTAAAGTAGAAGATTTAACTAAACATGCATTGCTTTGTATTTACAGAAATAAAAATGTAAATACTTTGTGCTTCGTGTTGTAGTTATACGCGGTATAAGTTGGTATTACATAGCCTGAAGCAATACGTATATTTACAAAATTTCTACAAAGCTATTATTACAAACTACACATTAATAGGGTAATACTCGTACTATGCGTATTATTATAGTACTACAGTATACACTTGCTTGCATGAACCAGCTGGAAAATTAATGGAAACTATAAAACAAAAAACTTATTTTAACCGAAATGTTCAAATCATCATAACGTCAGTAATATACGCAATTGAAATCAGAAACCAAGCTGATATTATGAAAGTATAACAATATTAATTAAAAATATCATGTTCATAGTAATAAACCTGAATTTATAATACCTACTTATAAGTTTGTATAAAAAAAATTTGGATCGCAAATGGAATTTTTGTAAAATAAACTTTACGGCAGCTAAAAAACACCCAAGGTACGATTTCTATCAAACTCAACTGACAGTTTTAATTTTCTTTTAAAATTATATAAGCTTCAAAGTTTGTCCTACTTACGATAAATTGTTTTGTAATTCTATAAGAATTGCTTTTTCAATCTTATTACTTTATTTTAAGAAAATACTTAACAACTTTTCAGGAAGGTGAAAAGTATTATGTGCATATAAATGAAAACTTTGATCAAGGTTTTTTAATGAATAAAAGAAAATTGTTAATGCCAATACGGATTTTTTAACGCGATTGCACTATATATAGTAGACGTCTGGGCTTTATTTATGTCCTTTAATAAATAATTCATGCGATCCTTTACGGCGCGGCGAATTTTCGGTGAAAATTGAAATAAAATTTAATTAATTTTTATAAAACAACTAATAATAAATATAATTTTTACTAGAAAAAGGGTAGTGTTGCGTGCTCCCTTTGTGTGAGCACGCCATCGAATCACTAGTAATAAATTTAGCATTTCTAGTAATTAAAACTACCAGCACTAAAGTTTAATCAAACCGCTTTTGTAGAAGAATAACTTGTTATTTTTAAATTTTACTCCAAGAAACTAATTATTTCTATAATTAACTTTGACTTTAACAATCATCCCAACGTATAAAATATTTAATGATAAGTAAATATTAGAATAGGAGGTGTAATAGGTTTCCAACTATTTTATTATTGGATATTAACGTGAGGTATTTTTATCATTTATTTATAAGCAATTTCCCAAACGTTTATCACAAAGAATCTCTTAATGATAAGATTACTCTCAAATCGGATGCCGCAGCCAAGTTTCGTTACGTAACGTAATGATTTGTCGTTTTAGTTAGACGATCACGAATATATAATTTCAATTAAATGTTTTCGCTTTTGCACTCTAATTTCCGAATGCGATATATCAACTGCAAAACGCTTCAAGCTATTTTTAATGTATTACTTACTATAAATTTAATTATCAAACCAACTTAGTTAATTACTGAAAGAGCCCGAAGCTGGAAAATTCAGATTCCGTAGGATTGATTCAATTATTTTTATAAGAAATGTTTTGCTTTGTTGATGCGTTACTTAAAAAAATGAATAAACTAATACAGTGACAGTTTAGTTATTTAAAAAAAACTCTATAGATTTGACTTCAAAATTTCCGTTACCAAAGTTTTGTTATGCTAAATTTCAGTTTTTTCCTTAATATTGTAGATAAAGCTATTGTTTGACTCAAAAACAACATTGTAGTTTAAATCAAATTTACTTGAATGAAACTTGCAAATCAAACTGAAAATGTAAAACTTTGTATTTTCAACTTCTTAATTTAGAACTTTATTTAAAATAAGCGCGGTTTAATTTTATTTGGTCGTTTAAATTTTTGACCGACTAAATTTATGATGTTCAATTTGCAGGATTTTGTGTCTTTGTTACTGGGTAATAATTAAAACCTTTTTAATTTACTTTGACGTACTAATTTATTTGCATTAAAATTCAATTGATTATGTAGCAAAAAGTTATCAATTTGTTATTTAGAAATTATGTATCGCTTGTGTTGTTTCACCTAATTAGTTTGGTTACAATGTGATCCACCAGCGTACGTAATTTTCGTAACGCTTCATATCACATCCAACTTTAAATTATAATTATCTACCGAACGGAAATTTGCAAAGTTTGGTTACATGCATAAACATTGTAACCAAAACAAATTGATTTATAATAAATTGTATATTGAATAGATTTTCAATGATGTCTATAAAAGTGATAAAAACATTTTTTAATATTTTACAGACATTGCCTTGGTATAAATATCACGATTTGCATAATTATAGCCAGTTTATGTAGTTACTCGTGCAATATAATTAACATAACTATTGTCATCAACGGCGCTGAAAGCTTTTATCACTACAAAGGAGCATCCTTACACTGTAAGAGTAAGAGCTCATAAAACATAAAAAACGTTGAACAAGGTGACCCTTTACTATCATGTAGCTCTACGTTAATAATAACGTTGACGCTGGCCTTGAAGCATTTTACCATATCTACAACGAAACTGCCAACGAAGAGGGAGGGTTCCATTTTTGCCACAAATGCTCGTATAAATGCAAAACAACTAAAATGTTCAGAAAAATCTCATACCTTGTATTCTTCTATTTTGCTTGTTTGTTATATTAGGTATTTATAAAATAGAATAAAACATTCTTTTACCATTTTAGCCCATTATATTAAAATAACTATATAGAAAAATGTAATATAACATTATTTGTAATTTTCAACTGATTGAATCGATTAAGTTAAACGTATGTACATTAAAGGCGATATGTGTACCATGTTGTTTTTCGGTTATAAGCTTAATTATGCCAGTTATCATACCTTTGGCTATTATAGTAGGCAATTTATTATCATTTGAATTTCACAGGGTGAACTTTCTCGATATTACCCTTGCGGCTCTGAATTAAAAAAAAACAATCAAACGTTTTGATTTAGAGCGGTTGCTCAAATGTAAATTTGGTTGAGATACGTACACGTAGTGTTATCTAACATGGTCTCTTATTACGATTTTGTAAGCATCATACTCCGGAATGGTTATAGGGTTATTACAGTTCTGTCAAAATCTTCTGTTAAACTTTGTAGTCCGCTCTACTTGTGCTTTGTATGAATCACTAACATCTCCAACATCTCTAAGCATTGACATGCAGTCAATATTACCAGTTCCTCACCAGCAGAAAAAATATCAAACTCCAATTCTCATTTCAAAAGTCTAGCAGACACGTGACATCCATCTACGGTTAAACAATAGTTTGTTGTGATTTCACTTGAGAGCCAAGAAATATTATTTGTAAACAAGTAGAAATATCACTTTGGTACCAAAATGGTAACCAAATGTAGGTTTTTATTCACAATCAGTTAGTTATCGACTCATTATTAAATTATTAAGTTGATAAATAATTTATTATTTACTTTCACTTTCCACCCGGTTGAAAAGCATTTGTTTACCTGTACTTAATCAATAATTGTTTTAATAAAATAAAAAAAATTTTTATTTCCTGAAAAATCTTTCAGAAATGGAAATTGAAACTTATCAGTTTGTTTTTTAATTTTGTCTTGTACTGAGAGTCATAAGTTAAAAGGAAAAAACATACTAAACGTGTTATGTTACATATTGAATTATAGTGGGGCCGAAAATAAATATTTGTATTAGAACTTTTTTATATGTTTTTGCTTTAGGTTAATGAGCAGTTTGTTCTACTACACAAAATTAAAAAAATTATAGGTATAAAAAAAGTTGTTTTTTTTACTATTTAATATTATGTAACATAACTCATTTTAATAACACATAACACTAAATTAGTTTTAATTGCGCCTATTACTTTATTAAGCGAAATTAATTGTTTTTCTTTACATCATTGAAATGATTAAATTTTGAATGAATAATTATTATTGTCGCCAGCTCAAAATAATATATTTTATGAGTTATTATTTTACACTTTTACTCTAAAAATAGGCGGTTATCAAGTAGTTTTTCTTTGAACCCCATTTAAAACTGGTGTACTGGAGGGTAGTTTATACCCGCGAAAATACGCACTGCGGGGGTATGGAATACCCACCATTGTCGTATTAATTACATAGAATACCTCGTAAGGTGAGAAAATTAAATGAAACCCTTTTTAATTTAATAATAAACCCTGTAATAATAAACAATAATCTATTTCGCAAATGACTTGAAAATATACAAAAAGATAAAAATGTAAACATTCGAAAATAAAGTTAAAAATGTTTCTGTTAATTCTTGATTTATAAGAAATTAATTAAATTAAAATGTTAACAAGAAACAAGAATATTATCATGGGTAATCAATTCAAAATTTAAATTATTGTAGTATTGTTAGAGTTAAACAACGTAAAAATTTTAATAAACTTGTTTGATTTTTGCATAGCTTCCAAAATAAATTAAAATCGACAAAAATTTCGCTCTAAATTATTTGGGAAGCCTGAGAACCCTGAGCAATATCTAACAAATGGCCACTTCTAGCGGTTTCACAAATTCGTACTCTTTCGATGAAAATTCTCATCACTTTTTCGTAGTTTTCAAGCGGTGTGTTTGCAAATATTGCTTCGTGGTTCAGCTGTTTTGTTGTTCTCGGGCTAGTTTGCACCCTACTACTGAGGATATTCTTAAATTAATAATTAATTGTAAAGTATTTGTCGAGCACCGAAAGCAAATGATATTTAGTTTATTTTAGAACTATTGAACGTCAGCAAATGTTTCATTTATAATAAAAGTTCTTGTTCACATCAAACTTTACTTTATTGCATATTAAAAGAAACATGAAATAAATGTTTTTCTGAAATTATACGGCATATGAATAATTACAATCGTCTGTATTGATTCAGTATTGTAGACATTGCTCTTTGTTATGATATCTCGTGTCAGAAATTGTTTCTTGACTACAATCATGACAGCTAGAACTACTAATGCATTTCAAAATATGCACTACAAGTTAATAAATCAAAATAATAACAATTTCCCCCCCCCCCTTCTACTGACACAAGTTTTGCATGTAAAGTAGTAGTAATGGCAATGCAATATCATTTAATTCCAATAATGTGCGAGAGTTTTCAGCGTTTTTGCAACCTGGACCTCATTAGGCCTTAGTTACTACCTTTGATTATTATATTCTGACTGTCAACTATAGTAGTTGACTAACTTAATAATAGACAAACTAAGCAATATCTTTATTATTTCAGCAGTACATAAAATTTCTACTAAATTATTTGTGGTGAACTGCTAAGTTTATAAACCATCAATTAAAGTTAGATAGTTTTCTTACCTGCAATAAAGTGAATAAAATAACCAATATTCTTGGTTACTTTGTATTATGTACTATCCATTTCAACCGGATAATGCATAAATAATAGTTAAGTGATAAGTTTGTGGCAATCTCAACTATAATAAAGTTTGTTTAATTTTACTTAAG
The DNA here is from genome assembly GCA_947369205.1 of Cantharis rufa. Taxonomy (NCBI): domain Eukaryota; kingdom Metazoa; phylum Arthropoda; class Insecta; order Coleoptera; family Cantharidae; genus Cantharis; species Cantharis rufa. The sequence continues at coordinate 91,501,282 of OX376303.1, forward strand.
TTGGTAACATTCGACAAACAAGAATAATGTTCTGATAAATTTAAGATCATGTTTTTTATCTGCTTTTAATCTTATTTACAAACCAACCATTGCCACTATACGGAGTGCCAAATCTTTAACGCGAACATAGGGAAATAACATGAGAAATCAGTTATTTTCAAATTCCAGCTTGATATTGAAAATAAATGGTCTTATATCTAGATAGAATGCAAAAATAAAACGGACTATTGAAAAACAAGTTGTTTTGTAAAATCACCAATGTAACAACAACATCAGTAAACAGTTATTCTACTGAAGAAAAGTTTTCATAGTAATATTAGATTACAATAGTAATAGATTAGTTTGTTGAGAGCAATTTTACAACAACTTTCTATTGAGACCATTTTAATAGTTATCCTTAGCAATGGAAAGCAAGAAACTTTAAAAATGAACCTGCCGATGGATATTCTGCTATGTTAGAAACGTAATTTCCTTTCTATTCACAAAATAAGTACAAATAATTTTTTGTGGATATGGTCAATTACCACACCTAAAGTTGCAAAAAGGACATAATAAAACTATAAATCGAAGTTTTCATTTAATAATAATATTACAATTTGAGTACAAGCGCTTTAACGGAAGGTAATACATATTTGTATAGAATACCGAATTTATCCGAAATTATCGGCATTTAACCACATCATTGAAATCGTCATATTTAGAATATTTAAAATTACTTGCATTTTGCCAGCTTTGTTTCCAAAATTTAGTATTTTTAAACAAAATGTTGCACTTGATAAAGTAAATTATTTAATTATTCGTAAATCGCTTGAAAACACTTTATTAATATCTTTAAAAAATAATTGCATTATAGAAATGGAATTTCATTTTCTAGATATTATATTGTAACATCATGGTTTTTCATTACGCCTACTGAAAATTTTGAAAAATCGATGCAAAGCTTTCTAGAATTTTTAAGTAAATGAAAAACTCTTGATGGATTTGTAGTAAGTTTGACGTTGTCAACTAAAAGATTGGAGTAATTTCCTTTCAGAATAAATGCAATATGAAAAGTGAAGTACGTCCTTAATTGAATTATTTAGAACTCAAAATGGAAAGAATGGATCAACGAGTACTTGAATATCTGATAAAGAAAATATTATAAAAGCCAGTAATAATAATGATATGCGATATTATATAAATAAATAGATACAATAGGACATAAAAAATACCTTTGTAAGATATAAAATATTAATTATTATATTGAATTAATATTGCTACTGCTGCTAGTGATGGGTATCAGTGAGAGCAAAATTGGAAACACGGTTTATAACATAATTATACCGGCAAAATATTGGCACCTTCGTAAAACTTAAAGTTTAAAATAAATAACTTCATAAGTAATAAAATTTTACTTTAAAAAAAAAACTAACAGGATTTCATGTTTTAAAATAAAATTGTCGGCTTATAGAAAGAAGAAATAGTAACTTAGACAAAATTAATAACGTGCGTGTATTGAAAGATGTATTTACTCTATGGTTGATTATTGTTAGGTGAACAACACAAACAAGTCTTTCATGAAAGATGAATTTCCCGAAAATTGGAAGCTGTCAACAATTGTCTCTACCCGGCAAGAAAATATCATTAAATGTAGAAAGTTTTACCAACAGGAAAGTATTTATTTATAGTATTATACACTAAATCTATTAACTACCCAAAGATAGTATTATATATTTCTATAATTTGCAAATAATTGTGAGTTTTATATAATAAATATTTAATATAATATTGATTTTGTATTCAAGTCCTGCTCCAAAACAGGAATTGACATAATTCAGCAATTTAGAGCTTGGATTATACTTCCACTTTTATACCCTAGGTTAATAATCTTAGTGAAATAAATTTTATTTTGTATTTTGCATTATTGATAATTAACAATGTTTAATGAACCCACGTTGAAGACTCGGAATACCCAACTAATGTATAATATTCGATATCAAAATAAATTAGTAGCTTTTAAATGTAGGTGTTAGGCCAACGCAAATTTTTTCTTTCAGCACAAACCGTATTTTGTACAATTTTTAAATATCTCCCGTTCGCCTAATAAGTACATTAAGTAGTACGTGTGAGGAGGGTATTATGTGAAAGCTTTAATTGGAAAATGTTTATTCTGAATTCAAAAGTAAAATATAAATTGTTAAATTTAAATTAAAAATTGATGGTGTCTTTGTTTCCCTGAAACTTTTATATCCTAAATTTTATCAAAATCCTCTGAATCGTTTCAGCTGAAATAACTATCTAACCTACAAACTCGCTCAGTCATTCAGTGACATATTCTATCAAACTAAATTCTTTATTCGAAATGCCTATTCCTTATAAATTTTAAGATAAAACTTTTTGCAACGCTTGGCTAAAAATAAAATAATTTTTTCATTATATGCCGAAAATAATACCTGCATTCGTGCGTAATACTTTACAACAAAGTTTAGACTTTTAATAAGCAAACTTTTCCTTCTTTCGGAGAATGCGGACTTAATTATTAAAACTAAAAATACTAATTCAGTGTAAATTTTTAAGTTATCAATCAACGGGGGTGAAATTCAACACCGATAATTTTGAAATACGAATTCATACCATGACACCTTTTTATTAACTGTTGTTACATCGGCGTATTTTGATAAAAATCAAATTTAGCATACATATTACATTTGGCGTACATATTGAAGCTCCGATTTGAAAACATCTGTAGTTTGGTTATTGTGAATATAAGCACTTTCGAGCGTACAAATGACGTTTTCATGAAATTGCTGATGAAAAATCAAATGAATGAATATAAAGGAAGAAGCAATATTCAGAACATAAAAACAGGTATAACGATAAAAAGGTTGTTACAGAATTAATTGAAAACCAAGTCACGCAAGTCATTCTTTATGAGTTCATTCATTATTTAACGTGTGTGATAATGGAACATGGTATTGAACTGCTTCATTAAGTTTTTACCAATCTTAATTTTGTGAAACTGTTAGTAAGATATTGTTTGTTACAGTTGGCATTGTTTCATCTAATAGATAATCGCTTTGCCGTGCGAACTTCGACACCCAGCAAATAACTACGAACGGACCCTTCCTTTCTAAAGAAAAACTCATCCTATTTACGACAAAAAAGAAGACAAAATACTTTAACAGTGACAAACGACTTTATGCCTGCAAGCGCTATATGTTTCTCCGTCTCTCATTTATACTAAGTGTCTCAAAAGAATCAATTTTAAAAGTAACTAAACGATTTGCCATCGTTGAACATTTTATAAAATATCTTAAATCTGGAGTGTCGAATGAATGAAGGGAGGCTGCGATTTTAAGGTTAAATGCAGTAACATTTCAAAAAAAACTTATTTCACCTTAATAACGTTATCCAGAACATACACAAATTGAGGGTATAAGTATTTCTGCAAGTTTCGGATTTCAGATAAAGTGAACCTGATTTCAGAAAGTGAATCGAAAATTTATCAATATTTCTTTCGATAATATTGCATTCTAAACATATTTTTTTAAATATAGCAATTCATGATAGCGCCAGCATAATAATAGTTTCAGATTCCCATTACTCATCATTTACAATTCAATGCATTTTTTATTAAACCCCAAACTACCTCTTTTCTTGTCAAATTGACTATTCAGGCAATAAATTTTTATACACTGTTATTATGTAAATTAAATTTCCTTATGTTCTTGATAATGACTACTTTTTCATGATTTAAGTAAAATTTACTGGACACGTAATTTACTGTGGCAAAGATTTTTCTATTCTTTTCGAAAAAATAAATTTAATCTGATATCATTTTAAATGATATCGATATCAAAAAGAGTTCTAATAAATAATTTTCATAAAACAAAAGTTTATTTTTTCCAACCAAATTAAATACAAAAGATAGGTATCATCCGGGTTTTAATCAGTACATAATGTTAAATTATTAAATTATATTTATATTATTATACTGCTGCTGAAAAACACAAAATAAATAAATATTTTTTGTACAGTTTACTTGTAATTTATCTGGGAAGGAAATACTTACTCGTAATAATACATCAAAATTTTAAATATAATAAATTATTTACAACATAAAAATAACTTTTAGATATTGTGCTTTACTTGCATGTTCTTGGTCCCTGTCATTAGGTTTCTTTTGAAATTCTTATTATATACTTAACTGTTACTGACATTTAATACGGTTACCGGAAAACCGTAATATTATGATAATAGAAAACAATAAAATATTAATTTAAAGAAAACTTAACGAATAACTTTGAATATTTATATTTTATAATTAAATAATATGGAAATTTGTTGATTAATTCGAAAAGAATTAATTGTTTAATCTTTCCAGACAAGTAAACGTGTAAACGTGCCGTCCGTCTCCGGCAGTAAAGTAAATCTACAGCTTTCAGTTTTTCTTCTAAATTTTGTTATAACTTTTTTTCTTTTTTTTGAGAACTCAAGATAAATATAAAAATATAGTTATAAGTTAAATTTAAAAAAAGTGTGGTGTCTCATGTTTCTGCCGAATTGAATCGTAGTACAGCCACTTACTTATTTCAACTTCTAATCTTAAACTTAATCAGATAAGAGGTAATTCACTTATTTAACAGCGTTTATGCATGGTTACTGCCTTCTTTAAAAAAAACATGAAGCTGTTTTATTTTATTCTTCCTGTTGTTCGAATTTTAGAGTTATTACCTGTATTTATCCAATTGAAACATTTTATCCCACCCTAAAGTGGTCTTCAATAGAATTTTACGAAGATAATTATTAACTTATTAATCTTTGTAGTGAAAATATTTATTTGCAGAAAAATGATGACATTAATTTTTTAATTAATGTTCATATACAGTACATACAGCATACCGTAAAATTCTTTAAAAAACCACTACTATATTTTGGAGATTTAAGACTCCAATTTGGAAAACCCATTGAGATTAAATCGGTAAACTTCAGTCGAATTCAGATGGGCATTGCATTTGTACTGCAGGTATAAATTATTCTGTTGTAGTGTAAAAGCTGAAAGTTTCAATCAGGTGAAACTCACGTATAATAAATGTATTACTCAACAGGATTGGAAAAGCAATATTGAAACTATGCAATTCTCCATTTTTAACTTTATTGAGTATAATAAGTGTATATTTTATTTATTATTATAGTATATTTCTTTATTTATTGATTATCATTAAATTTAATTTTACTGAATGTTTGTTTCCTTATTCGAATTTGCAGTAAGCTGTAGATGCTTTACTTTGTGTGTAAAAAATTACAACACTTGCAGAATGACTTGGCTCGTGCCAAACTATATAAACGTTTACCAAATTATCTCGGTCGTATTATAGGTCCGTTTCATATTTTATTTTAGTATCTCGAGGGCCTAGCCATGCTGCGAAACCTGCTCTTGAAAATTTAATTTTATATGTACTTTCTGATGCTAGAACTAAAACTGTTCAAGTCTTGTTTCCTACCATTCACTTTATAAATACTTTTCGTATGATACGGTGGGTGTGTCCAAGTTGTACAACCACATCCAAACTCTTATTCATTGCATTTTAGCGAGCTTTCAACCAATTGGTATTGGAGTTACATGTAACCTAATAATCTTACAATTGTTTTAGCTCAGATCACTAGCAGACTGTAAAATAAACTCAGTATTACTATATTTTATTTATGTTAAATTATAACAATTTATCAATAACTTGTCGATATTGAATAACAATGGATGGAGTAAATCTAGGATGATTAATCTGGTTATCCTTCGGGAAATTGGTATAAAAAAATCAATTTTAGTGTAATCACACCTTTTAATACTATAAATTATTTCGGAAAGAAACAAATTATCAAAATCGGAAGCTCGATGGCAATAAAAAATGTAAATTAAAATTTTGAACTTTAAAACTTTCAGCAAAGAGGCCTACGATCTAACTGCTTTACTACCCGAATACTTGTCGTATTTCTTTATCGTCACGATACAAATTAACTTAAAAAATTTATTGCCTAGATTTTTCAGACACTTGAAATTTTCATATAATTTAACCGAGCAAAATTAGTTGCAATTTATTACTACATGTACCTTTAACAGTACTCCATAATTTTGAGATTATTAATACCCTCTTTTACATAACAGGAAACTCAATTGTGTCATTATTATTCGGAAAATTGCATTACTGCATTATACGATTTGTTTGTCACGTAAGAATTTAGAGAATTTTGCCACTAGTTAACAGGTAAATGGCGTTCAGCATGGAATAAATGTATTAAGGTGTGTTATTAAGTGAATATTTTTAAACTTTGTGATTGTTTGTTAAAGTAAATTTTAATTAAAGGTATTTGAGTCGCGTACACGCAAACTACGTTTTAAAGTATAATTTTCTGCTTGTAAACATTAAATAGCATTTTTCAACTAAGCGTATGTACACACTGGATAATATGCATAAACGCAGTGCAGTTTACATTCAGGATTTTTTTAAAGCTAAATTTATTAAAAGCTCATTTTTTGAAGTGCATTTTTAATTAGTTGTCGGTATCACAGGGTGTTTTCACAATATAATATGATCTTAATTGATAATGATATTAATTTTAAAAGATTATTTTCCATCATAGGGAAGTTTATTTATAAAATTAAACAGAGCAGTGGTGTACATAATTAGAGATCTAAAAAAGAAGAAAAGAGGAATAGTCAGTAAAGAGAAGGAAAGTAAATAGAAAATAAACAATTATAAAAATTACAAGTCCGGTAAAAGCTTTACAAAGAATTCTTTTTCTCAAAGGGCGGGAAGCAGGAACAAAAAATTGAAATAATGAAACTGTTGAAAACAAAAAAGTTAGATAAAGATAAGAATATACATACATGGAGACAGGAACCTAATCAAAAATCAGACCAAAAGAAGAACTAAAACGTTCACAAAAGTAAAATAAATACAAAATTTTATAAGTAAGCAACTCTTGGCTTTGTACTGGTATCTGAAAGAATAATATGTAACATAAATAAAATTTAAAGGTAAATACTTGACAACGACTTTACTTCAAGAAGCTATAGAGAAGCACATAAACTCAAGCTATTTACTAGTAAATCTACAATTCAAGAAATTATAAAACAGATAAAAACAGTAAACAAACAAAACAAATAAGTGGAAATGGAAAATAGGGGAAGGGTTGACTAGATCAAAGTTTAAATAACTCAAAAGGGTTAAAAATAGAAATTATAGTAATAAGGGCAGTAAAAAATTACGAACAGTGACATGGTAGTAAATAAAATAAAGGGGTGGTAATATTATAATCTTTGATGTTTTGCTGGATAATATTTTATTCAGGATGAGTAATATTTATAACAAAACTTTTTTTGATAATTGTTGAAGCAAACAACAAAGTTTTGAATATTCATAAAAGTAATTTAAATATTATAAATGTAATAGTTAAATTGACGGAATGAGTAGATTGGTGAGATTTCTGAAGTCGGGGTCAGCGTAAGAGGAAGTAATCAGACCGCATGCAGCGTGTGCTCTTTGAAACGCTTCCGCTTCTAGCCCACAATTCATTGTGTCTCCAGGGTGAGTGCCACAAAGGACAATAAAACACCACCCGGACACACTTATCAACTACTTTGTATACATTCATTCCACTTATTTAGTAACTTTGCTGTTGTTTACTTTACACTTTGAGAACGCTCTTGTACTTGATATTTGTGCTAACTTATTTTAAATTCTTAAAATCAAAGTATTCTTTATGTTAACAAAATAATAAAATTTTGTCTTTGTTATAATAAGTTTGCATGATTCTAAAACTTCAAAGCAGCTTTTCCTATTGTGCTGATGTTTGAATAATATGACTGCAGTCATTAAGAAACAGCCAACACAGGACAAGTATAAAATGTAAACGTATCTTAGAGCCTGCTTCAAGTTGACATGTTAGTATGATATGAAACATAATTAGCATAAATAAATTATCAATTTATTGTACCATTATCTTTGAGGCGATTCCGGAAATAATTTTCTAGATACCATAATATCATAGCAATTTTGATTTTCAAATTAGTAGTGAATCTTTCTTCGATGTAAAAATCAATCATAATAATTATCTACAGAATAATTTTAAAAATCATCAGTGATATTACTTACGTACAGAAATTTGGTGTCCGATTAACATTGATTTTATTATTATTTATTAACACGTAGTATGTATTATGTAGGCAGGCTGTCGTTAATGCAGCTTAGGTATGGTCGGTCACCTGTGGTGTTCACACCGCAAACTTTGTGAATTTAGTCCGTAAAAATTTTAAACGACTGGAAGGTAAAATCCTAACTAAATTATATACGAAAATTTTTTAATTTGGGTTGGACTAAACATACCGAATAAATTGGGTACCTACTGATACCGGGAAGTAAGTAAAATTTTAATTAAACTAAAATCAATTATGTTAAATACAACATCTAAAAACATTATTTAACATTCCAACTTACCCATCGTTACGTTTTTATTTGCTACACTAAACTTTTTTTAAAACTTTTGGTTTTTTAAAGCACGTTAAGAAGATTTAAGTTTCAAAGTTAAAGGTCAAAATTGTAAAACTTATAAATTGTGTAAAAATAAAACACCAACTAAAGCATCAATCTACACAGACTTAGCTTTCATTTTCACGTAGCAAGTAACAATATTTGAAAACATAAAAATTTTAAGTATTCTGCAATAAATTAAATTAGTTAATTAATTAAAAAAATCATTAGGAAACGTTAACGTTTATGAACTGAAAGAATATTCATATCAATAATACACATATTGACATCAATTTTAAAAGGCCGAGTTCGAATCTCACGGTATTATTCTATATGTTAACCTTTCTCTCTTATATGCCAAAAAAAATTCAATTAAAATTTTTTTTTATCTAAAACGGGTGTTTATTGCAAAAATATTTTCTAAAGCATATATTTCTCAATGAAACTAAAATTTCTCCATGTAAAAAAACGATGCTTATTTGGCATTTACGACAGGAGATTTTATTTGATACATTGATTTTATCCATTTTATTCAACGACACGGTTTAACCTCAATGTTTAACACAAATAAAGAATAAATGTAAAACGCCGTAACTTAAATCTGTGGGTTGTAGGTTATTGACTCGAAAAGCTTTTTTTACATTTACATGACACTTTTTGTTAAAAAAGAAGTTTCTAATGCATTCTCGTATAAATAAAAACACGTCTTGTGTTCTAGTGATTATTATTGACTGACTGCAAAAACCATGCATTTACTTCCAAGCACACAATAGCTACAACCCTAAAAGCAATATACGGAGCTCAGGTGGCGTAAAAGGTTAAAGAAAAATATACTTGCCATAACCACTTTTATGAGAAGTCCATTTCGCGTTCCCAAAATATCGGTCGCGTTAAATATTAAAAAAAAGCTGATAAGTAATTTACAATTTAATGCTTTCCATTAAAATTTGCCAGTAGCTGATTTTCATACAAAGTATAAATTCAATTAAAATACCATTATTTACTTTCCAATGGATTTACATTTGCTTCTTAGTTACATGGCAACTATTTTCTTCATATTGAATTTCAATTTTGTGCTTAGTAAAAATAAATATCTTTTAGTGAAAAAGATATCGACCTACATTCCCAATAAAATTAAAATTATAGTTTAGTTTTGCATTTTGTGTATCTTTTGTGCAACTTGTGTATTAAATATATTATTTTAGTGGAATATTAAAATAACATAATAATAATTACTAATTATAATATACAGAAATTTTAAATTTTTATTTTGTGAACCAAATTACTTTTCAAGGAAATTGACGTTCTTTAAATAAGTTTGTCTTTTTTTTTTAATTCATAACGTATTTTTAAATGCATTGTACACATTTACATTTCATTTGATATTTATATTTGATATGTATTTAATTGCTGGATATATTATATTTGTTGAACTTACTATAACTGCATTTTTATTGTCGGTGAAGAAAATTATCAGCCTAGAGAAATAATTGACGGTGTGCGTACTTTCCAGAGCCCGAAAACAGTCATAGGTAAGTTATTCTACAATCACTTTGCTCTTTGTAAACTATAAGAGTTAATTAAAATATATTTATTTATATAAAAATTTTATATTATCTTTAAGTTGCTACAACATAACTCTTACGGCAGGCTTCCGGACACATTGACTTGATGCTAGTTGTACAAATAACCATGATGTCGACATGAATAAAGACTTTAAAATTTAAACAAAACAATGATGGCAAGTTTTGGCTTTCAGTATTTAAGTACCTCTTGCAAAAAGGCAATCAGAAAGTTTTATCCATTTTACCATACTTCTTATAATTGCCTAGTTTCCCCCATATAAAAATTAAATTTAGCTCACCCTGTAAATTGCCGTGTAATATTTTAGCTAATTGAAAAATAACGTTCTCGCTTCCATAACGACTTTATAAAATTTTCTAATACATTGACTACCGGAGGTATATCGCAGTTTAAAGGGTATAAAATTTCCTGTACGTAAAATCATTGCAGAAATTCTCGTACGCCCACTATGGCTTAATACCCCTAATTCTAAACTTTCTTTTAAGTGAAGTTTTACCACAGTTTGTAGGCATACACTGTAACTCGACTAGTATTTATAAGCTGATATTCAAAGATGAAACAAAATATGAATGCTCGACAAAATTTTGATAGAATACATATTTGAAAATCCTTTTATTTTTTAAATTCTATTGTTTGTGCACTATTATTTGTCAGTAACTGTCGCAATGATGTGTAATCGCTTGGAAATTTATAATTTGCAATATAAAACTTTCATATGATAGATAACAAGGCCTGGTTTTCTTCACATTTCAAAAAGAAAGTTTTAATATTAAAATCTTGCAATATAAGTACTCTTAAGCTTTTAAGCTTTCTTGCATGTTTTTGCCAGGCTGCCTTGCGATACATGCCTTCCTAAATATATAATACCACGTTTCTTGCTAAAGGCATACTTGCGAAGAACGTTTCGTGCGCTTTGAAACGGTGATTTTGCTTATGGGGATTTTATTAAGTTGAAATCAAATGACCGAGGTAATCCTGGTAATAAAGTCTGAACCAAGTTTGCTGCAAGGCAGTTGTATGATGAAATTGCGGCGGGTTGCACTATATCTAGTCGAACAACCTATGTACGAGAGCGGTGGAGTTAATTAAACAAAGTTTTCACCAGGATCAAGTTACTATTAATGTTGTACTATGGTACTTAATTTAAGATGTATTATGCTATTTTAATGAGTACCTATTCGAAAATTAATATGCATTTCAAATTATAAAAAATTTGATATAAGAATTAAAAGTTAACTTTGATGTAATCCATCTTTTTATGTTAAGCATATTATGTATTAGTTCACAAAATTAATTTGTTATTATTTACCATCATAAGTTAAATATTTCAAATTTTGATTTTTTTATTTATTAATGAAAACAAAATTATTTATACTAACTCTATTTATACTGCTATGTGAATGAATGCAATTATTAAATTAAATGTGCACTAATTTAATTATTATTTAGAAAGCATGAACCTAAATTTTGATAATGATTTTAATAAGCAATTAATTTGTGCCAAACAGCGTCGATATCTTCGTTCATTAATCTGTAATCAAAATAAAAGTGTCCAAGATTGACTTTAAAAACGGATAGAGACATCACATAATGGCAAAGCAACCTTGAAATTGCAAAATTAGCTGCCTCGCGAAGCCTACCGCGCGAGGAAGCAGCACAAGGTGTGTACAAAGCTTTAAATTTGTTCATTTGCAAAACATCATTCATTTGCCGCAAACTTAAACCTAATGTGTTCAAATTACCATGTAATAGATTGATATTTTCTAGAAAAGACGACGAGCAAAAACTTATTAATTGACGTGTTTGCGAAATAACTTGTTTATAGCACCAAAGGGATCTAAACTACTGCAATCTAGATAGTAAGTCTAACCTCGTTAACTGTATCTCTTGAAGGTATGGATAAATCTTAACTGAATTTTACCGGTTCTTGGAAACGTCCACATTTTACGCAACGCTCTTCAGAAATGGTTGGAATTAAATTGACAAAACAAAAAATATATTGTATACATAAGAAAATCTGGAATTTTTAAGAAAGTTTTCAAATAACATGAAAATTCCGTTGTAGATGCAAATTTATGCTTATTTGAATCCCACCTTAGGACACGTAGATTACAAGTCAAATGTAAACTAATCGTCTCTTAACGAGATAAAGCAGTGTTTGTTCAACTTTTTGAAGTAATATACGTTAGTGACCTCTTTGTAGTTATAATAATTAATTCAAAAGCAAGGTTTTTAAAAAAAATGGAATAACTAGGATCTTATGCGTCGCAAATTAGCAATATGACACAAGTTGAGAAACTCTTAGTTTAATATAGCACAATAAAGCATTTACTGAACAAACTCGACAAATTGAAGCTTGACACGATTGTGGTGTAGCATGCTTTATTTAGGAAAAATTATATTTAGATTCAAAAATTGTTGATACTACTAAAACAATCTGCATTCAAAATGTACATTTGAACTAAACAATGTTGGAGAGTCATGCCAACATATTGTGCCTCCAAAGCAATATGATGTCTCTTTTTCTTAAAGCAAAGAAAAGAAACATTTATCTTTCAAATTCGTAATAATGTGCAAGACCCAACTTAATGCATAAGACAAAGATGTTAAAATTGTGGCTGGGGTGTATTTAATAATTCAGTCGAATTAACATAGCTGCGGCGTCCTCATTACTTACTCAAATTATATTTTCGGATACTTTATTTAGCCATTATGAAAATATTTGTTTCTTGGAAATGTTGTTTAATTAATTCGTTACTTATGCTAATTTTAAAAAAGGTGGCTAATGAATATTCTGTTTTCGGTATATAAAGTATAATATTATTCATAATAATTTATCTAATGCCCTTCCTATTTTTCTAACCTAATAGCATCGAATTGATTTTTAAATATCTTAAGACTCTTAAGAAGTCAAATAAAACGTGAGAAAAGCTTTTATGTTCTTCTTACTTCAATCGCATGATTTGTTGAGACTTCAAAAATAAATTATCTGCTACTAAAATGCCAAATATTTTAAAGACTTTTTTTATTAAAGTTGCAATTTTTATAAAGTTGTAAATAAATAAAACACATTTTTTATAAATGTGTTTATTATTACCTATACTGCAAAAAATGGCAATAGTTTGCAAATTCATAAAAATTGTAGTAAAAATAAGTAATCTGTTTAGGTTTTGCCCATAAAAAAAGATGTTTATGTGATCGACATCATAAATCTAAATCGTTTTCTATTATTGGCAAAACTTTCGATACGAAATATTAAATTTTGTATATAGAAATCTTTAAAAATAAATTGTAAAGTTTTTGCTATTCGCTAGCAAGCCACATTTATGAAACATAAATTATATACAAGGTTAATATTATTTTCTATTTGATCTTTTACGTTGTAATAAAAAGAAACACTACAAAGTATTCAGTATAATACCTACGCGAAAGTTAATATAGTTACTTTAACACAATAAAAAATAATATTTCAGTTTCGCGTTATTGTAAAAGTTCATTTAATGTAACATTAATGTTCCTAATTAAATATTTTTAATAGAAAAGAACCAAAACGTTTCACATTGCGCTTACATATTATATTGTGTTATATTATTGCGAATTCCTGTATTTATCATCTGTGCATATGCGAACACACTCCACGTTTAATTAAATTGGTGATCATTTCCAACATTAATTTAAATTGCAGGTCTATTGTGAGATGGAATAATTAAAATAACTATTCGATAATTTTAAATTCGCTACAAGTAGTCTGAGGAATTTTATCGACAAACCAATTAAATATTGAAAATAACACTTCTAATTTCATAAAAAACGACAAACTTACAAAGGACTAAATTTAAATAATATCAAAATCCTTGTAAATTTGAAATTCGAATCTCATAACATTTTGTAATGCAAAATTTTGTTTCAACTCTAAAATGAAATGTAAACCGAAGAAGCCGTTAATTTTAATTTAAAAAGGTAAAAGCTAACATTAAAGCGCTTGTTATACTTTAATAATTAATTAGGTGCCTAATATAAAAATTTCAAAATAATTTGATAAAATTTAGCAATACACACCTAACAGAATTAAATTAATTTATTAAAACATTACTTTGAACAATTTAAGTAAATTATATTAAATTATCAAATTAACATTTTATTTTATAAGTTTTTGCTAAAATAAAAAATTTAAATTTAATAGGAAACTTTCCAAAGACATTTATAAATAAATTACTTAAAAGCTTAAAAGTTGAACCGAAGAGGCTATTTTTGTAATTCAATTGGAGATTTTAAATATTTTTACTGAAATAAGGCCAACGGACTAAAGCAGGGATAAATCATTACTATTATTATTTAACTACTAAAATAATTCTAATTAAATTCCTGGGAGGAACCTACAGAATTTTTGAGTTTATAAGTTTTGTTACAATTTTTTTAAGCTCTGTTAATTTAATAACCAATTTAATTTCAATATACCTATTTTTATAATTAAATATTATATTGTTTATATTCCACCAAGTTTTTGATATTTCTTGTCCTTAAAAGCCCCCCCCCCCTAGTTGCTCCTATGGTAACAAATCAGACTGCAGCAAATCAAGCGCACAGAATAAAATTAACAATAAGAATGATTTCTGTTTGGATTTTGAGAGCTTTTTATTTTATTTTCTAAAAAATCTTTATCTATAAGCTTTATAAAATCAGCATTAAAAACATAATGTTTTATGTTTTACAATTATTTTATCAAAATTGGTTTCAGAAAAACAATATTCATTTATTACTGTAATACTCGTTATTAATTGGAAGGTACAAGTCGAGGGGAATGATTTTTGGCTACACTATTATAATAGGTTGTTTTCCGGATAAGTACGAAAACCCAGGTAGGAGAGGTTTGATATTTTTATTGTGAAACAGACCGGTGCTTCGAAATTACTGCCGGTACAGGTTACCTATAATCCAGTTAAAAAATTAAAATTTTAAATTTATTAAATAAAATTAATTAAAATTAAAATTACAATTTTAAAAAAATGTTTAAGATGATACTTCAACTACAATTATTTAATTTAAATAAGAAAAATGTTTCAGTTCGTTGCTTGGAACTTATAATCATATAGTACACAATAATTATAAAAAAACTTAGTTTAGATAGTATCGAACTGCAAGTTTGAGTTTACAAAGTAGTATTGTAACTTTTGAATTTTTTAACGGGCCTTAGATTGATTCTCGAACTAAAAATTTTTACTGTAAGAAAAAAGTTTTGGACGATCGGTTCATTACTTCGAGAGTATTTGTGTACACAAAGATGAAAAACGTGCTTTTGAAAAATATGCTGTAAAGTTTTCGTCTCAAGACGAAAACAACTAAACAAAAATTATTAAATTTATTTAATTAAATAAAAGGAAAATTAAATTTCTTAAAATTACAATTCAACTTAATTGTTGGTTTAAAATATGTTTTATAACTTTCCAAACTGCAATATTATTTTTGTATTACCCGAATTATTATTTTAATTATTATTCGAACGTTAATCAAGAGTAAAGTTGGTGATACCACGGCGTCGAGAAAATAAAACGGGACGGGACCAGAAGATTTCGGTGTAAACCGAAGGCGCCGGAGCTTATGAGTTCTCGTAAGAAATAAATTTTTTATGTTGTATTTACATAAAATTAATAATACTAAAAGTAAACAATAAAAAAGGATTTTAGGTTATTGAAAATAATTAAGTTAATAAATTAATATCATACAAAATATATTAACATTATATTATGTATATTTTAAATAAAGTTCATATTCAGCATATTATAGTGGCTTTAGAAATTATTAATATACTCTCCTATATTAGCAATGTAAATTTATTGTACTGTACAAAGCCTTTTTTTGTCATATAAACATCGCTTTAACAGTAATACTTATCAGACAATTTTTGTTGCAAATTTCATTCCTTTTATTTTTGTTTATATACATTTTTCTATTTCGTCGTACCGTTTCTGAGATACAGATGCTTTAACAAGTTCTGTAACAATTTTAATAAAATTACCATATTAAGAGTAATGTTAATTTTATTAAAATTTTTGCAAAAGTCCGTTTTAAGTTCTTGAAAACGGTGCAACAAAATTGCAAGATTGATAATAAAAAATAAAATGTAAGTATTGCCGTAATATGGCGATTTTTATGTGACAAAAAAGTCTTTATACGATACAATTTACATTGCTAATTTAGATGTATATTAATAATTTCTGAAGTCACTATAATATATACAATGCTTTATATGTTTACCGTTATCCTTGCTGATAGTGTTTTGCATAAAGTAACCTTAATATTTTACCAATCGCGTGTAAAATTTACACAATTACATGTATTTCTATATACTCATGTCGATGACATTAAAATTTAAGGAAAAAACTAAAACAAAATTGACCAATGAAAACCTTCAATTTTAACTTAATTTTTCTTTTAAAATTTAATGCTACCTTAAATTTTTTGTTGAAATCGGCCGTAAACTAAAGCACAAATAATTTGACAGAAACTCGGAATCAAACATTATTACCCGGCTGCTGTCAGAAACCTAACTCTTCATATTATTTTCATATTATCATTTACATTGTACAGTATGTACTATACATATTACATTATTATTATATAGACAGTTTTCAGAAAGTTTAAGACTTATATTTATAACTAATTTCTTATGAAAAGATCTTTTCACGAAAGGTTAAGTTAGGCTTCCATGTAAACTTAAGCCAAAATTTTGGATGTAAACCAAATTTTATCATTTTTTGTTTAAGGGTGTTTTCATAATAATAATATTTCTTTGCTTATTAATATAAAATAAAATAATAAAAAAAATATCTTTAGTGCAGAATATCTTACTGATCAGCACTTCTTGTCTTGCAGTAATGTACTCCACTCATTTTATTGAGTTGGGTGAATTCGGAAATTCTTTTAAATAGTTACCACTATTTTTTTTACATTTTTAATGCGAATGAAGGTAAAAAAAATTACCTTACCATTGCACGCACTGTAAGCTTTTGCATTGTAAGCTTTTCACTAAAAGCTTTCGAGATAATGAACCCAAAACTTTCAAATGAGCAATTATGATTATTGCATTAACTATTCCTTTATTTTGAAACCAAAAGACTATTTTGACAGTTGGCAAAATTTATTTAAACCAACAACTGGGATAAATTTAAAAAAAAACTAATTTCTTAATGTAATTGCAAATTTTATCCTTCAGTTGAAGAATAATTGATAGTAGTTAGTCTATTGAAGTTAGCTTTCAAGCTTTTTTTTTACACATTTGCACTCAAAAACACGCGGTTTCTCTAAATCTGTCAAGGACAACAAGGATCGCTATTTAAAATAATTGTCGACGACGCGACGTCGCAGCTCAAAAACGAAACACAAAACACATAAAAAAATAATGACAGAAAATATTAAAAATGTAAAAATTAACATTGGTATATTCCAAAACACATTCCTAAACATTTTTATTGATTTAGTTCCAAACTTGACAAGCTTGCTGTATGGTATCTTCACTTTGTGATAAGTTTCAATCAAGTCAGAAACCGCATCGCATCGGATGTCACAGCGATGTAAATTTATATCACGATTACTTATGACACAAATTTTCAAAAATATGATATCGCATATCGCATCTGCTTCTACTGAAAATTTGCCATTTATTGCTCAGGGTACTTTGGGGGTTTAAAAATTAAATGAATTTTGTTTTATTTTTAAAATTTTATTAATAAATTTTTGTTTGTTGATATTACTATGCACAATTTAAAAATAAGCAAAACAACAATAAAATTCTTTGTTTTCCCTTATAATGGTAACTAGACCAGTCAAAATAAATAATGTTTACTTTTGTTAACCATAAGAAAGTATAAAATACGTGCTTATGCAGGCGAGAGCGTAAAAATTGAATTAATTACAATGCTACTTCTTAAATGGAAGTTTTAAATTAAGTATAATCTATATAATATGTTTTATTTCTTTTGTATGCTTTTTATATATTAATTACATGCAGATTCTGTTAAGAGCTTGCAGTATCTTACTAATTGCATAAAAATTTTTATCACGTCTTAATGCTAATTTGCTAATCACTCCTAATACAATTGGAACTTAATGGGCAATTCCAATTCGTGCAGCGTTAGTTAACGGTATCATTGTATTAAATAGTTTGATAAACCAAGATCGATCAAAATTATTTGTACTATTCCAATCTGTAGGTAAACGTATCAATAACGTACCCATTATTACATTTATGTTATTCGTTATCGCTCACTACAGCATTTCTAACAATTTACTATCTGATTACTATGAAGAATACATAACTTTCCCATTTAGAATTGTAATAAATCACGAGGGATATTATTTATCTATAAAATGTTCATACAACTGTAATGCTTAGATTTGAAATGCATAGAAACTGATATTCAAATTATTAGGTGACTTCATAGATCTATCCGATTTCATACAAATGAGGTTCACCATGACGATAGAATATCAATGCTAGCTGCCGACACGAAAATCCCTGTTGTATCTGGGCAACGATGAATGAAGATAATTAAAGCTGCGTCCCTAAGCTCAGATCACTTACCCGAAATCGTCCGGCAGCTAACAAGTCACTCCGTCACTTTGCAACAAACGACTTCGGGAACATCATTTATTCCAGGACTTAAAGTAGAGATGCACCGTTGTTAAATGGACATCTCATTATTTACAGAGTCGACTGGCCGACGCTGAGTGCGAGTAATGCTGACACGAGCCCCAATTAGTTTGAAGTTAAAAAGTGCTTGTAAATGCGTATTTTTTTAACGGTTTAATGTTTTTATACTTTTATTAGTTCCAATTTTTAACGGTCGCGCTCTGAATTGAATTTTATTATTCTTTTGAAAACCCGCATTAAATGTGATTAATTTAAATAATTTAAAATTTACCAAACGCCTGGTACAAAATAATGTTTCCATACATCACATGACGCTGTACTTAATGTATGTATAACTTTTTGTCCATATGCATAATGAGAATATTATATGTAATTACAAACATAAAAGAAATATCGTTTTGGTACTTTTTGTGTAATAATGTTTCCGGCGTTTTAAAACAAACAAAGCAAAAATGATTCAATATGATTTTGTTTATTATTCAGAGCACATTTGAATGATATCTCTTTCTGCAGCTCTCCAAATGTAATACGAATTGTTCAGCACAATCAGATAGGACCCTGTAAATATGGTAATAACCAACGGTATGATCATTTGCAATTTAATTCAACTTATGCGGATAAGATTTCATTGCACAGTTAATTACATCCGTCCAAATAGCTATAAAAAAAACGTATAATCGTCCGATCGATTATTTTATAGTTCTTTTTCCAAACAAAAAGTGCGCCGTTTTTGATCAAAACTTAATAGTTATTTAAAGAGTGCAACGTCGAACTTTAGCTTTCGCAGTCATCTTTCAAGGTTTATCTTGACGGGAACGCAAGCAGATAAGACGCTTTTGGCCACAGAGGACGGATTAAGACAGATAAAGGTTAGCCAACCGGGTTTGACAACCAATGGATAAATTACCCAAGAGTATATTATGAATCATATAATATTTTTTCTATTTTTACCTAATACTAAATGTGAAAATTGGATTAAATTTTATATTTATTTAAATTATTCAGGCGTATTATTATGAACGGATAATGGTTAAACCCTTTTTAGTTTTATTTACATGTTAATAAATATTTTAAAAGGTAATTAGACTCGGGTGTTATAGCTTGTGAATAGCTTTCAACTACGAGAAGATGATATTTCCCATATTCTATTTGGAAAAGTTCCCTGCGGGCTCTTCGATGCCAAGTTCTTGTTGATTATACGTTTCCCTCAGGTTTTACCTGTAAGGTATTCTACTTGTATTCAAGTTTTTCTTATTGAAATGTCGAAGTTTCGTTTAAGTTTCAATTGTTACGTATTAAACTTTGAAAATTACACAAAATTGGTTAAGTGCTTAATTTTCCGAATATACATACATAGTACGTAGTACATGCACAAACTAAAGATTTGAACTAAAATTTACTATGTAGATATAAGGTATAACTCGACTCTCGGTGGATAGTAAAAATCGAAACTTTCGTTTTGCTGACCAAACCTTACATAGAGTACAGATAGATATCATTTTATCTAAAAGTCGAACGTAGTTTCCTAATGTTGGAAGCGTTTATCGTGGACACATTTTATGTTTGATGATGAAATCGTCACATCATTAAGATTAGGTATTTCAAAAATAGTTTCTCTCGGTTAAGGAGTTCGTCTATTGATGAATATTCCGAAATTTTAAAAGCCGAGTTACTTGCAACAAACGCACGCGTTATGAAGATAATAACCGTTTTGGTATTTTTAATGGCCACCATCCCGTGATGTAATTTCCATGCAAGCGTTATCCAGGCGCATGTGATTTATATTTCCGTTCACAACCTGTACTTTGAAGCCATCAGCACGAACGAATTTTAAACATTGGGTAAACTAAAATATTGCTGTTGTGAAATTAATGTAGCAACATCCCTCTCGATTTATATCTTAGCAATGTTTACCTTATTAAATGAACTGGAAAAAGTCAGTGTTATCAACAAACTTTTGAATAAAAAGTTGAAAGGGTACTCAACATAAAACTTTCTTAACCGAATACGAGCTTTTTTAAATTTTACACTTTCGAAATAATTAAATTATTAAGTAACACAAATTTAAGATTACCAATTTAAGCTTGCGGTTAATTGAAACCAATTATGAGTCAATTTAATATTTATTGCACTAGATTAAGACATTGGTTATTTTATAATAGTTAATTACGACCCAATAACGCTAGGTTATGTAATAACAACTAGTGCTTGAATTAATCTTGGTTCGATTTAACCACAATGTATATAGGTGGAGAGTACTGTTCCAGATTATAGTATCACAAGTGCAGAACTTATCTCATTGAGAAATTAAATTACAAATTTAATTAATTAATAATTAACTAACATTGCAACATCATACCAAATTAATTAAAATCGAAAATTAGCTTAATATCGCTTCGTGGTGAAAGCTCGACGCTCTGAGAGTGGAATACTACTTATATAATATTATGTAAATCTCAAATAAATTTAAATTTTTTTTATATAATATGTTTTTTCTTGCCATATTTTCAATTTTTAATCTAATCGATCAGTCTTTATGGTTAGTTCAATGGCTAGGACGCTATTTATCTAAATTAATAATAGAAGCACTTTTCTAATCAGTCGTTGAAAGATCAAATATATCGATAATCGGCTTAAAAGCGGTTTTAAACCAAAATTTGCCAACTGCTTTCTGTCTATGATTAGATTGATTACCTTGAGGTGTTTACCTTTGCATCTCATTCATAAACTCAATGCAAAATTTTTGTCCACTTGGAAGCGTTCAGTTTAAAGAAATCGTAATCAGGTTTTCGAATAATAATAGAGATGTTTCGATCTTATCAGATCTCATCGGTGAGGAAAAAAATAAACACAAAATAATCAAATTTCAGTTTTTGCATAACATTACATTATTTATGTACATAATTCTTTCGGTGAAATGGTCGATTATAAGCAAACACAGAATTCAGTGACAAATTCTCGATTGGACATTTTATTTTCAACTGTTTTTCATAGATTTTCGCTGTAAAATCTTTATACACTCTGTTATTATCTTTCATATCACTAGAGTTGACCAGCATTTTTGTACAGATTGCACAGCTATGTATATGGGTGAACAGGTAGAAAAATTGTGTATCAATTAATTTAAAAATATTATTAGTAATTTAATGTATAATGGTAAATGTTAATATATTTTTTTTTAAATTAAATGTAAATAATAATTTCTTTATTTAAGGGAAATGTTAATTACTTATCTAAACAATGTAACAATCGTCTTAATAATTAAATGGCAATAAATCAGTATTTTAAAATTTGTGCTTTTGAATAATAAAGAAAATAATATAAATATAAATCTAAAAGAAAGCATGCTCGGCACTTGAAATTTTCTCTTCAATAATTGGTAAATATGTAGGAATAATATAAGGATCTTGTATACGAAATATAATTTGCTCTGACAAAATAATGGCATATAAATTACTTTTATAAAACCAAAATAAATAATTTGATTTGAAAATAAATAATTAACTTCTAAACATTTATTTTTCAAAGCAAACCGTATTTCTTAAAAATTGCGTATTTTATTTTTATGTTTTTAGAAGTAATTAAAGAACAAATACAAATGTTAAGCAAACATAAAATCTCTTTTGATCGATACTATTGGAAATTTTAATTATTTCAATGAACAGCAGGAATCCTGAAAATCTGAATTTACAGTAATATTTTACCACCTTCAACTGCAGAAGGCTTTCACCCGGTATAGTGATGAAATTTTGTTAGATTTTAGTTCTGAAAAGTTTTGGTATATTTTTTGGTTACTCTGAAATACGAATATAATTTAAATAAATAAATGAATTAGCAAGCAAAATATTTACAGTTTCTGTATAAAATTTAAATTAAAATTTTTTTGTTTAACTTAAGCCTCCTCAATAAATTTTAAACTGAAATTACTTTTGCAGGCTCATAGATATTAAACAACGATGATGAGCTTCATGGTTTTACCTCGGGTCTTTCAAAATACCTATTTTTTTTAGTGAAGCTAATAATTTCTGAAGTGAATTAAAGTTAAAATAAATATTTTTTGTTGTAATTTGCTTAATAAAAATTCAGAAATAATTGGTAATTAAAAAATAATGATGTGAAAATTGAAATAATAATTATTAAAATTTGCTTACGTCGCGTCATATTATACAAACTGTAGTTTAAATTTTTTTACTAATATAATGTGTGAAAGTCTAGTTTATTGGATAAATAATAAAGTAATAAAATTATTAGAAAAACTACATAATATTATTATTAAAAAATTTATGAAATCAGTTTAACTTTTATCACTCATATCTATCTACCAAATAATATATGTAATTAAAAAGTAAAAAATAGTGTTAATGAAAAATTATCAAAACAAAACGATTTTATACAAACTGTAATGGTTACAGCAATTAAACGTATTACGATACAACAACGATAGGATCTTGCTTTTGTTTCATCTGCTTTCATCTTTTTACTCTTCTTATTCAAATCGACAATAAAATACAGGATACATATTTTATCATTTTTCATATTATAATTAATTTACACATATCATTTTTACATATTTTAATTTGAATGAGTATAGTTACTATAAAATCACTTTGAACTTATTTTCAAATGTAGATAAATGTACAACGTATGCTTTTCGGTATGGTAGTAAATACAAATAATATTTACATCAACATGAAGATTTTCTTCTAAATAATAAAATTTTTATAAAAGCCCTTACATATTATACATTTCTTGAGTTAATCTCGTCTCGATTTAAAATAAATTGCTCTTATTTATAAAACGATTCAAGTCCAATTTAAGATACATAATTAGAAAAATTATAATAAACTTGAAAATAAAGTAATTGTTTTTAAATGCTGTTGAGAATTCTTAAATTTTAATTTTTCAATAACTTGCATCGAATATTTCTAAAAGTCTATTTAATATTATATATTTCGTATATTATTTAAAATAATTTTATGAAAATAATAGAGAAAAATTTATATTTTCTTCGATACTTCTTTAGATCTTGAATAAAACACATTGTAAAATTACGTTATAATGCGATTCATTTTAAAAGTAGCTTTTAATACTTTGCGAATCTATAAAATAATGAAAGATTATATGAAACTTTATATTTTCTAAAACTAAGGCTAAATATATTTTTGAATTATTAATTGCATTTTTAGTGGCACATTTCATAATCAAATTTTTGAAACTTTGCTTCTAAGTAGAATGGGATAAATTTAAGTTGTAATAATTTTATTTGTTCACAAATATCAGTCATAATTATTTTGCCCATTAGCTAAATGACAATTAGTAGGTATATTCTAGTATTATTTCTCTTTTTACTAATTATAGAGGTAGTAAGTATTATAATTTGTTTTAAACTTTTAAAGTTTTGCTCATCTGGTTTCAATTTACTTCACCTTTTTGTAAGTTTTATTTAATTATTTTATCTTCTTCAAGAAATCATTTATATATCTTTCACTATCAAACACTTTATTTGTTTTAATAAAGCTACTTTACTCCTTTATTTTCAATAAATTCCATGTTTTTCATTATAAACTAAAAACGTGATCGCTTCAAACCGAGGATTAAGAACGAATCGTCCTCATACATGAAGGAAAATATGTGCAACTCAGGTTTATTGAAATTACTTTTCTTTAATTGAAAAATTTAAAATTTACACTGAAATGAACATGTTTTTAATATGTAGCTGTTGACTGTTTGATCGTAAATACATATACGATCGTAAGTATGGAAATAGTTTACAGCCATAGACCGTCATAAACCGGAAAATGGAAAATGTAAAACGTTTTGGAATTAAAATATTAAACATAATAATTGCCTCTCCATTGCATAATATAAAAAAGAGTTGTATTTTATATAATAAATTCTTAGTTGATATTTCAGAAGTTCTGAAAAATGCTAGTTCTTTACATTTTGGTTATTTTGAAACAATAATATGTCTGATTCTAAATTTGTCTACCGCAATCATAAAATCAATCAGAGTTTCTTTATTTTCTAGTTATACGATTTATGCATATCGATATTTTATCGTACAACCTAAGATTGCATAATATTTTCCAACAAAACTTCTTTTACTTTTAGGAAATAAATAAAACTATGTTCACTTGGGTTTACTTACGCGAAGCCTGGCATTTGTTATGAAGTCGGCATGTTGCTTTTGCTTATTTTTCTTTAAATAACAAATTTTAAACTCAACCTTGTGTTTAAAACGATTTTCGTCTTGTTTTATGTTAAATTGTCAGTTATACCAAAGAATATGCGATGTGAAATATAGAGAGGTGATTCAAATTTTAAATTTATAATGCATTATTATGGTGGTTTCATTAAAACCATATTGGAACATTTTTCCAAATATTTAAAATAGAGTATTCTTCGACTTGATGGAGTATTCCGTGAGATTTAATTGGTTTTTTAAATTAGCAATTTTATAATTTAAATTAATAATAATTTTAAATGCATTTGGAAAAATTCAGTTTCTGCTCTATAGTAAATTTATTCCGTTCTAGCATTGTAAAAAACTAAACGAAATTAAATTTTCCGGCAACGCATACTTTTAACACATTTGCATGATAATGGTTTCAACTTTTATTCAAGCTAAACAAACATTTTTCTGTAAAACTCAATTTATGTCTTCTATTGATATTACAAAAATGCATTAAACAACAAATGCAAGCTTTGTATGCGGGTTGTATTACAAAAATTACTTTCTTCCGGAAACGAATATTTTTGATAGCTTTAAATTACGTTGCATTGAATAAAAACGTAAAAACCTGTAAAATTCGGTACAATTTTACTGATTTAATTAAATCGAGTTTTAATTAAATGTAAAGTACGTAAACAGGAACGCAAAATTACATTATTGCCAATAAACTTTTTTATAGCCAAGCTACTTGAAAGTCCTTTAAGAATTACAAATTTAAAAATATTCAAACCTTCAAAAATCTAAGAGGTTTTCTATCAATGTTGGTGGAAGGAATCCGTTAACTGTTGCAAAATCGACGGTTGTTTTACCTGAAACAAAAGCGGAAATATAGATTTATTGAAATATACGTAAGTTATACAAAATAACAAACATGTTTTTAACGATGGGCGAGTTTTGCGAGAGCTGCCGTCGAGTTATGTACATCAACGATGAATGAAATTTGCATATAGCAAACTTGCCACATAAATATACTTGATTTTTGTTTTTACCTAGACAACAATATTTATGCATGCACTTTAACGCTCAGTTAGAAAGGAAATTACCTAAAAATTGAATATTCGAAAACAGCTGGGAATGCATCCTCGTGCAATATTCAGCTTAATTATGTACTTTACTTATTACCTGCTCTATAAAAAGTAACACAAAAATGAAACTTAAATTTAATTCTATTGAAAATAAATGTATTTTTATGAACTGAAAGTTTCTTTCATTATGAAACGTTACATCAAATGCATTAAGAAATTGAATTACGTTTCTGTTGGGTATTAATTATAAAAGCATTGCAAAGTCAACTACTGCGTATACTTAGTCGCCTATTAATTATTTAAACTTTAATATCACAAATGTATCTATATTAAAATACCTGTTGTAATTATCAATTTCCCGTATATTATTAATCAGGGACGAAAAGCAGGCGTATCGACTACAAAGAGTGATTAATTTGTTTCACATTGTCAAGTGATACTCGTAAGCTAGGGATAGTTCAAAGTGGAACACAACTTTTAGGATAGACAAAGGTTTGTTACCCTTTATCAAGTCACCGATCGCTAGCTTATGCAAATAATTTTTCAGTAAAACCACCTACGAAAAATTAGTTTCTTAAAAGAAAAAATCCATAAAATTTAATTATTAATAATTTGCATATGTATAATTTTGGCTAATTAATTATTTCCACGTAACATATGCTAAAACGATGATAAGAGCACTTTTAACGTATGATTATTAAATTCAGCGATATTTTATATGTAAATTAATAAATGGGGATATGTTTCTCTTGCTAACAAGCAGAACATGCATATTCAAAAGAAGTGCTTTCAGCATGTAAATATTAAAAAATTAGCGTATACGTGGATATTACATACGATTATTATTAAACATCGGGTTATTTTATGTTAATTTATATTAAAAGATTTTTCCGCTTTTTAGAAAATTAGTAAAATAAAGTGTGACGGTGCAGAGTATAAATGTGAGATAGGACAAACTTGATTCACAGTGTTATTAGTAGTTGGATTCTAATGCTGCCTTAATTACATTGTCGCCGGTTCATCCGTGCATTGGTACAGCCTTAATACGACCTTTGCATTATATTACAGGGTTCTATTATCACAGCAATTACACACCTATATGCCAATACTTAATCGCTTCATTTCCTAAAATTAACAACAACGGTGTTTCATTCAGTCATTATGTACTTAACAGCACTTCGAAAGTAAAATATAAAGCCTACCGTCAATTTTCTCTTATTTCCGCACAATTCCATTTTACATCAATTTATTCAAATATGATAGTACCCTTTTGCTTTATTGGTCTCTTAACATTTTTCCATCTTATTTTTGCTTACGAATGAATTGCTATTAAATGTATTTATTATCGGAACGGACATTTTAACGCGACCGTTTCGGCGCGGTATAAATATTTGTGTCGAATCTGTGTTTCAAATAATATTAATTAAACAAACAAAATAATAAAACAATAAATAGGTTGTGGGTATACATTCGGGCTTATGATTAGGAGGCGACGTTAATTCTACGACATTTTCACGTTAAATTAACGTTTATTTTATATGCTTACTGGATGTGTATTTAAAACTAATTTTTTTAATGTTTAATCAGGAACTTATTTTAATGTATCAACAGAATATGTATACAAACTTTTTGTTTTTATTAACTTGTATTATTAACTTTTTATTAATGTTAAACCTTCGAATACATCAAAAATACTAATAAGAATGAAATTAAATGCAGTGGGGAATAGTTTTAAAAAGGAATGCAAATTATACTTTAATTAAAAATTCTATAACTATATAAATATAGTAATACTATATTTAAAATACTAATACCACACTCCGGGCATCAAAAAGAATAAAATAATTTTAGAAGTAATAAACCACTGCTTTTGTAGTACATATAAACTTATAACCAAAAAACTACCGGTAGTTCTATCGAAACAGTTTAATGTTCTGAATGAAAACCGCTGTTGCGTGAGTAATTTCTTGCCGATATTTAAGGTGTAATCATTGCAATTATCAATAAATGTCATAAAAAACTTTATGTGTTACAGGAATTAGTAAAATATCGGTATAATATTATGCATTACCAAATTGTTGATATTCTCACATGCACAGAAAACATACTTATTAACGTGGGCTTAAAACCATCAAAACCGTAGCATACTTTATTTTTAGAAGGGGGAAAATTTTCCAAATGGTTTAATTTTGCCTTCTTATCGCTAACGGTTACAATTAGCCTTTTACTCAGCCCAAGTTTAATTTAACTTAAACTGGGCCTTAAACGTTCTTGTGTAAAATCAGTCATTATCAATAAATAAATAATACAAATGACTCAAAATCTCAACTTTTTTATATCTAATTTCCTGGGAACAGTTTTTTAGTTACAAAGTTAAAGTCATGTTAAGTTTCGAAATAAATAAACTAAATAAAATATTAACAGTTGAAAGTTTAAAAACGATTAAAGAGTTGTTGAATTTATAAACTTCATAAATAATAAAATAATAAATATATCATTTGGAACGACCAGGATTACAACCACGGTTTTCCACTTCGTAGTCTATCAGTGATGCTTTCGGCCACACTGTTGTTATCAGCCATATATATATATTATTATAAACTTAATCCCTAATTTAATTTCTCATGTAATTTATATGAAAAATATAAAAAATTTCAGTAGTGTGTATAATAGTAGAATTTTTGTATGTACAAAATATATTATACTATGTATGAAAAAATGTGCTTTCAAAAATGAATCTATTACAAATAAAATTTTAAATAAATTTAAGGCTTTTCTTAAGGTTCTTTGAAATAGAAATCCAGAGGTGAATTTTTCTTGTATTAATGAAATTTAAATTTATAACCGTACATATTTAATATGTATGTACATAAATTAGAAAAACAATTACATAATAGTATATTGATATGAAAAATTAACATTTTATTTAGAATGATGAAGTATTACTAGTTGATATACATATAAATTATGCCAGTAATAATTTTGCTATCCATCACATATGTATGTAGGTTTACAATAATGAAATATAAACCTCTTTATAAAAAGTATAAACGGTAACATTGAAACGACCGCGTTATAATGACTTAAACCCATTTTTCAAAAGCAAAGTTAGTAATGAAAATAAAATTTAGAAAACCATTTATATCCGACAAGTATACATTTCCAAAATTACCCTAAGAATTTGATAATTTCATTTGTACATGTATTTATGACATTTTGAATGGCACGTGATTGGAATTTCGATTAAGCAGTATTAAATTTGCAATTCATCTAACAGCAATAAAACATTTATATGGGTTTTAATAATTATTTATATGATTTTATTGCACATATTACTAATTAAAGTATTTTGGAATGTCTATAATTCTATGAATCAGCGTTCGGTAAACGTGGAGAACTTTTAACTTAAAAATATAGATTCAAATACTTAACTGAAAATGATGTTCTAAATTTAATTAACAGATTATTATTAAATTGAAAATAAAATTAAGGATTATTTTAAGTTCAAATATTTTAATTATACTACAATTTGCTATGCAATGTTCAGGATTTGCTTTTTAATATCTAATCCAAATCATATCTGGAGCAACATATTATAATTTTAGTTACCTAAAAGTTGAATTCATTCTGCCCTACATAATAAATATTAAAAAGTTTAATAATTTTCAGGCGTACCTTTGTACGAAGTTCTCTTTTATAATATTATTAGTTCAGTGGTTTCATGTTATGAAAATTGTTAATATAAAATTAATTAATAAAAATTATATTTATGGACTTGGAGTTCGCTAAATATAAAATATTTTGATTATACCGACAAATAGACACCACAAACCAGATTTTACGATTACTAAAATAATTATTAAATTATTTTAAATATACTACAAGTTAGTTTAATTTACGAATAACCCCTCGTGTCTTTTCTGAAAAATAGTATAACATAAAATGTTTCTTTACTTAGTATAATATTGATTCTTCCCGTATTTGAAAGAGACTCGCTTTGCAATAAATAAACTTAACTATCACACTAACCCAACTTTATTACGTAAGTCGTAGATTAATTAAATTTCTTAAATATAAATAAAATTTTAAAGTCGCCTTATAACTAAAACAGTTAATAGCTGTGCAATAAACGCAACAAAGACAATGTCACCCGAAGTTTAAGTGTCAACAGTAAGAAGAAAATTCGGTGAAATGGTATATGTAACAGTCAAAAGTTTACGATCAATTTGGTAAACAATGTAACAATTATACTTTTAATTGGTAACAAAATAAGTAATTATCGTATCTACTGCAAAGCAAATTCCCAAATGAATATTTGTTTCAGTTTAAAATAAGCGCATAACTCTTTATTTCCGTTTTATTTTATTTCAAAAGTTAACCCCCTTAACGCAATTAATAAAGAGTGGGTTTACGCGAATTTTAAAACACATCATAAACATTATTAAAATTGATGAAGCCCAATAATAAAGAATTATAAATAATAATTTGTAATCAATTTAATTGATGGCACTTTAAAAAGTTGTCAAATTAATACGCAAACATTTTAAGAAAATCAAAAATTGTTTAAAATAATGCGGAAAGGTTATTTATTAAAATATTTAATAACGTAAAATTCAATGCAAAAAGTTATTTCGTAAGCGGTTTTGTAATCAACTGAAAATTTTTACTCCAATTATACAGTAATCAGCTTGTAGTCATTAATAACCAATATTCAAATTTAATTAGAAAAGTTTTGATGTAATTTTCGACACGCATTTAAAATAAATAACTTTTTACTTCATAGCTATTATAAGTAAGAACCACTTAATTGTTATTACTTTGCATAAAAATTAATAACCAAATTATTTCAAAAAATCCAAAAGGTAAATCCCCCAACAAAAAATGTTGTACATCTCTTGACCTCGTTACATAAAATACATTGTATTAGCTTCGATTTTGTATATTCTGTAAAATTGCTTTCAAAATTAAATTTCAATTTGATGTTAAAATATATATTTTGTCTACACGAGTAAATCATAATAAAACCTTTAGAAAATTTAAGGTTTTAACTTTACCAAACAAAGTGGTGCAAATACAATAAAAGAAAGAGTAATGAAATTTTGGTTTGACAACTTAAACTTGAACAAATTGAAAATCCCACGACAGGATATAATGCACAGTATGAAAATCGATTGTTTACTTTTCCTGCGGGACTGTTTGTGATACAAATGATTATACTTTATAAAACTACTAAAAATGCATTTGCGTGAAACATTTGGCGATGTGGAAAAATATTAAACGGCTTGAAAGCACTTAAACTTGATATAGTAACTTACATAAATACTTTGAATACTTTTTCATATTGCAAACTGCACAGTTTGCAAATATTTCCCAAACTTTATATATTAAGGTTTTAATATGGATTTATAAGTGCTGCTGTTATGTTTATTACAAGGGCTGAGCACATTTCAACTGTATAAGGCTGAAAAACGCGGCTAAAATTGAATTTTAGTGAGCTACTTCCTACTTGTTTTCATTTACTTTGTATGCATATTGCACATCATTTTGTTGGAAAACTTCTTGAATTATCATCCAGATTGTATCATTTTAATTAAGATAACTGTCATCCTTTATACGAACTTACTTGGTTTTATCATCAACTACACTTGATATATGTTTCATTTTGTAATTCTTTTAAAGTTGTTTTCCTTCGATAAGATTTCAGATCGTGTGAAATAAATAACCAATAGCAGTTTTGTATACTGGCATCAAAAATAACTATAGAAGCAATTTGTCTATCGCCACTTAAGAACCTTTTAAGAGAGACGGAACTGGTGTTGAAAATATTACGAAACTGAATGATACGGTAAAAACTGAACATCAGACATAACCGCAAATGTCAAATGCAATTTGCATGAAATGAATATTAATCGTAATAGACTAACAACAGAATAAGATCATCAAGCGCACTACTCAAAAGTTTTCAATATTTGCACGAACTTTTTTGACTATCTAATATTTCGAGAACCAGCTTTTCTCTTGAGTACTCATGAATTTTTTCTGCTTAACTTTATATTTTAAATTTTCCTTTTAAAAGTCATCACGTAACATATTTATAAGTTATTTAAACTGCAGTTACTAACCATTGAAAAAATATCTCTGAATTGTTTGAAAAGTTTTGATGCTGATGGTTTGACATGGCTATTTTAACGCATGTGTCGATACAGACAGAGACATTTTCATGCGGATATGTTTCGCTACCAGGGCATTTTAACGCTGGTTCTGTTTTGCAGCCGCAAAAAGCTTCAGGGTTTTTTCTGCATACATAAAATTTACAGGACATAGCAATTCTTTAAAATTAAACTTCATAATATTTAATGAAATAAGATTTTACAAAATTACAAAATTTTAATTTAATCTGGGAAATTTGTATAAAAATAAAATCTGTTCTAATTATTTTTAAGGTTTGTGGGTTGTCAATGTCAATGTTTGTATCTATTAAGTTTTGAATTACGGCCTACAAAATACATATTTGAAGTTGTAATAGATAAATTTGAAACATTTAAAGGAACGTTATCTATTTAAACTTTGTTAGGTTTTTCATACTTGATCACTCTACTTTTCTAGCCTAGTACGGGAAAGTACGTAAATGGCAACTTTAATGTCTAAAATTAGTTCTAAAATAGCAACAATTTCGCTTGATTACAGAAAAGATTGTAATTATTACTAGAAAAATATTGGTTTTTGTAGTATATAACTACCTTGTAATATTATATGCAGAATTACAACTAAAGTAAATATTTAAATTTAAATTTTCCTTATAATCAAAATAAAAAAGAAACCAAACAACAGGGTTAACTCGATAAGTAAGTTTATCTTTATTTTTAAATATATTAGTGAGTAAATGAAATTGGTCTGATTCGATAAATAAAAAAACCTGAACGAATGCAATTAATATGTTGCGAAAATACATTAGCTACGTACATTGAAAATAATATATATCAACTTTATATAATATACTTTATTGTTACTTAATTCATTGCTTCATGAATAATCATTTTATTTCATTAGAAAAATATTTCAAATTAAATGCCGTCAAGACAATAACTGTAAAGTCTATCTACATTTCTTTAAAATGTGTAATCCGAATTATCAACAAAAGTTTTCCAATTGACCAATTGCTGTTTAATCTAAGAATTTTAACAGGATATCACAATTTCTTCGTTTTTCTTTTTATTTTCTTCGTATTCTTCATATTAATAATTACAAAATTTACATAAAATTTAATAAGTAGTTTATACGCTAATCTTTCCTGTAAAGAAGTAACTTTGATGTATCTTGAAAGACAGACAGCTTCGCTATGCTGTAGCTAAATAATAATAAATATTCATAAAATACGATAATAGATGGAAGCCTTTATAATTAAAAATTCAGTTCGACAAATAAATATCCTACATTACGGAAATCTATACAGCATTTTTCTAAGTTTTAAGCAATAAATAAATTTAAGCATTCACTTAACTTAACTACCTGACAATTTATATTTACGAACAAGATTAAGCACGTACTTATAGCTCCCAATTAGGACTAAGTTAAGATTTTATTCTTTATACATGTAAATATTATTTTCTAAAGAAATTTAAATGTCTCTTTAGAAATTTGAATGTTTTCGGGTATTCACATAGAATTAAATTATATAGTAACTTTATAGCATCTGTTGTAAATCCACGCTTACTAATATTATTATTTTAATTAGATACTAGAAGTATTAATTAAATAGTAAATTCTTAAATTTTAAGTGTCCCGTTTTTGTACTTCTCGGTTGTATTGTAAAAAATTCTGGTTTTAGGGAATACTTAATTTCTAATCTGTTAATCTGCAAAATAATAATTTTAAAAACTGAAAATTCGCGCTCCTGGCACTGTATCTATGAGAAAATGCATTTTTATACTTTCTCATAGTTATATGATACATAACAAATTCTTTCAAATAGAATAATTATTCCTACGTAATTCTTGTGTATATTCCAAATAAATGCGTTTTTAATATTGTTCATAAGTACTTCTTTAAAATCATGGTATGGGTAAAGATTTCAAAATCGATTTGAGATGGCAAACGATAGAACATAATTATTTATAATCCAACGTATAACTTGCAGAATAGGCAAATGATGTCAATCAAGAGAAGAAATACGACCGCAAAGCAAATAAAGTAGCTATCATAAAAGTAATGTCACACTTAAAATTACTCCAAATAGTTTTATGTATCTTGGTACAAATGTTAAGTATGAGATTAATTGTCATTTCAGCATTAAAACAAGATTGGGTTCTGAAATAGCATAAACGGTATTAACTCTTCAACAGAAGTTACCAAATTTAACAGTAAATTATTAAATTTTATTAACCTGTTAATCAGAATAGTTTTTTTTTTATTTTTAGAAACCACAATAACTCTTGGGAATCCCGCAAAGTAATATAAAAATTAAAACTTAGTTCTCACAATATTAATAAAATTTCTCGCAAGCATTTAGCAGATTTATTTCTGTAGCACTGCACAAGTTTCTAACCACCAAAAGAACGCCACCACCACTAGTTACACCACATGCGTCAAAGTCACGATCAGCTTGATAAATATTGTATGAACTATTGCTAAGCTTAGAAATTCTAAAGCATGATTATTACTGACTTTTAATTAAAAAACTAAAGAGAAAAGAAATGTAAGATAAATCACACATACAGCACAAGTGAAATTTATAATATAAAAGTTGTGGCTCAAGTTTTAATAGCATAGGTAGTTAAAAGTTGAATAATGTTTTTAGTATTCCAGTCACGAGAAATTTAATTTATTTTATTTTAAGGTTAAATAATGGCGCCGAAATGTATGTAAAACTTTATAAAAGTTCATAATAATTACATAAATTTACTTAACACAACAAATTAGGATAGCGCGAAAACAAGTACTAACTAGAGCAACATTTATCCCACAGGGCCGAACGGCCCAACTTCACCTTTCGGAATCTTAATTTCAAATTATGCAATTCGAATCTACACTAAAGTCATGATATATTATTCCGGAGGATATCAAAATCAAGAAAGTATAAAATAAAATGATGGATACTCTATAATTAAGGACTTAAATGTGTCTTTCGAATAAAACTTCTTTACGCTACTCTTTACGGTCCTTCTAACTGCGATTTATGCTTCTCTCGCATCACATATATTTTGAGAATCTAGACTACTTCAGATACCATTTTTCTCAATATATCTCGGAGGCCACTAAACATCTGTGATATATTCCATTAAACTTTTGGCTAATAACCATCTGACTGTAGATTTATAAGAAGTCGTTTTCTTTTCGCAGGCGCCGTGCAAACATATTGCTATATACATTGAAGATGACGGGGTATCCTTTTGAGATTTGATGACCGCTTCACTTTATGCTTTATATCCAGATTATACCTACATCTTAAAAATCTTCTTTAGAGTTGAGATTCCATTGTATCTTTTTTATTTATAACCGCATTGTTACATAAAAATTAATTTTGAAAATTTATGAAACCAAGAATTTCCGACTATAACGTCGTAAAGTAAATTTACACTCACTTCGTTATTACGTCTTAATTTAGAAAATGTATAGGTTTATTTTGTTAGATATTTTTGAATAAAACAAAAGAAAGCCGGGTATCGTCGAAGTGTACTTAACCTCAATTAAAATAAAATGTTGAAACAGCAAACCAATTTTAAAGACATTAAAGAAACAAAGTTAAAGCATGTTAAACCAACACGAGCTTTTTTGAATATGTTACTTGGGTAAAAAGGAAGAAAACAAGTAACGCTGAAGTATCGATTGTACCTATAGCTTTTTATAATGGAATTTTTTTGGCTAAATTAAACCGGTGTAGCAGTCAATTCAGAATGGAACGGAAAGGAGGTTTTTATTTGTTTTTCTAAGTTATTCTGTAATATTCCTTACCAAGTTAAGGCTTATATTAAATTCAGGTGAATTGTCAAATTTGTTATTTTTATTGTTAGCACTTGACGATTTGAATTTCGAAAATGTTGTAAGGTAGGGCTACTTATTCGAAAATTTTTTAATTAAAATGGTTAACATTTTCCACGAAGTTAATACAAAAACAAACAAAATTTTATTCAAGAATACTAAATGTTGAAAATTGTAAAGAGCTAACAAAAACTTTTTTAATATTACCTAACTCTATAGATGATAATGTGTTTAATAATTAACTACATCCACAGTGTTGTTATTCAATAAAATAAAACTTTACTTTTAACTCATCTTACTTTACCAACTAATATTAATTTTTGTTTTATATACAAAATGAGGACGTTGATTGCACCTAATTAAAAATTTATTTACAAAGTAACTTTGCGAAGAAGTTACACTAAAAATTTACTGTGTTTAATAAAAGTAAAGTGTTCTATTTTCCTCAAACACTGATTGCTCAGTAATTATGGTATAATCGATGACGTAAATTTAACCGCAGTAAATAGATTCAATAATAATTATAAAAATTAAGTTATTAAAATCAAAATAGTTGAATTATTGGTATCAAAGGTTTCCATTTTCGTAATTGGATTAACCAAATCGAAATAGCAATATTATTATTGCAACAGTGTGTAATTATAATTTTTTGTTTGTGGATATAATTCAAAAGCAACAAAATTACAAAAATGTTGATACAAAACACCAATATTATGGTTTAATAACTTGACGTGCCGGTTGATTTACAATAATTGAACTTAGATATTTATTTAGAATTAACCAGTATTTCGGACATAATAGTATTAAAAATTGATATCAATTTGGTCAAAGCAAAGGCTAAAAATTCATCAGTTTCCTCTTTTGTAATTGCTTTTTTACTAAATTGTGTTTATTTTCTGTTAATAATCTTTGAAGGGCCATTAAAATGTAAAATACGCTTTAACTATATCCGAAATTGATTAATTTAAATAAACAATCCGTTTAAAATTGGCTATCTCTTTATGTATTTATTTATTTATTTATTTCATCAAACGACAAAACGACAATCAATTATAAGATGAATATTTATTGTTTTACAATACATTTTGATACTGGCTTATTGGAATGGGCGAGAAGGAAAAGCTTCGACGACAAAATTTGATTTAGCCGTATTATAAACAATTATTTGTCAGTTATTTATTACTAATTAAACATTATTTCAAAAACATTAATAAATTATACAGTCAAAACTCTTTAAATCGACTCTCTGTAATTCGAAATATTTTCTACATCAAATTATTTATTTGGCACATGCAACCAAATAGGGTTTTGTTCTTACTCTCTAACTCGAACTCCCCCTAATTCGAATACATTTTAATGCATTTAGAGAATTCGATTTAGAGAGTATTGACTATATTATTTTATTCGCACTGCTAGCTATTTTGTTGAATGCCAAGCCTATTTGGTATAGCCTTAAAAATGGCTCAGTATAGTGGGTAGTTGAATTTCTTAATGCCCTTACTGAAATTTAAAATGTCCTTTATTCCTTTCCTCGGAACCCCCCGACCAGTCAATTGCAGTTTTTGCAATTGTGGTGATACCAATCTTTTGCATTAAGTGACTTAGAGATTGTGCAAAGTCAAATCAAGAGCCTTTTATTATAGGCTACACTACAGGATACTTCAATATGCTTAGTGATGGTCAATCACTTACTGGTTAAAACTTGAACAAAAATCTTCAAGTCGTCTGCATAAAGTACGAGTTGCGGATACAGAAAGCAGCAAATTATGTAGTTTATAGCAATAATGAAAAGCAAGGATTGATGTGAGAACTCTGGGGAACTCCGGTAGTAGGTACAAGAGATATCAAGTAAAACAATCTTAATTTTTACAATTATTACGGATTGCTGCTTCATGTATTTTGGTGGATTCAGTCGAAAGCCTTGGTGAAATCACATTCGTTACAAAGCCGGAATAGAATAAATGGACCATGCGGTTCCCAAATATCAGCAAATTAGTACTGGTAGAGCAATCACTTGCCGAAATAGTTGTTAACTATACTTTCAAAGATCTTAGAAATCTGTGTCAGGACATCAGTCGGGCGATAATTTTGTAACGGAATCTCTAGGGCATGATTTAAAAATTGGCACGACAAATGACTCTTTCCACTTAGCGAGAAATACTCCGAGGCTAGGAACTCATTGAAAAGTATCCAGAGAGGAAACGCCAGCTTTCTCGCGAATTTCTTCAAAATTACAGAAGGTAATCCTTCCGGATCAAATCCCTCGCCACCATCCAGCTGTCGCAACTTATCAAAGACTTGCAGTTTGCTTACCCGACGCAAGTTAGTATCCCCTGTGCCACTCAAGAAGACGACAACGGTCGTCATCTGGAGAGGAAAAGTAAAAAAATTGAGTGAAACTCAAATGATGAATAATTAATGAATTGCTATATCCAAGGACAAATAAAGAGCTGATAGAAATGGATAATTTATATAATACTTAAGGTTGCATGCGGTTACTTCTGCCGACAATAAAAATTACGCCAATGAAAATGTTTAAAAATTGAAATCAGCCTGAAAAACAAGTATTAGTGTTGATGTTGATTGTGCAAAAATATTACTCATTTCTAAAAATTACCGAAATTATGTTGATGTAATCTTAGTAATTATTGTACAGTGTGGTATTTTTACAAAATATTTAAATATAAAATAAATGCTGCTAATACGAATATGAGTAGGCAGGTAGGTAATAAGATAAATATTTATGTAAAAAGGTCATACAGTAGTATGAGTTGACGTGAAAAAATTATGATAAAGCACAGAATTTTCCAGTATAAGTTTTAAGGTCAAATATATCACGAAACAATGGCAATGTTGAGAAAAGATTTTTATCTATACGGCAAGAAAACAGGAATTTAGGTAGCAGAAAAAAATATTTAGCAAGACGCATTTTAAAAATCTCCCCTTGCTCTTTATATCCTATCCTTTATAAGTTCAAAATACTCACAAAATCAACATAAACTTATAATAATTATTGTAAACAGTGAAAAAACACGAAATATTTATATTTTACTTTTTTGTTAAACATATTTAATAAATGTGATGTAAAATTTACGATTAATTTATGACTTGACAATATGATCATTCAAGTCACGCAAGAATGAATTTTTGATAACAAGATCTGTTTGTTATCAAAATGTATTACCTACTCGAAAAATTTTGTTTTAATCAGTAAAAAAGCCAACTCAATTCTATTTTAGATTTCCCTATCGAATTTCAACTTAACTCTCGCCACACGTAAACAGCCACTAGGAGTATCGAAAAGTTGAAGCTATATTTGGAATTAATTTTTTTATCACTTTTTCTGTTAGCTATAGAGTAATATCGGAATTGCTACACCACTTTTCGAACTTAATGTGTTAATAATATTTTTGCCAATGCTATCCGGTTGTAAAATTGTTATAGGATTAGCAATTAAGAATGCGATAATTCTTTCGAGTTAAAGCGCTTGAAATAACTCAAAATTTTAGTGCTCCTATAAAATATACATACGGTAGGTGTCCTTTTTAGTCAATTTATGGAAAGCTTTCGGTGCTAAGAAATATTCGCTTTTAGTATTGGACGTTCCGACGCAAGGTCCCATGCAGACATTATTTAGCATTACAATTTTAATTGTTAACTAAAACAAACTAAAATTTATTCACTTCGCCGAATCAAAACAAATGTTAATTTCTTACGGACTAATTAATGTTACAATTAAAAATTACTGAAAAGTTTCACAAAAACAATTCTGTAGAAAATTGTATTTGAACTTGTCAAAAAATTTTTATAATTAGTCTACTCATCATAATAGCCCGAAAAAATAAATTGTTGGGCTCATTCTGACATAAATGTAATTAATTGTAAAATAATGAATTCAAGCACCGTAACAACTTCAGTGTAATTCATGCTATTTATACCCTGCAAAACAACAACTTGATATAATTCTCACGCACTGTAAATACGTATACTGTCCAACATTTTGCTGAACGAGTTTTCAAACTTCCAGTTATTCTAACAATTTAACACGTCTATACAGAAATTGTATTTATTAAACGAAATTATGTCAGATAGAAAGCTTTACAGTAAAATATATTTAAACTGATTTACTATAATTTCCCAAAACTTACTCAAAATACATAATTCAGTTTATAATTTGTAATATTACGTACAGAGTGTTGCAAAAATTTTGAGATTCATTTTTAACACTTAGATTTTATGAGCAACCCCTATGTGGGAAGTCAAGCCAAACGAAGTTGACTTAATTAACGTAGTCAGCTTTTCCAATCGATTAAGTATTTGGGGCCAGTGGTGCTCTTACTGATTTCAAAACTTTCTGTACTTACATCTGAACAAAAAAATACATATGACATATTGGTGAATGCTTATGAATCGCATTTGATCAATATTGTTTATTTAAGTTTGTAAATTTTAAAGCAACACCTTGTTTTATTATAAAATAATTTATATAATATGTTATAATATAACTTCTATTGTTTTAGCGTTTTTAACAGGACACAAAAAAGGAAAACCAAGGTTTTTATTTGTTTTACGAAACGAGGAGTTGAAGGAAAATTTGGTTTTAATTGCGGGCTAAAATAATTCTTTCGGGGACCGCAAGTAAAACAGCATTGGTTTATGTATAATAAATTTAAAAATACGCTAAAAAGTTAATTAGCAATTCAAAAATCAATACGACCACCTGGTATGTTAATACTAATATTTTTGTTCTGAAAAGTGCGGTTTTTGCTCAATTTACTTTATACAAAAGTGACTTATTAAAATATTACTATCGCATTTAAGTTACATAAAATTTGATTTAATGTTCCTTTCCCAGTTTTATTATGTAACGTATTAATCTTCATCTTAATATAAAATACTAACAGACTTTATAATAAATTGACAAAAAGTTAAGCTAAAATTTAAAATTTTAAAATCTTTACAAAAACTGGTTGTATAAAAGAAGCAATAGATGTGGCGAGATAGTTGCTGGCAGGCGGCAGGACAATAACTTGAGCAGCGGAACTGCGGCCAGAATAATGCACCGCAGCAGGCCATAAAGAATGACTTGTGATCCGGCCTACCCGTTAATTATATAGCAGCGCCTTTAGAAGGCAAACACAATTATCCTTAAAGGTGCTCTATTCTTGTGTACGGTCGATCCATCTACTGGAACACGATCCCATTGTGTATAAACATCAAACTGTTTTTGTCAATAATTTCTTAAATGTGTACTTTTTTGCACACACTGTGTTTCAAGTTATAACCTCATTTATTTACATATTTTTTTAAATTAACAGACTTACGCTTTGATTTAAGACTTTTTAAGTGGGCGGTCTATTTTCTAATTTTTCATTACATTAAATTCCTCTTAAATTAAATACTACTTATATTTTTTCTTAATTAATGTAAAACGCTCGCCATGTTTTAACTTTTTATAATTTAACAGAGACAGAATACATATTTCAATCTACTAATTTATTAATATTAGCAAACAGGGCTTCCATTCAACAAAAATAATTTGTTACATGCAGTCAGTTATATTTTAATTTAACATAACCTCACTTCATATACTAAAACTTCGGGCGGTAAAATAACTCCCAGCAGACTTCATTAGTAATTGTGAAATTGAAGTTTTATCCTTAAAAGAGATGATATAGTATGAATATCATGGATCCTGCAATAACTGGAATGCCAAATGCTGCTTACAAGCATTTATTTTATTAAATTTTCACAAATGATTGTGTTCGTTTTTCAAGTTGTTCCTATACTACTTGGCAAATGAAATTGCTAGTAGCAATTTGAAAATATTTCGAATGAACAAAAATACAATTTTTAATAAAATTTTGCAACATTTTTTTAACAAATAAACTCACATCAAAACGCCCACCACACATTGGATATTTATATTAACAATTTTTTTTATTAGAGATTTTAATTTTCTGCAAAATTAGATATTTTTCATTTTATATTACTTCGTTGTTAATTAAACGGGCAGGAAAATTACTACCTAATTGACAAGCGTCATAAAAACTGTAAAATTACAGTTTTTCTTTCAAAAGCTCAATAATAATTTCGAACAAAAAATAATTATTATAAAATCAAATTTTTCACCTCAAAAATGCCTTGCATTTTAATTCCAGTACCTAGCTATAGCTATTTTATCAGCAAATGAACTAAAGTGAACGTGAAGAGAGTAAGCAGAGTTAAGTCAAAAAACGAATTGAATTTAATGTAATTTTTTAGTAAAAGTTCAAAATAATGACTCGGAGAAAATTGGTTTTCAATTTAGTACACCTGTCACCAAAATGTTTCTTGAAATATTTTTATAATGTAAAAAATTGTGAGGTCTGAAAATTGGTATTCTCATTTTGTTACGTAAACTGATTACTTATCTCTCGAATTTAATATTTTTAAATATTGATAAACAAAATATAAGAAAAATATTTAAAATTTTTTCAAGCGGAAATATGTATCAAACATAAATTTGCTACTACAGAAATTCTTGATATATACAAATACAATATCAAAAGCGATTTTGTGTTTACTAGAGCACGAACATGAGAAAGAGCAGTACTAAGCTTATGTTTGTATTGCTCTAAATGCATGTAATATATTTTTGAAATCTTTCAGATCAAACACGTTCGCCAATTAAAATATATTGGTTTCCCTTTGGGGTGTTTAAGTAATACGTAAACTAAAGTTGAATAAAATTAATAAACAGGCAAGATGCAAATTTTTGTGCTGTGCAACAATTTTTCACTTTAATTAAATTTATTATAGGCGTGCTTTATCATTGGAGACACAAAGTTCTTCTGTTTGTGAGTGCAAAATATTATAGTAACCACTACAAAGGCTAAATTACATGCAAAATTGCGCTTTACTTATAATTGACCTGATTTTCATTTACAATTATTATTACATTGGAGTTATTTTGGAGCCATGAAAAGTGTGATGGACTTGATTTAAAAACAATTGGTCGTTTTTTACGATAAAATTAAGTTGGCTTTTACAAAGGGTTAAAAGCAATCCTTTGTATTTGCTAATGTAAATGTAGATTTTAACCTTTCTGAGTTTACACTTTTCATTCATAAACAATCCCTATTGTACTTGACAATAAAATTAGCATACACTCTCAATATACTTTTTCGAAAAAATAAACAATTGTTTTTGAACTTGATATATTTCTATGATATACTATATATAACAATTAAAATATATAGGTTTGAAAATCAGTCAAATGGTGTGATGTTATTGGTGGTTTTACACGACAAAGCTAATTTCGTGATCACAGATACTTTGAACTAACTTTTTTTTTTATTAAAATAAACACTTCAATAAATAGAAAATTTAATATATAGTATAGCCTAATGATGTCTTAGTGTAGTAAAAAATATTTGGAAAATTATGCTTACACTATATTCTATTTGTGGAAGCTTTTTGGATTAAAAAAACAAATTTTTCTTAGAAAATTATCTGTTATAACAATTATTCTAAAATTATTTTCAAGATTTAAAAATCTAATTCCTAAAATGTTTGTTCGGTCAGAACTTGACTCACGAACATACTGAAAAAACATGGAATACGAATAAAGAATTCAGGTGTTTGACCAATTACCGTCCTTGGCCTTCCTGCAGATGAACAGGCATATTATATACACGAGTTTGAATTATTCAAGTTTGTTCTAAAAGATAAATTTAGTCTTGATGAAGTATTAATTTTCATTTATTCCTAAATAATAAGTTGCAGATAATTAAATTATACAAAAGATATTTGTAGTTGTTTTCCTTACCAATTATTTATACATAAATTTTAATTAGTTTTTTTTCTGCTCAGTCGTACTGTTTTTTTAACGAATGTTGTGACTCTCGTACGAGTGGTGTGAATAACGATTGAATAAACTTTAACACTCAAAATTTAAACGGAACGTCTTTTTATGTAGAATGTATAGCCATATATCTGAGAGTAGTATCTAGTGTTTGATCTTACAACTACTCTTCAAATCTTGAACTTGGAATAAATTTTAAATTATAAGCATTTGCTTCGACTTGATTCATACCACCCTCTTATATTTGACTTCTTATTTACTGTGGGTTACATAGCTCATTTCATAAATTTTACATTATGCAAAATATCAAAGGGGTCAAGAGGTTAGAGATGTGAAAAAATTAATAATAGTGAAGATAAGAGACGCTCTAGTAAGGACGAAAAAATGGAAAGGACTCTCCAGGATTCTCCTTTGTATGTTGCCATT
This sequence comes from Cantharis rufa, assembly GCA_947369205.1. Lineage (NCBI taxonomy): Eukaryota > Metazoa > Arthropoda > Insecta > Coleoptera > Cantharidae > Cantharis > Cantharis rufa. The sequence continues at coordinate 91,545,530 of OX376303.1, forward strand.
TAGGTAGCATACCTAATATTCAGAGATAAAACGATAGATTGCAGAATAAGTTGCTGTATTAGGTGTTACAGATACAGGACGAAGGACACTGACGAAACTGTCGTTAAAATACTGAAAGGGCAGTGAAGACATTTTGTTTGAAGTACAATTAGTATATTTAAATTTATTTAAATAAAAACCGAGGTTTCACAATACAGAAAAGATAGTAATTTTCGGTACAATCAACGGAGGAGGTTCAGTGGATAAGAATTCCACACTGCCACCCACACAGGCTGGTGGTACAAATATTTCCTCTTTCCTAAAATAAAAATTGGAATTCTTTTTCGAGTTTTATTCGTCTGTTTTTTGCCTCTTCAGATTTTTGTCGTGATCGGGAAGATGTTAAAAAAAACAAACAAGTTCAAACAAGCGAGTAACATCGTTTGCCTATTTATCATCGAGAAATATGGTGGACAATATATAAATTTCTAAAACATTTCTATCTTTACAAATCCTATACCTTTGATTAAAATTATTAAATTGAATGAATAATAAATAATAATTATGTAAAGACTGCAAAATATGAATATACAAATCTTCAAGGCGAAAGCTATTGTTTAAAATACAAAAATATTATTTAATTTAAAAATTCTATTAAAAAAGCTCCACTTGAATAACACAATGAACATAAAGTTATTAAAAATATTCTATGTGTTAAATTAGCATTTTGAAAGTATGATTCTAATAACAGTTTTCAAATTTTAATTATTACATAATTTTTTTAGTGTCCTCTGAGTATGTATAACTGACTAATAACACCTCAAGCTATAATTTTGTAATGTAATAACTAGTAAGAATAAAGCTCAGTGATTAGTTTTGTGTATTGGAATAATTTTCTTTTATTTAACGGGAAGTTTATTTGTTCTTATTTTTTCTATTGAGGGTTAACGCAATAAGTTTATTAAAACTCCAATTAAGTAATTGCTAATGAGCACTTCAATACAAAATAAGGTAACTTAATTATTTTGATACTTTTGATAATCAAGTTTCCTTTTATCGAATTTAATTTAATTGGACCTATTAAATAATTAACCAATAAGTATTATTATAACGAACACAGTACATAATACGTACATAATAATAAAAAAAATATTATTTTATATTTCGGACTTTTGCAAAATTGGATGATAAAAAAATTTCTTTACGCTTCGTACGTCTAAATGTGGATGTGCTATAAAGCTGTAAACAAATCTTATTAAAATACAAAAAACAGACTACATATTCATTAATCACTGTAACTGAAACTAACAGAAATTTGTTCTTCTAAGAATGGAGTTGGCGATGAAAACGTTGAATTTATGTTACTATTTTCTAATTTTGTAAAACATCTTCTGGCGTATCAAGAAAAAGCATTTATGAAGAGCATGTGTGGTTTTACAGAAAATCTTTTGAATTTGCCACCTCATTATTTTAATTAACGTGGAAGTACTGTTTTATATACATTTAAGTACATTTCAATGTAAAACTTATACATCAAACAAATAAAAAATTTCACAAAGCTTGTTTGTAGTAATTTTGCTAACTAATACTTTAAAGCTTGCTGTAATACCTCTTGAGTTATTTTGAGCTTGTAAATTTACGTATTCTAAATACCTAGTTTTACATGTTTAAGTTTCGAGCTATTATTGTTACTAATTAAGTCCCTATATTGCTTACTAACATTTTGTATATTCTGCAAATTAAAATAAATCTTCTTAATTATTATTGTTTATTTTTATCATTATAAATTAAAAATCATGCACATAAATTTTTAAAAGGGTATCTATTGCATGTTCGTGCGACCATTAAAAAAATCGTGAAGAAAATAAAAGGTTTGTAGAATCTGGGTAACCACTTAGAAACGGTAATGTAAAGTACTGTTTTAAGGGTTGCAATACTAAATGTGCAATAAAAATCTATTAGATTTTGAGATAACTGCGGCTTTTAAGTATAAATAAATTTTTTATTACAAAATTCATTACTTAGAATTGCCAACAATAATTTTGCTTATTGTAAAACAGAGGAAAAGCTTTTTAAATGGTGATGAAAATTTAGTAAACAACCTAGTCCTTAACTGGCGTTTTTCAAATTTTAATTTAACCTTATAAAATTTAAAAACAATCAGAGATGAAAACAAAGCAAACAATTTAAGTTTAGAAACCTGTATCAAAGCAGATAGAGAACAAATATGTTGCTAGATTACTATTTACTTGAAATACGAAAAGTTTCTTTAGTCCATTCAAGCAAAAATTATTCTTTGTTTTTGTAGCTATTCAAACAAATACAAATTTTTTACAAATATGTAAAGCATAAAAAGCAAAATTTTCAATTTATATTTGGATTATTAATTACATGTGACAAACATAAAATGTAAACGAGAGTTGTTACAAAATAAGCAAACAAAGAAAATCTTAATTAGAAATCATAAAATTGGAACATAATTATGTAATACCGCAAACTTACATAAGACATTTGAGAGGCAATATGAAAACTTACAAATAATTTTTTGTCATGAAAATTTTTAATTTAAATTTTGTATAAAAAATATTAATTAAGAATAAATTAGTAAATTTCTTCCGTTGAACAAAAAATTGTTGACACAGTAAATGTAGGTTCTAATCAATCAATTAGAATTATTAAATGAAAAAATGTATGAACCCTAACGGCTAATTAATTAAACGTAACTTTTTATTACGTTAATTTTAAGTAACTTTTTGAAGTTAAAAAAGTTTCCGTAATTTATTTATTTTAAAAATGTGTTGGGTTTATAATTTAAATTTTATATAATTAAAAACTTCAGCGTATAATTATATATGTGTGAAAGCCAACATTTTTCACTCGCTTTTAATATATCACGTAGCTACCCCCTTCGATTGTTAAGTGTATTTATTTTTTATTTTTAATTAATTATTTTTTGTAAAAAATATTGCATTTCAAAGTTACGAGAATAGAAATTCGAGCATTTGAAATAACATTTTTAATTAACAACCGTTTATTAAATTGCGTACATATTTTTATACAGAAAGTTTTCATTATGATTTAGCAGAAAGTACCAGTGTCGTTTTCATTTGTTTCAATCTATATAACCCACGTGATTAACAATTTATGTTTAATATTAATAGTTTATTTATGACTAGCTGGTAAAGATTATGTGCTGCTTAACATTAATTTAAATTATTAGATTAAGTTACCGGCAGTGTGTGTAAAGCTTAAAGCGAGGAGTTACGAAGAGAGAAACCACGGTTCAATGGCTGGCTGCGCCGACTATACTGCTGTGACCTAAAGTCCAATTTCGATCTATGAGTTATGCATCTAGTCAGATTAGCACCCTACCAGAATATTATTAAAGTCCTCACTTGTCCAATAGAGAATTTTTGGAACACCACAATATACCTACATAATATATTGTAATGATTTTTCTTAAAATGTAAACTCTTTTTGTATAACGTCGTATTGATTTTCAGCAACCATTCATCATTAAGAATGAAAACCAATCTCTTCCACAAATTGATATTGATCTAAATAATCTAATAATTTCAATTAAGGATAGACAATAAGTATTTTTTAATAAACTGAAATTTGTTTACCTTAACTTCCTTAAATCCTTCAGACGACTTTCTATGTCAAATTTAAAAAATTTTCACTAAAGTTTGACGTCCATTCCATTTGAAAACAATTCAATTACTTTATAAAAAAAAATCGATGTCGTTTTACAGAACAATGCATTCGTTTTAATAATAAATTTTAGAGTGTATGTATTTTCTTTGATGATCAAATGCAGAATGCCTGTCATTGTACACTTGTTTCTATTTGTAATACTTTCAATAGAAAGGCAAAAATTACTTTATCAGTTGATTTAACTTGAATATATTATGTTTTTCTTATTAATTCTCGAATTTTAAAGTAATTTTTATAATAATTCATCAATTTATTTTTCATATCTTCCACTCGACTTAAATTTCAAATATTCACAACACGATTGCCATCAGTTATTTAAAATTTTAATTATAATATACAATACTACCTACATAATAAAACATATGAAAAAAATTTTTCCTTGAGGCATTGTACTGTTCAACTCAAGCTTTAATGTTTTCTTTAGTTAGTTTACTTCACGGCTCTCGCACGCCGTCTGGAGTTTAACATTATCGAATATATTTTGGACCTACAAATTTTATTAAAAAGTAGAAATACACTTTGGTTAAGCCTTTCAATTGTCGTAATAACATTGTGGTGGAAATAGAAGAAAAGTTTCACTGGCACCTACACATTCAGCTACACATTCAGTTTCTTAGCCTGCAAGAGTTTTCTTTCTTGTTGACTGCAACTTACCGTTAGTCAAGATGACACCTTATGTAAATGTATCAAAGTTGTAATAAATCGAGAAGTGGAAAACTGAATCTGGATTTAACGTAATATATCATCAGTCTTACAGTTCCTATGAGCATTTCACAGAAATAAATTGTGGATTGGATTGCAAGTAAGAGCAAATGACAAAATGTCATGGGGAAAAATAAACATTAAAAAAAAATTAAGATGAAAAGTTAAACTGTTTCTTCAGAAAGCTATGTTCAAGACTATTTTTGAATCTACCAAATAGAGAATGGTTTAGAATTCCTACATAGAGATCCTCCAGAGGTTACATATAAAGTACTAGGTATAATAGCGAATATCCCATGACACCTTTCTATTGCGGTTATACAACGTGACCTGTGCATATGCTGAATAAAAAGGAAGTCAAAAAAGCAGTGCAAAATATTGCGAACATCTTAAAGTACATCTGTATTACCTTGCAGTGCAGATCCTGCTCATAAGAAGGAATAGAGAGAAACATAATTATGTACATTTAACTAAATTGAAATCAGTAATTTGCTAAATATGTTGTAAAGCGATCTATCTGATCTATCGATGAATCTAGCAAATATTAAGAAAATTAATAATTTTAATGTATTAAAATCAATTTCGAGAATTTTGGTGATCTGGTGGAAAGTTTCAAGTTTCATTAGCTTCTATTCGGTCGGCTATTAGATAGGTAAAATGTAAATGTAACTGCATAACAGTTGGTAAATAAAGAAATAATTAATATATTAATTAAAAATATTTTAAGAGCTTTCAAAATATTTTATCTTTGTTAATGAAACGCCAGCGGTGCTGATGGCATTGTTTACACTATTGCATTGTTATAATTATAAGAAAAAAGTATATTTCAGGGCATTGTTTTATAAAAGATTTGATGTAAAAAGCTTTTGTCCACATTTTTTGAAACGTAATCTTTTTAATGTTTCCTTGAAGTAAACAACAAATTAGTTTTAAATTACATGTACCTACCTATGGAAGAAATTTTGTAAGAAATTATTGATTGCAATTAATGTAAAAGCTACAATAAATTTGATTCTATATAAAGTGCTTTATGAAATGATAAAATGACTGCGAGTATTACTTCTTTTAAATTAAAAAATATGATTACGTGTTGATATCCAAAACCATTTATTTGATTATTTGTAAGAAAATTCAATTTGTTTTCGTTTACAAAAGAAAAGTAATACTATTTAACACAAAAGCAAAAATTTGTAACCTACTTTGTGACATTACCTACTACTAGAATGTGTAGATTGCGTGTTGGAATGAAGGAAGGTGAATAATATAGAAGTAGATTCTTGCAATACCACAAAAAGTAACATTTTATTTGGCTGGCATAATTCGCTTTTGAAAAGATCGATATCAACAGTTGCGTCTAATGTGTCTTGGCAATCCCCCGGTAACGACTTTTAAATTGTTATCCTGGCTTCGTCTACGACCATCATTATACGAATCTCCCTATTCCAAGCTGCTATATTTTCTTAAACCAGTTATGTAGATATTACTAGTATCGTAAAAGACAGTTACCAATGTGTTTTAAGTTGTTACTAAAATATACAGAAAATTTAACATCTAATGTTCTTTTCGAGTTTATCCTCCCCACGCATAATAATCCCAATAAATTTAGAACAGAGAAATTCTCAAAGACGATTGAACATCTATTTTTCTATGTCAATTGAAAATCAACAAGGGAAAGTCGGTGGTTTCAAGACCGCTATAGAAGTGCTGGTTCAGCATTATCGATCACTCAAACGACTGGAAACGATTTATTCCCAGGTGGATACGAAAGTGACACCATATAAAAAACACGCATTCTTAATATGCTGCCTTCCATATCCTAAGAAATTTTTCACATACTGGGCATAACCATCAAATGAACAAACCGGTCAATTTACTGATTGATGCAGTGCTACCAAAATCGATAAGAAGGGCACTATAAATCTTAAATGAGTGCAAAAAGAGTGAAACTGAAAACTACGGTATACAAAGTGCTTATTGACGGTTACGTACTTTTTGTTATAACTAAAAATCAAATATAATCCTGAAGGAATTTTAAAACTTTTTCCTACCATTTTTTTATTATACAAAACCACAAAGCTTGAGATTAAAAAATTGTTATTATTATTATTTGCATGTTTTTAATATTACAACATAAACCAAACAAAAATTATGTAACATGTTTATATTTAATATATTAAAAGCCAGTTTTATAACTTGATAATTTAATTTCAAAATTTTGTTAATTTAATATGACGAAAAATACTAAAATTTGTTTACAAAATTTATGTTTGCGATTGTGAAAAACATTGTAAAGTGCGTCGATATTGTAAAAATGTATTCAATAATTTAATAATTTTATATCGGTTTGCACCATTTGCATTTGGATTTTCATTTGACATTTTGTTTAGCACTTCGGACTGTGATTGATTGACAAGTTCAAAAGAGTGCAACAGCGATTCTAGCTGTTTCAGTTTGAAGGTAGCTCATGATAGTTTGAATCGACAGTAATTGTTGTTGATTGCCCACTACTATTTTTTTTGTGGGGCTTTATAATGAAGCTGGTGGTGCTTCGGCTATGTAGATGTTTCACATTTAAATATTATTTATTACATGATTATTTTGATTCAACTGTCGGATTAGATAGCCATACTAAATTATTTGTGCGATTTACTTTTGAATAACGTCAAAAATGTTAATTTAATTCTTGTTAAGTTAATGGCTATGTCGCATCGAAAAATCCGGAAATTTAAAATTTAGCTTTTGGTTCAGCAATCTTTGCAACAATTCAAATACAATGTAACACAAAATTATTTGAAACGTAAAATCCATGGTTAGCTGGTTTACCTAATTTGTTTTTCTACTTTAAAACATCATTTTAAAATTCAGTTACCAATTAGCTTACCGTACTTCTACTTTTATTTGAAATTATTGAAAACAAAGATTGTTTATAAAATTTTCGCATTATATAATTTTTCGAATGTTGCAACTTTTTAAATGAAGCGATTAAACTATAGATGAACCAAAATATTTTCGCTGATTTTGGAAATTGTCAATTTTGAGGTTTAGATTTTTCACAATAAAGTCGGTGAATTGCTCATTCTATAGAATTATAGAATTGCTCATTCTATTGACTGTGCGTGGCATCGATGTAGATAGGTGCAATGATGTGTTTTAGTGAGTGACGCCGGCAGCAGTCGACTTCTACTCGTGCTACTGCTAACAACGTATTATATATTTACTTTAAAAATTTTTTTGAAGTTTTACATTCAACTAAATTTTTGTACAAGCCAATCTCTTATATTTCTACCTTAAAACATCTAATCACCAATGATATATCATTGTACCAACTGGTGAGCTATTTCTACTTATTTTTAAATTGCATAATTATTTTTCATGCGACATTACATGGGCAATTTGTTTACAGTAAATATTAATTAATTATTTTAATGTATGACTTAACTGAAATTAGTGAATAAGTCTGTCACTGACATAATTTAACAATTTTTTTAAATTTTAGAAGATATTGTATAATTAAGAGGCAAATATAATGTTTGCTTTAGTTAACTAGTTTATTATTATATCGAAAATGTAAAAGAAAGCTTTAAATGCGAGTGGATCATGGACAATCAATTGTGATGCTAGTGAAATTGAAGGAAAACAATTGAGGAGGATTTTAGCAAATAACGTAATGTAAATAAAATTGTAAGCACGAACTGTAAAATAAGAGTACGTCAACTTCCTGCAGGAGATAATTTGACTATAACTATGACATTACTATCAAAAATGGAGGACTTCAGCCATCATAAATTTACTCTTGGATGTAAAGCTTAAAATTTAAATTTTATACAAGTCCATTATTTGTCATGTAATCAATTAAAAAATAGCCCATTAAATAGCAAAATTCTCATTAGTGGATAATTCTATTTTTTACTTGAAATTTATAAAATATACTAAAACTTCCATTTCACAGTTTTATCTCTAAAACTAATAGTAAAAATGTTTTAAATACACAGCAATAATGAACCGCGTGACCGCTAACGTCCATTACCCGTGATTAGACAAACTTATGTGAATTGCGTGTTAGAGTTAAAGCCCTTCGGACTTATGTAAAAAGTTTTTGTTGTTTTTACATGACTTCGAATTATTTTGGAGTTATATGAAATTAGCATCCGATAGTTTTACATTTACACTATCAGATGGTGCAAAAATCTCGATTTGACCAAAAGTAGAGTAAAGAAATTTACGAATTACGACGACGAAAAGTAAGTGATTTGTAAGTTAAAATTCTAGAATTAACCACAAAATCAGAATAATTTTATTAAAATATAAAAAAATAATAAAGAAGTAAGAGAGGTAGTGCGCAATAAGATAATCATTGTCGAGCGTTGTCAAAACTACCATATTAAGATGTTAATGCCAAAATTTGAAATACATAATATATTTGATTGAAATACAATATGTACAGTTAAATATACAGTGCATAGTTGAAATGTGCACGAGAACACTAACTAGCAGGTCGTTTATTTTAACTGTTTGCAAATCTTAAAATAAAATTTTAATACCGAGCTTCGTTTACATAAATATTTTTTTAATCACGTAATAACTACCATCACCTTTGAATACTTATAATAATTTTGTAGCAATGCAAATGAATAAAAATAGCTTTTGCATGCACAAGCTGTTAAAGCGGTAAACGTTAACAATTTTCATTTTTGGTATGGCGTGATTCGATCACTGCGATGATAGAAGTACTTACTCCAAATGTCTAAATAAATAGGCTTTTTTATTAAAAACTCATTGAAAACGTATTTAACGGGCACTTAATTTACTTTTATTATGATATAAATTAAATAACGTTGGAAATAAGTATTTCAATATAAATATCTTGAAATACTTGAACGATAAATTGCTTATGCTTACTGGCTTAATTAGGCTGAATCTGTCTAAATTCTATAGAAGGTACGGATTTTAGCAAACACATCATTATCCTGCTTGTAATAAGTTGACCGCTACAATAGTAATTAGATGTCCTCATTAGAATTGAAATACAGTCTTAAAACACCATTTTAGCCATCATGAAAATTTATTTATTATATTTACGTCATCTAATTCTTTCAGCAGTATTTTGCTCATTACTGGACATCAGCCCATTTCACTTGCTACATGACATGTATTTCATTATTAATTTTAAATAAGTAAGTTTATATAAAATTATCCAGCAAAAATTTTGCCAAATCATATTATTTATACAGTTGAGCACTTTGTCGGATTAGAATCTATCTACAACCTTAAAACTTTAAATAATTGAAACCAATAAAATTCCAATTAGGTTTAGAATGTCAATTGCTTAAAATAATTTTGCACTCAGTTCTATTGTAAATCAAATACTTTGTGTTATCAATTTAAAAAAAGTTCTGTTTATACAAGGAAGCCTTTAAATTTAATGTTATTAAGTGTTCAGTTTCAGCTAGACCACGTATTAGATTAAATTAAATACATTTGTATTGTAAATTTAAAATTCTGATTAATCTTTCAACTCTTACGTTTAAAGAATTAATAAATATTAGATCAATAAATTTAAATACTTTAAACTTTTTTGCAAAGTTAGAGCTGGTTAAATTTTCAAAAATACCTACTTAAAAATTTTTAAAATTTTAAAATAATATATTTTAATATTTTAATGTATGTACGATATCATCTGCTGTCATCAATATGCTTCAAATTTAACTTTGATAATTTTATTATAATTTTTCAATTAAATGTCTTCATTTTACAAAATAAATATATTTATTTCCTTAATTGAATTATTTTTATTATGTTCTTGTTATCAGCAACCCATTACTTTAATTAGATTAACCTACCATTCTCAACCAAAAATTGTGTTCTAGCAAATAATTTTGTAAACTTGCAACCGCCAAATACAAACAAGTTTTAAAGTTTCAGCAATTAAAAATTTAAAGGTAAATTTTTAAATTATATTGATTAAAATGGTCTCGAAACAATTTTTGTAAAAACGATCATTTGGAATCCTCGCTCGGGTATCAATGCAATTCTATCTGTTGATTTATTTTCCAATTTGCAATAATTTCAAAAACTTCCCGTATGATTTGGCAAAATTCAATTTATTATTTACAATTTTGTCTGTTACATTAGTCTCCTTTATGGTTCTCTTTACCTACATCAACATCTGGTTAGTAGCTTCTGTTTCTCCCTTTCGTCAATTTTTTATCAAAAATACCTTTTCCTTTATTCAAATTATTTTTACGTTTCAAGTTCACACATTTTTGTGTAATTTCTAAAAGCCACTTACAACAACTTGACTTGACTTGACAACCAATCTTTTTGAACCGTTCGCTTTCCCTTGTCAATTTCCACGCAAACTACAAATTTCTATATTAAATAAATTAGCAAATTTCTTTATTGAATTGAGCAGCAATTATGAATCCAATTATCAAACTCCAAAAAGCTTCTGTTTGTTCCATATTAATTTTTTTTGTCTAATTGCTTACAATATCTTAAAAATATCGCAAAATTTTAGAAAAAATTCTGCACTTCACTTTTTAAGTAAATTTGAAATTAATCAAATTAAAGCAAATTAATAATGAAATTATTTACATCAGGCGAAGTATTTTTATAATAATAATTAAGAGTGTAATAATAATTAAAACAAATTTAATTTTAAATTAATTTATTCTAATGTAAAATCGATGTTTCTATTTGACATTGATTATTTCCATATAGAAATTGATTATTCCTAATTTGAAATTGACAATTTTAATTTGGAAACAAAATTGTGCATGACTCATGAATTTTTAATTCTCAGTTGAAACTTTTAATGGATTTATATTTATGAATTATAATGCATTTTTATTTCCAACTTGAAATTAGTTAGTCCTAATTTGAAGTCCTAAATGGTTTTTTAAAAATGAAATGTTATAACAGAAAAATGGTAAAATAAAATTTTAGTTACAATGTACAATGTAAGTTAAAAGAGAACCTAAAAGAAAACGTCAAGTGTTTGTGATCAAAAACAGAGAAAAGAAAATTGAAATAATTTATTAGAAATGTTTGAAGAATTTATAGTGTTATTTTTAACATTTAAAAATGCATTTGAGTCAAAGAGATTTTTGTAAGAGGGTAAAACCTTAAAACTTATTTAATACTGCAATCGTAGAAAGTAAAACGTAAAAATTTGATAAATTGAACAGAAGCCATCAGATTATTTTGTGAAATTTACGATAATTTTAGGAAAATTAATGAAGAATTTTGGGGGAATTTCAAGAAATTTTGATGACATCTTTAGCATTTCGAAGCAATTGAACAGAATTTTAGATTAATTTTTGCTTAATGAAGTATTTTAATAGAATTTTTAAGCAAAAAAGTTTTGTTCTTTAAATTAGGTTCTACACTTTGATATTCAAGCTAGATGTTTAGTTTGAACAATTTGGCTAAGTTGTCATATTTTTAAAATTTTAAAAATAAAAATAATGTTATATTTTAAAATATAACTTTAATTGGGAATAATCGATAGCTTTTATACTTGATAGTAGCGAACGAAGTTGTTAAATAGCTGTAACATGATCTTTCTTGAGGGACAGCATAATACAGCTGTTTATAGCGGTTAATTTGTAAAAATCGGTATTTGGTAAATTTTCAATTACTGGAGAGCACTAAAGCTTGATAATTAAGAATATTTAAAATTAAATCTGAAACTAATTGCTAACATTGTTTTAAAAAATGTTATATGAGAAAGTGTAGCCAGGTTTGTTAATTATGTAGCTGTTAATGGGCACCACATTGAGAACATAATTTACGTTCAAATTAAATTGTAACAAATGTAAAAATATTCATCCTGCAAAAAAGTTAATTCTAGTTCAAACGAAAAAAATTCTTTAGTTGTTTAAATTTATAATAATTTATTAAATGAAATAGACTAATTTCTTTAACCTTTTTTTTGAAAAGCTCTTCATAATATTTACCACATATTTTTCATATTTGGAAAAAGAAAACAAGAAAGCAACATTTATCCTGAATTTTCAATGCTGAAAAAGATAGTTGCCAGTTACTAATATGAATAAGATAAAAAAAACCGTAAATTAAGAAAAGTTTTACTGTTAAAGAAATCAAAACGCAAAAAAGGGCTCATTACAATAGGATTGCGTAGTAAACAAATTGATAAAAAAAATAATCGGCGTTTACTCAAAACAAGAAACAGTAACAATGTTGCAGTTATTGAATTTTGGTCGGAATTTCGGAAATGGATATTGTAGATAACATTACATACACAACATTTGTTAAAGCATTTTATTAGGGATGTATTTGATTGAAAATGTAAAAAAATTAGATTAATTTCATAGCTTTTACACGAGTTAAGTGAAAAAATATGACCATATTATAGAAACCCAGAATGTAGTTTTCGATTTGGAATAGTCTTCTTTTTCAGATCACAAGTTAAACATTGTTTGACCCGCAATTTTTGCATTTTCAAGGAATTTTCTGCAACCTAAAATTAAATACTAATAATGTAAAATATTTCTAATAATGCCATGAGGTTTAGTCTTATATTGAAGAATTTGACTTTCTGCTTATTGAAGACCCCCACAGCAGTTCCTGTTTTTTGAATATTTTCTATTTGCCATTGTCATCGTGCGATTATGTATACAGAAGACGACAGTCTTCTATTCATAATCTCATAATATCTTTAAATAGCAAAATTAAGAAGTTCTTCTATTTTCAGTTCTTATAGAACTGCGATAAAAATATGACCAATGACTGCAATACTTTTCTCTCAAACAAAAATTTTTAGATTTTAAACCAATATAATTTTTATGCTATTAAATACGCAAAAAACTATGACTGCATCTAAATAATATCAAATAAGTGAAATTGCTACATTATTGTTATTATTACTACTTTTAGTGCATTACTAATGCGTGACAAATACAAATACGTATAACATACGCTTGAATAACTGTAATATTCTCTCAGTAGTAAAATTTATTATATTATAATAGGGTATTTATGGTAATATTTTAAAAGCCTAAAATATTACATTCAGTGATTAATAATTTTTTTGTTAAATCAACTAAATATAGGTATTAATCTTTAACTACAAAAAGACTAACTATTATATTCATTTGTCAACCTGTGGTATTAAAGTAAGAGTAAATAAAGATAAATAATATATTCCTTATATTATTTATGTATATTGTCGACAAAGTAGGTAACACCAAAAATCGCAAAAGCACTCAAGTCTGAAAGGTATAATTTTAAATCTATTTTTAGATCACGTGACCGTTTTCAAAATAAATTTTTTATTTTATATTTCAGCAATTGGTATTTTAACTGTATTAAAATTAATGGTTTTGTAACATTGCTGAAAGTTTATGTTGTAAAAAATTTTATGTTACATTTCATTTAACCTGCATATTTTTTTAAAATTTACTACAATTAAAATGTTTTTGCACAGGATTAATTAATATATAAATTTTATATTTCCACAAAACAAATTTTGAGAGATTTTCATGAAAACCTTTGAGATACATCAACATGAATTGGCAGAATAAGTTGTATTTATAAAATTTATAATATGTAGTACAACTTTTTGGATCAAAATAAATAATGTTGGTTATATACAATAATATTCTTTTCCATTTGAGAATTGTATTGTGTAATAAATAAAAAAATAATCTTTTAATTTACGTTTTCTTTTGGTTAAAATATTGCAGTGGAGGCCGCATTATTTTTGATGTTGTATTGTATTTAGCTCACAATGATATATTTCGCAATGCCTCTCGCAGTGGTATATGAAAATAAATTCCACAACTCCAATCATTTTTTAAATGATATATCGATTTGTATCGTTTCGTGTCGCAGAAGGCACTAAAAATTAAGTTTTTTAGATTTTGATCTTGCGGGCTATTTTACTGCGGTCTTTTGAAATATCCAATTTTTTTATCTCCATTGCTTACTTGCTTATATGATGAGAACGATGTTGGTTTTCAATGTAGAAAAAAAATATAATATAAAATTTTATCTATATTTTTGAATGAACGAATAAAATCATAGTTCACCGTTTGGGCTATTGATCATCACCAGGTCGAACTGCAGGGCATTTTATATACAAAAATAAGAAGCTGCGGATCTACGCTATCTCGGAGCACGTAACCCTAACGCCGTCATCTCTGCCTGAATGAGCGGGACGTGCTCCATGACGCTGCACTATCTATCGGTACCCAGCTTCGGGCTACGTGCTTATACAAAGATTTTTATACCGCATTCTGATTAATAATCTGCACGGTTCGATATAAGGGAATAATTTAGGCCCCCAATATCACCAAAATTCTAAATAACTTTTCGTATAAATAATTTTTTATTGAACAATAATTTAAAAAACCATTGCCAATTTTTTATACATGCGATAAATCTAAATAAAGCTCGTAATACTTTTTCAACAATTTTTTTATATTTTCTAGGGTTGATGCAATGAATAAAAAGATATAAAAAATGTTAGATCTCTTTTCAATAACCTTCAGCTTACACGATCGGTTAAATAATATATCGTGTTACCGATTTAATATAATATAAAAAAAATTGACATTTTTTAAAATGTACATTTTAGATTAACTAAAAATTAAATATCTTTACATTTCTTGCTGTAACTGCACAAATACCCTCGAGATTAACTCTTAGACTAGGTTGGGTTTTCTTGGATTAACCAGTCTTTCACAAACTTTGCACAGAGATTTCCCTATCGAATTAAACTGCGGGTTATTATAAATTACTTACGATTACCCATTAACTTTCTCATTATTAAGCACACGAAAACTATGGTTTACTTTTTAATATTCATGATACTGTCTTCTTGGTTAGAAACAGCAACAAAAATAATTATAGCAACAAAAAATTATTGTTAAGTATAACGCGAGAACTGTGTAGAATTCCTAATTAGGTATATAGCTAGTAAACACAACTACTTTTATAAGAGAGAAGAGCCAACCAAGGAGACTCGAAGTTGATGAATATATAATCGGTTAATCATGTTCTAGAGGCTTTAATGTTATTTAAATATATCTATATAGATTTTCTGTTAATCCAGTTTACTTAGTAGAAAACAAAGTTGATATTTAAGCAAAATTCGTATTTAATCAAAAATCAGTCATATCAGCTTACAAATTATTTACAGAATAATTATTGTTATTCATAGATTAAAATATATTCGTTTGATGTTTATTAGGTCCAATAAGCTTACTCCTTTTCAGTCATATTAACAGGAGAGAAATTAACAGGTTATTATTTGTTCTATTCAATATCTCTTCTTGTAATATTGTAAGTTTTAATTTCAAGTTCAAAAATAATTAATTTTGACTTTAAAAATTGTTAAGTGTATCAAAATCTTGTTCTACCAATAATTGAAACGTTCATTCTACATCGGTTTACAGAATTTGCAGTGGGTGGCAAGCAGATTTTAGTTGTTCTTAATGTAAAAGTTATTATAATATAGCATCAGATTAGGTTTTGTTATCCTTGATTATCCGTAGTTTAAACCAGTCACAGTTCACCTGCAGGTGAAGCAGTACGATTGCAGAGGCTCCTATTAGATTCAAATGGGATTTCATTATTGCTCTATCATCTGCAAATATTAATTTTATGGTGTTTTCGTATCGTATCTGAAAATTTATACGGCGGAGAGTTATATAAAAACTGCATTTTCAAATTAAATTTGTTTAAAGTAAAATGAGATGAAACTGAAATTTAATTAATTCTTAAAATAATTTTAATCTCGTTATAAATTCGGGGTAGTTACAGAATTTATATTTTAATTTTTAAAGATATGTTGGATGTGAACTACTGTCGTATAAATGTAGTAAACAATTTTAATACTCAATTATATTGATACTAAATTCTATTGAACACGTTGTGTACTTTAAGGGTTGTAGTTGATTCGTTATCATTATTACAACTTATTTTTATCAAGGATCAAGAGTATAAAAATAATACCTTGTGTTGTTATAATATTAAAAAATACTTAAACGTAAACATCATAATTAACTCGAAAATATTAGCTATATTGGCTTAACGGCGTGGTTATCTCATTAAAAACATTTGCAATTTTTAATATTAAAGCTCAGCTTTCAGAGCATTATAAAAAATACGTTAGGGAATTGGAAAAAATATTTCATATTTTAGTATTTTTTAAATTTCATAGTTTTTATCAAATTTTTTTGATGTAGTGTTTAAACAAAAATTCTTAAAATTACCGTCTGACAAGAAATTATAAAAAGTTAACTGTACAGGTAACGAAAATTAATTTTTATACAACTATTTTTCAGAAAAACAGCATATAATTCCTTCCAACTAACTACAGGAAATTTAAAAAAATTTTACTTTAAGCTCAAATATAATTTAATTACCTGTGGTCCTTGTGATTTGCAAAGAGCCTATTTATAGGCTGCCGGGCGGTAATGCGTTAATTCGCACAAAGCATGATTTAGTAGTAAATAATATAATAACTAACACATAATATATAAAATTATTAGAAAAAGACTTTAACTTTCAATATTATGTTCTATTTGTTGTTTTAAAAATATGTTCAAGAAACCTTATCCTACTAAAGGTAAAGAGACATTAATTATTAGAATCACCTTAGGGAGGATTACAACTGACGCTACCTTCCCTGTGTATATGTCAATCTAGACCCCTGAGGTAGGTGTTTCGCGTTGAAATCTTAAAGTCATCACCAAATATAGTATATCACCATCAAAAAATATACTTTTTCAAAGTATACTTTAATTTTCTGTTATTAATTTTTCACTTCGACCTTCCACAAATATAAATAGTAAAGGTCATCTTACAGAGATTTTTTTAAGTTTAAAATGTTTTCGAGATTTTCTAATAATTGACTTCGTGCTTTATTATTATCAGGACTTGAGTAAATGGTCATCAGGTAATATTTATAATTTGTCGCTCAACTCACCGTCTCATGTCATTATCAATTTTCTTTATTCCTTTGATATCTAATACACTATTGAAAAATTATAAAAAAAATTTAGTGTCTACATCGTTTCAGTTTTTGCAAATGTGTTGTTCTCCGTCGCTTAGCATTCCAGATAGAAATGGATATTATACAAACATGTTTATAATAAATAATAAAAAATCAAGCAGCTTACTTTGTCTTTAGAATTTTCTATTTATTTAATATTATTCAAATAATATTGTTATAATGAAAATCATTATATTGAATAACGAACCATTAAATTTCATGTATTGTTGATGCTATATTTTAATTTCCTCTTTTTTGTTTAGTTCAAAGAATACGAAAAAAATTTGACATCGATTCAAAATAACTCGATTCAATTTAACTTTTAATTATTATTCTACCTTCTAACGTACTTCTGAATGGTTTTATGAAATGCGGCATAAGAAATTACTTCCAAAACTTACTAAACTGTTTTAATATTTTTAGTAAATTTAATATCAAAATTACAAAATCTATTACAGAGAAGGTTTAAAAATTTAACTTGGTTGTTTTGATTTCACTCTCAGATAAATTCGTTTTATTTTACTTTACATTTAAATTAAGATGTAAAATTGAATTAATCTTCCAAATAGATTTAAACCGCAAACTAGGCTTTAAAATATTAGAATTGCAATATTTCATGTTTTGTTATGTACGGTCGAATAACAGTAGGTAATTAAACTTTGTTAATGATAAATGTTACGTAAAGTTTTTCCACCGGAAAATCATAACAAGGTACCAAATTATAAAATTAACTTGTAATTTCTAACATAAATAAAATAAATACAATAGGTGGAAAATATAAAAGCTTGTTACATTTTTTTGAGACTTAAAGCGTATTACAAAAAAATTATGTTGTCAACCGATGACATCTCACACCATGTCACCGAATCCCTATACAATTCTTTCCAGAAAGCACTCAATAGCGTATCGGGAGTCTCAATAATGCCTTACGTAACAATAGTTATCATAAACTTTCTCACACTAATGCACCTAGAAAAAATCCACCTTATATTAAATTTGTCGCAAAGTGTTTTAATAAAAAAAAAAGCTTTAGTGTCTCAGTAATCTTATTTATTGTATTCTTTGTCAAGATTATGATTACAATTAAGTGGGTTAAAAAAAATTATGGAGCTCTTGAGAGAATATAATATCTAAGAGGATACATTATATTCCACTCGAGCTATATCTTTTCAAATAATTTTAAAAATGGATTACAATAAGCGCCATATAAATATTATATTAATGATTATAAATGTTGATATATTACAATTACAAACGTCTCAATAAATCGGAGCATTAAGTAGTATGAAAAATATTATTATTTATTATTTTTAAGAGAATCTTAAGACTTTGCTTGAGCTGGGTTAAAAACCTAGCAACAAAGTATGGATATTGTGTAATAAATTAGCAAATATTTACATTTTTTTTCAATGTAATTCGTTTAATAAATAAATATTTATTGTATTTATACATAATGTATTTGTAGTTGCATAATATTTTCAGTTCCAATAAAATCATTTTATAATGAAAATGTAAACTATAAATATTGTTGATTTATATAAATAAAATATTCCAATATTATATTTTAAATCTATTGCAATTTTAATAATTATTTTTTCTATCAACAAATTCTAAACTTTTTTATGGCATTATATAGCAGAGTTATATACATTTCGATACGGTTTAAACAGCCGTCGGGTTTTTCTCAAAAACAAAAAACGCTGATTGTTCAGAAGTCGACTGAAAGCTGATAAGAAAGAACCAATCGCGTATCATTAATTAAGATACTTTTGCGTTTGCCTAGCTCAGTAGGCAATAAGGAGTTGGTTTAGCAATTTTCAGAAGAAAATAAGAAAATAAACATTAAAGCAGAATAATATTCAAAATAAAACAAATATCTAAGATTAAATAAAAGTAAGTAAAAATATTTAAAATAAAGTTAAAAATACTAAATTACAAAGTAAAATTTATTAAATTGTATTTATCTGATATTGGTTATTTTTTATACCTAAATAAGTGGTTTAATAATTATAGTATTTACCTATGTAAGTAGCACCAATTCCTTTATTTGTTTAAAGAAGTTTTCTTCTGCAAAGGAAGATGACAGTTTTAGATTGTTAAATGCATAACTTTTTCAGCCCCTTCTTGTTTCTAAGTACAGTTTTGTCTTTGGACCCAACATTTACATTTAAGGCAATCTAATTTAGATCAAGGGGAGAAACTATGCGAAGGACCGTGTGAGATGGCTCCACCTGTCACTGAGAAGCAGTTTAGCTGATCAAAGATAATTTATTTCAAGGATAATAAGTTTCATCCATGTGCTGAACCGCGAAGTTAGAATAAAATTAAATAGACGCTTGCAGGGTATTATTTTTTACAGGTACCCGAATTTTAACTTCAGATTATAAGAAAAAGGAAAGAAACAGCGCGGTTTTTATAAGTATACAAAATTAAGATGTAATATTAAGCAAGAATAACTTAGCCTTGAGTATTTCGAATTAAAATTTTATATACTAATTCCTACATGCTTAATAAATTATATAAGAGAACGGAGCAAATTATGCAGGTCTGGATCGTGGAATTTGACTATTTAATTAAAATTGCAAGTATATACAAAGTTTTCCACAAAACAAATGCTACATGTAAATAATAATTGTAGTATCAACAATTGAAATCCACCGCATAACCTACTTGTGGTAGCGACAATGCAATATCCATTAGGAATGTGAAGCGGAATGCACACAAGACATTCAAACCACATATGTTTACCCAGGATATAGAGGAAGGATCTTACAGTACCTTGTCAAGTCCAGCTAAATTGTATAATTTCCTACAGAATTACCATTTTAGTACGAAATAAATTTTTTACAAAAAAGAAAAAAGGAGTAGAAATAGCTTTTAAGGCAAACTCTTCATTCTGGCTGACAGATGAATTTACTTATTAACAAATTCTGACAGTTTAATTGTTTAACCGAGTCGTTTTAATCTGGAAATAAAAGGAAAACAGGAAAGTATGACGTAAAGTTAATATCAACATAGATAATACCTACAGTATAAATTATGAGCTTAGAATCTGTCATATACAGCGATCCATGAAATTTATTGGATAGCAAATAAAGAAATATGTAATGCAATTGATTCGTAAACAGGAAATTGTGTCTGCATTATGTATAAAACTTTTTAGTTGCAACTTTGACAAGAAAATTGTATTCCTTTCGCACCATTAAGTCGAACCTTAAAACTTACACGGAAATAATTACAATATAAAAATTGTAATTTAGGTTTCCATATTTCAGTCCGAGTATCAACAAATTTGTCTAGAAAATTACTTATTCTAATGGACGGATACTTAATAGCTATGTTTCTAGTTTATGCCTTATAACTTATAATAGCCATACTTTTGCATTTCTGTTATTGATAGCAACCTGCTCATAAAATGAGTTATATTCTTGGTGTTCAGGTAATAGGTAATATTACGACTATAATCGTATCTATAATCCATAATACTATAGCATTTTCTGTTAAAGGTAAAGTTCAGAAATAAGAAAAAGAAATAAATGAAATTCTATTAAATACACGAATAATTTGCATTTATAAACATATTTTGAAAAAAATTCATTGAAAAACCATGTTGGCATTTGCAGGTATAAGCAGACGATTGAAACATTAATGAGTTGTGATTACATTTAATTGATATAGCTCATCCATGTAGGTAGCGTTTATTTTGCCTGCAGCAATTTTAATTATTCGAATAATTGGAAAACCACTCTCAAAAAAAATATTTTTTATCAACAAAACCTTAAAAATTGTCTATTTGCAAACATTGTCGTTAATATTATAATGATAAAGCTAGAAGTTTTATTGATTTTTTTGTATATCACATTATTATTCTTAAGATTATTAATTCTACAAAATTTTTCATGAAAAACATAATAAATTTTATTGTTGAATTACAAAAGTTAATCTGAGAATGCATAAGATATTATATTTTGTACAAAGCTTTGTCGGAGTAATTTTGTTTAAATTATT
The DNA here is from genome assembly GCA_947369205.1 of Cantharis rufa. Lineage (NCBI taxonomy): Eukaryota > Metazoa > Arthropoda > Insecta > Coleoptera > Cantharidae > Cantharis > Cantharis rufa. The sequence continues at coordinate 91,566,957 of OX376303.1, forward strand.
AGTGGGTAGTATGTTTTTGTTTAATTTTGTATTCATTGAGTAAAGAACCTATTTATAAAGTGGGTACACCACCGTAACCAAACAGTAATAATTCATAACTCGCAATTTATTTTCACCTTATACGTTTAGTTAAAAGCAAGAAATGTCTGGTCATTTATCACTGTTTAGTTTTGTGGTCATTTGGGTTTTTAACTTCTTTAATTTAAACACTTCATATTTGTTTCTTAAGTTATACGATTTATATTTTTAAAAATATAGGGAGCTTAATGAGCTTTTCTTCTTACTTCAGAAAAAGCATCGAAAATAGGGATAGTAAAATTTAAGCTGGGAAAATACGGAAAACTTGACTGAAATCCTTTTTTAGTACGCTTAATAATTATTATTGACAAACGTTAATAAAAGTATAAAGCAGCGTCAGTAAAATAAAATTTTTATAGGAATTTTCTCTTATAGGTAACAAAATAGACGTAGGCTTTAATAAATACAAAATGTACCGTGATATATTAAAGCAATATAAACACATATTTCTTGATAATGCAAATACACCAAATCAAATATCAAAACGACTTCTTAGACATAAATATTAAATTTCGAGCATATAATTTTTTTAATAAAAATAAAAGAAATCTCAAGGAAGATTTTGGCAAATGGAAATATGAAAATAAGAAAAGCTTTCGATAAGAAACACTTGGACGTTATAACGAGCGTAATTTTACCTTTCAACAATTAGTTTGAAAAAGAGTTTTAAAAACCAACCTGATTGTTCTTCTTCGTCTTGGGAAGTTGTTTGAGCCGCCACACATATTAGTCCAATTAAAATGAACACTAAACCACGAGGCATTTCACTACACATAAAACACAACTCACTAATTATATCTACTATAAAAAATTGCACATTAAAAGTTTATTTATTGTTTCGGTGTTAATAAAGAGTAACAATTTGTTACTACACAATACGAATTAACGAGCGTATCGGAAAGGGGAGAAAAACATCAACCCTCACAATACCGGTGCGCTACTGACGCCGAGCTTTCTAGTGCATGGGGGAGGAAATCCTCCTTTCGGAAAGCTCCGCGATGTCGACCGATGTAGGTCGAAAGGACCTTACACCTGAAGACAAGTTCAATCATTAATCTGATAATAGCAGACAATAATAGGATGGTAAAACACGGCCCATCGCTCACATCTATTGAATAAACATTATGCCAACAAGGTAGTAAAGGTTTGAAGAGATGTTATCGCATAGTACCTACCAACACAACATGTTAGAGTAGCGTAATTTATTAACGTCGTGTAATGCTCTGCGATATTAACTACGTGTGAGCAAGAAATACGTTCAATCAAGTGCGAACTAGCTTTTTGTCAACTGGTACAAGAGAACAGCTGTTCTATTTTGTAGCATTGCCTTAATCTTGGCAAGGCACCAAAAATTCAAACTAAACGAGAAGACCGAAATTTTATTTCAATCTTTGCTAGTAGTATTTCTTAACTCATGAGATTTGTTAAAGATGTTGGAATAATTAAAACGATTTCATCTGGAATATCTGCAGCTTGTTAGAAAAGTTTGTCTTAATTTAGTTTTGCTCCAATTAACTTTAGATTATTAAGCGATCTTCTGTATTTATTACAGAAATTAGCAGATGCCGTTCCCGAATATCAGTGAAATTGTCTACGGCAGGGAAACGAACGGCTAATAAAACAACTCACAATGGTTTCAAGTGCACAACACAAGCACTTCTTCAACACTTGAAATTACCGGTAAATAAATTTTCAACTTACTATATTAATATTTACAATGACGAATTTGATCTCAATTATCTTCCAAAATTACTTCATTAAACTTTGAAAACTTACGTAATTGGTTGTTTAAATACAAATTTGTAATTTCATTTAATTTTTTCCATAAACTCGTAAGTTTCTCAAAACTAAATTACTATAATTGTCCTGTACTTGCACGACTTTTTGACGATCTGAATATTATATCTACTTTTTTTAGTAAAGCAATTGAAAACTTACTTCTAGTAGTAAAAGCCAATAATCAAAACAAAAAAGAAAAAGAAGGAGTCGGTAATGCATGGACGACAAGATTAGTATCACAGAAAAGCGTGAACTGGGCGAAGAGAACTGGAAGAATAGTGAATAATAGAGATTAGGTTACGATAAGTGGTTACATCCACCTGCGCCATAATAAAATCGCATATTTTCCAAGTCATGTAATTTTTTTAAAAAACCATAAGAGAAATAAAACGTGCATTACAATTATTATTATTGAGAAAATAATACCTAATTGATGATGTGCTCGTATTGCAATTTATTATTTTAGTTGTTCAATTGTACAGATAACTAGCAGCAAAAGGAGAAGCAATTTTGATTACCTATTAAAGCTTGAAATGTGTCAAAACTTGAGCATGTGTTGGGTATTGACAGATTTATAACTATCAAGCATAACCAATTATTAATATTTATGGAAAATCCATAACATCAAAAACACATTGTGATGGCTTTAAAGAATTTACGATTTGTTGTTCCAATAAGCACACCGTTTTGTTTCATAATTGCCAAGTAATCTGTAATCGAATTTGTTTTTGCACGATTGCCATTTCAATTAATAATTCGATATTTTCTAACAATATAAAGATTAAAACTGTTTCGATATAAATAGAAAATCAACAAGTTGTCAACGATAAAGTGAGTGTGCACATTGCAGTTGACCCTAGCCATACGCAGCGGTGTCTCACTTTGGTGGTTCAAACTTTAACTAATGAACATCGGCAGAGAAACAAACTTCCCAAACCAAGATTTATATCGTTTAATTTGAACAAAATTAAGGCTTATTTTTCCTTTTATAAAAGATACTGCTTTTCCCTAAAAAATGGCTGTTCGCAACAGTGAAATAAAGTCTTTCATATCGTTCCGATTTTACAAAAAATGCTTCTCAAGCATATTGGCTACATTCACAAAATACGAAAACAATTTTATTCTTTTGTTTTGTGCACAAATACTTCTGCGACGAACGTTCGAATTTGCTTTTTTAATGTTGCAAGCTATGTAATATAATATTATATCAAAGTTAGTATCAATACCAAATTTATATATGTATTTAAATTCTTATAATATATAATTTGCCGATATTAAATCTTCTTTTGAATTTATTCAATTATTAATCTCCTAAATAATTTACCAACTTTTACATTGACAAACATGGTACGGTATGCCTATCTATAATTAGCATAATTAATAATAAATAACAAAATGCATTGACTGAATTAATAACAGTTTGTATTTTATAAATAATTTCAGTTGTAAAATATCGTATCGCGGTTCAATAAATAATATTTTCTTGAAAATACGTAAAAACAGTTTAATATGTTGTGTTTGTTTCGGTATGTTTATATTTTAAAATATTTATTTTATTTATTGTTCTATGAAAATTGAGTAATTTAAAATATTTAATTATTTATTAAAATTAATACTTATAAGTTATGTTTTTCTTGTCCCACATATTGTACTTTCAGATATTGAATTGAAAAAGAATTTTACCACTTCGTGCATTTTTTATCTTCAATTACTTGTAAAAAACGTAAAAAAAAGTTTTTATTATTAAAGCCGACCTCACGTCAATTTCATTTCGGCAATAATTATTTTCTAGCGTTGAATTATTTTTTGTGAAAATTCCAAAAGTGGTACCACGATCGCTTACTGCGTTTACTTCATCAGTTAAAATTGCTATTGTGAAACAATCTGAGTCGTTTCTCCATTCTAAAACAAATATTGAATTTCATCATTTTTCTGTACAAGATAAAAGCAGCTATTATAGGCATTGATTTGGGGTTATAATGGGTTTACTCGACATATTTAAGAAAAATTTTTTTATATAAAAATATAAATATTTTACTCAAACTTTCTATTGTCTTAAACATACACATTTGACAAAGAATTTCTGAAATTTTCGTAGAAAAATATTTACAACTAAGCCATTGCGACGTTATTTCCGGTAACTCTTCGAAAAAATGGTACGTCGGACAGCAGAACTCCTGACAGGATCATTTGAAGTGAAAAAAAATATGAGTTTTTGTTAAGACCACACACTAGAACTTGGACGAAGGAAAATAAAAGAAAGTGAAAATTGAACCGTTTTACAAAAAAATGCAAATTTCGGTGAAATTTGCTCTACCTTTTTTTATGTAAATAGTCGTAATTGAAAAAAGCAAAAATCCTTCGTCCAAGTCCTTGTTTATTGTATCTCGAAGACCTGTGTAAAATTTTATCAAAATTGGTTGAGTAGTTCTCGAGATATCTTGATATCCGACTTTGAAAACACAGTTTCCAAAAAAAAGTTTTGAGTGACAATAAAACTGGAAAATAATTTGTTTTTAACTTACATTGAATCGTTGATTCCAGGGTCATAAAGTAAAAAACCTGCTGCAGTAATAGCCATTTGTTTCAGATTTTATTTAAATTGAAATTTTATTGAATTTAGTTTATGATATAAGTCAAATTAAATTGTTGAGATCAAGATGAATTATTATTGAGATCATGATAAAGAAAATTTATTAATTGTTTTGCTAGCATTGGTGTGGTTTTAATGAGAGAAAGCAAACTAGAGAACAAGTAATCCACGCTCTAGGCTCTACGTTTTCGAAACAATTACCAGTGTTAGCTGCAAACTCATCTATAGTCAAAAAAAAATCTGTAAGGAGATTTATACCGTGTGAAGCAACAATCTTAGGTAATAACACTCAGCGTTATTTGGATGAATTGTTTATAAGCACACGTCCTAAGGAATCGATTACACGCATACCACATCCTAAAGCTTAAATACCTAGGATCCTTTTATAAAATGTGTTTATGGGTGCATTTAAGGTATACCTATTGGTTTATCGACAATAAATTGCGAATACAAAAATCTTCTATCAGTACATTAGAAAAAAAAAAAAGTTCCTTTTATTTTAGGCTCCGACTAATGTATTAAACATGGAACATGTTTTTCGACACCAAACACCTTTCTGAGACTTCTTAACAAACTTGCAACAGTATTAATGGATCAGCAGATCGACGGATTAACAGATAAAAATAAAAACAAACAAGGTGAAATTCGGATTACCGTAGTTTTTAGGCTTCTATTCGGACGTATGTATAGACTCTGCACCGATGATGGTCAAAAGTTAATCCTATTTTTGTGGGTTTTGACCGAAGGTCACATATAGATTGCACCGATATAATTACCAATATAATTACTTAATCTCTTAAGTATAATTACTTAATCTCCTACAGGGTCACATTATTAGATAAGCGCAAAAATAATTCGTTTTTAGGGAATCGAAAATAATGTATCGAGTCTCCCTTAGGTTTTGTTTGATACTTATTTTTACAAAACTTTACTTGACAAAAATACGGCATCGTAGAGTAAACAAAGCAATAAACCAATATGGCGGTGAATGGTTCTAATACACCTGACAATTTCTGCCGTTTTGGCCCTACAGTAAAAGTTAAAAAGCCGCGTTAAGAAACTTCGTTCCAAAAGGGATGTCGTGTTAAATACTGAGGTGGACAACAGTTGGATATTTTTCGTGAATTCAGATACAAATTGTATTGATTTGTCCAATAGATTTTCTTTTCTTTTGAAATAAAAAAATAAAACTTGTAATATAATAATATTCTTTAGTATTTATAGAATATAAAAAATGCTTAATTAAAATTATAAATCGTCCATATATTTTTTCCAATATACATTTACTTTTAATTTTTAATGCTACAATTTTTCTTACAAATCAATTACAATAATTAATAATCCTTATTTTTCAACAAGAAAAAGAGACGGTTCAAATCCGGAAAGAATCTAAAATTGTATATATCGTCTCCGTGCTTCGGAGGGCACGTAAAACCGGCGGTCCCCCTGGGGTTGATGATTTGCCCTTATCAACAAAAAAACCAAGGTCACGGGCACATCTGAGATGAGTCCAGTAAACTACCTCAGATGTAAAACAATTAATATGCTCACAGACTAATAGTGACTTCGGCTCCTCTTCGATAGAAGATAGAACGCTGACGTCAAGGCAAACAGGAACAGTCCTAGCCTTACAGTAGAAAAAGAAGAAGAGATTTTCCAAATTAGATCTTTTTCAATCAAAATCCATCCAAATATCAATTATTTTCCATAACTTTCGATAATTGTCCAAATTTGGGACAATTAAATTAAATAATAAAAGTCACTTATATAAAATCAATCAATTTATTCTCGCAAATAATAAACAAAATCGCACATAAATTCTCAAGAGACAAATTTTTGGTCTCGATCGTTTACCAGGCATCTTGGCCGCAAAGAACTTGGTTTTTCTACCTAACTGATGCAATCTCAACTAGCTGAAGGGAAAACCCAAAATATTCAAAATATTTACAATTTCAAAAATAAATAAAATTTTTACAACAAAATATAAAATTTACAAATCAACCATGAAATTACTCTTTTTTATTTTGAATTACTACAGATTATAAGGATAGAAACCTTATTAACTATTTTTGGTTGTTTTTGCCACAACAATTTTAACTGCAAATAATGTAGTAATATGTATGTATAGAGAACAGATAATTTTATATAATAACATATAATATAAATTTTATTAATTTTATATACATAGTATGTCGTTTATAGATTATTATTATCTCCTTGTATAAAAAATTAATGTAATTGTTAAGGAACATAATTTAGTTAGATAAGTGAAAAGTATTATTATATCAAAAACTTAACGACGTCCATAAAACATAGCTCTCGGCCCTTTACGTGCTTGTCACACTTTATGTAATATATCAGATGTTTTTACGATTTAGTCACCACTATTGTAACAGCTGCTAATTTTTAATTAGCATAGCGTATAATTAACGATAACGGGTAGGTATGTATTATATATTTACACATCGCATCGGTAGGGTTTACGCTATTGAAACTTTCAGGCAAGTCGTAGAAACTGAATAAGTTTACGCTTCTGTAATTTCTTCGACTTCAATAAAGGTTCAAGGAAATAATTGCAAATTGCGATTACTGAATTATTCATTGAATAATTGTACCAGGTACCTTAATAAATATTTTACGTGCGTTAATTGGTATATTTTACATCTACCTAATGCGGATTTTATTAATTAGAGAGGTTTATCTAAAAATATCTTAATAAATTAGATATGTTGTTTACATATTTTATAAAATAATACACCCTTTGTTTGTTTGTTAATACCAGCACGATTGTTTAAATACGGCCCCATCAAACAACCCTGTTGTTGCCATCATCTATAGATAGGGAGAGAATACATAGAATTAGTAATTGCTAATTACACATGTTCTCTACAAACGTTACATGCATCATGATCTGTTGTCGTGATATGAGAACAGGTTTGATTTCAATATCAGATCGCTTGTACCTACTGAAATGCAAAGCAAACTCTGTTCTATGCCGATAAATTATTGTTTATAATTAAAAATTATTTTGTTGACATAACAGAATGAAAAGCTTTGATCTTATGAACAATTAATTAACCGATTGAAAACAATGTAGATACAATCCTACACCATAGTTAATTAAATTTGTGAAGAGATTTTCTTCTGAATAACATCCCTTTAGAACAGAATGCGAATATTTATTTAAAACGTTAAATAATAGCTCCTCGTAAATTTATTCTTTACTGAAAAATTTAAATAAAGACTATTCAAACTACAGGAAAGTAGTACTACTGCTAGCGAGATTTTATGATATATCACACATCATAATATGAAAATGTGTCGAGTTCTTTAATCATAGCAAAAATTTTGCAAAAATTACATTTGTGATCATTTCCTAATTAAGATAATTTTGATGATATTCTCCAATTGCCGCACTTAATTATATTACAGCCGTAATAACCATCACACACACAGTGACCTCGTCAAGTTTTGAACAAATTTTAGAAAATTCTCAAACATGTGAAACGTTTTTAAAGCCTCTTTACGAATATGAATAGATTTGAATAGAATTAATTTTATAGATGTTAATTTTATTCTTTAATTCGTCAATTAATTATATTAGTAGATGAAGGTAATTTTTTTACACATTCATATTTAATAAAACATGGTTTATCCAAATCCATCAGGAAAAATAAAGATTGCCATTTAAAAAAAATCATTGATAATATCACAGGTCACAAACTAAACACGATAAAAAACTGTTAATGACGGAAGAATGTAAATATTTTAAAATTAAAGTTGAGGTATTTGAGGGTTTTCTCAAAACACCCTTATAAATTTTTTTTATAGAATTAGTTCCAAACTTTCCGAGCGCTCGATAATGTTAAAATAGCAATCTATTTGTCCATCGCTCGTAAATTCATTTTTCACTTAACAATTTAAATAGAATATTCGAACCACAATATATCATAACTATAGTAGTATATTAGACACATCATAATATGAAAATATGATAAGTCCTTTGTTCATAGCAAGAATTTTACGAAAATGATCACCGACTATTAACAAGAGCAATTTTCTTAATATCCTCCAATTGCTTTACATAATTATATGGCAGACATAATAACCACATAGTATGTATGAATAAAACATTTCATACTCATCGCAACTGATTACGTTTGTAATAGCTATACAATAAAACTTTTAAAAAAGAAAAAAATTATGTTCGAATCCTAAATTAAAACAACTTCAAATTTTCCATATTGTATAAATTGTAAACTGTGCGTTTAATCATTCAACTTATCCTGAAAATATGTATACAGTCAACACTGCTGTATTAACAAAATAAATTTCACCTTTTGAAGACTTTTTTTAACATATAAAAATCGATTTTACAGCAAAATTGTTCAAGAATATTTTGTTGAAATTTTCATTCCCTTCGTTTTTGTTTGTATAAATTTTTTGTTTTGTTCCACAGTTTACGTTTTACAGCGACTTTAAAAGGACTCCGTAAGAAATTTAATAAAACTTCCATAAGAACAATATTAATTTTATTAAATTTTTTACAGAGTCTTTTTAAAGTCGCTGTAAAACGGAAAGAGAATAAAATTTTCAACCAAAAATGCCTAAACAATTTTGCTGTAAAATCAATTTTTGTATTTCAAACAAAGTCTTTAGAAGGTGAAATTTACATTGTTAATATAGCAAGTGTACGAATATGACTGGGAGTGACTGTACATGTATTTAAGTTTTATACATATAATATGTACTACCTACATTCCAAGGTTTTTTCATATTTTTTCATATTCAAATAAAAATTTTTTTTGGAAAACATAAAAAATGTTTATTAAGTTAAGAATTATAAATAGGAAAAAAGCTCGAGAATATTTATTCCTTTTTAGTTTTATATAGAATTTCAAATTGTTTAATTTTGCTTCGATCTATTTTGTGTATAGGATGCACAGCAAGAACTTGGTAATCTGCGGATTTTGTAAATTTAGAAAATTTTGAAAATTTGATGGTTATTTTCCAGTCAAAATTTAATATAGAGAAAATAACATCTTTAAACTGACGGCAAGAGGGAAAGCTTAAACAAAAAGAACTTAAATAATGATTGTACTATATTGATTGTCATTGGTTTAAACCGATTTAAGGGCAATGTGGAAGTTAAACGTCTACATTCTGCTTGCATTCTTAAGCGAAAAATGATGACAAGTATTGTACTGTTGCAGATTGAAAATACAACTTCGTACAACAATATCACCAATAGTTCCTTAAGCCAGGAACTTCGATCCTTTAATTTACTTTAATTTTAATTTGCAAATGAAAGATTAATTAAAATCTTTGCAAGCAGTTTGACACAATCGAATCTGGCAAGTGTCTTATGTGATCAGATTTTATTATCACCAATGTCATCGAGTAAAACAAACACTTGTTGATGAGTGACTAATAAATTAGTATTAATAACAAGAGTAGTCACACACATTATTATATTTTTGAAATTGAAAATGCTGTCGGTTGGATAAATTCGATTGTCCAATATGTGGTGTGAACGTAATTTTCTCATTTAAAACCATTGCTAAACTTCAGGAGCTTTACGGCACTGATTGGCATTATAGAATAATGCTCGATTTTTACTAAGGTTTTTAGCAGGAGGAAACTAATTGAAGAACGGAAAAAAAGAAAAATCAAAACTTTATATGATAAGAATCACCCTAATGTTAGTATTTATATGTGTCTTGTTCAGTTTCAGTAAAAAACAGAGAAAATCTTATAATTATTGTATACTCGCAGCTAGCATTTTTGTTTGCACAGAATGTTATAGAACAAATTATAATGTAATTTCGCCTGCAATAACAATTAATTTAGTTGATACATGCATGGTGTTACTCACTCGAAATTCTTAAAAGTATCATTCATTACTCAATTTTAATTTATATCGCATGTGAAAAGGCAATATAAGGTAAAGAATACTACCCTTCAAATTTTGTTGACTCATGTATATTAAAAGCGTGAGTAATCGAATTACTCATATAAGTATGAAATAAAGTGAAAAAGTAATAAAGCATTTATTAAATCTCACAGTTCGCAAGTACCTGAGTATGTACTTTCCTTTAATAAAATTTTTAAAATTGTGTTTTTTAAAGAACTACTGATGCTTTTATATTGTGACATTACTGTAAAAGTGGTTAATTTTAATTTAAATTTTTTTAAATGCTACTTAATTTATTTTCACTAACAGTAAATGAAATTTTCGCATTTTTTTTTCAAAATAAAAGCTCTTTTAATTCTTTAAAATGAGTAAATTCTTGGATAATTATATATGTATATTTTAAAATTAATTATGTATTATAAATAAATACAATAATTATACAGCTAGTAGCTACCTCCCTATTCCCATAGGGTATTTAGGCATTTCAGGATCATTATTATTCTTTTTAATGTTATTTGGATAATTAATTATTATTGACTTTTATTTTTAAATTTAAGAAATAATCAATATGAGGCAGTATAAGGTAAACCAAAAAAAATAATTAAGCGACGCTGGTGAACTTCCAAAATCTTTGTCATTTTTAGTTGCTAATTAATTATTTAATTTTATTTTGCTAATAATGCGCCGGCGCAAGCAATCAATTGCAAAATTGCAAATTATTTACAAAATAATTGAAATAATAAGTTTATAGTGGCACTTTTGCACAGATATCCAATTTTTAAAAGGCTAGTTTGAATCGCGTGCTCGACTTACAGATTGAAAATCAACATTAATTTGCGAAGCAGCTGTTAGACACCGACCGTAATAAATACGGACAAAATTAATTCTACGCACGGAACCAAAAAATTAGGTTTTTTCGAAAAAAAAACTTTTTCGCGGGTTCCCGTTTTGATAATAATTGTTTCATAGTTTATTAAAATATCGACGACTTTATATACTTTTTTAGAAAATTTTAATTTTGAAGCTGTTTTAGTATAAGTATTATCTAGAATTCTAAATTGCTCATAATCAAGTTTTTCCCCTACAGTTTATCAGTTTATCACGTTTTAGACATCTTTCTGCTGAGTTCATTTTTGTCTTTTTTTTTCAATGTTCTGATAATATCAGAATATTTCCAGACGACGGTATGATATTGCGATGAATATTGATAACAAATTTTATTTTTAAAAATTTTCATACCAACTTTAGTTTTGTTGGCGCGAACAAACGAAATTCAAAATATTTACAATAATAAATTATTTAAAAAATCAACACAAAATTTAAAAACAATCAAAATAAAAACTCAAATGCAATATAATATTTCTAAATGAAAATGATTTTGGAACACGACAATATATTGATATGTATTTTATTTAGTCCAAAATTTAGGAATCAGGTAAAGTTTAAAATGGAAAGACAAATTGAAAGATAACTTGACCATACGCGAACGATAACAATTTAATTTACGCTGCCTTCAAATTTAATCTTGAATTTTCAAATTTCACCATAAAATACCAATTATTAAAGCTTAATTTTAATTATCCAATTTATTTTCTCTTATCTCCAAATTCAATCTCCAATTAACAAACTTATCCTTCCTTTTCCTAGTTATCCAAACCTTGTCCAAACTGGGATAATCAAATTACAAATGATTAAAAATCACTTACTCAAAAATATTAATTAATTTATTCTCAAATAAAACTTTTCAAAATACTAAACTCCGATAAACTTAAGAGACTAAAATTCTACGTTCCGCATCCAGCGGCCATTTTGGCAAAAAGCCTAGTTTTCACCGCTCACTCCTACCACCTTAATTAGTTGGCGGGAAAACTAGCAAAATACAAAATTTCAAAAATAACTAATTTCTATAAATTAACAAATTTATCCAAAAATACAACTTCAAAATTTATGAGGAATTTTGGAACATGACAATATATGTTTACCGAAAATCGTCATCAAATTGATTTGATGATTTGACTTCCTTGTTAATTTATGCGCAGGGAAATTGGATTTTAATGACTAGTCCGGTAATAATTAGTAATCGCAACAAAATAAAAGAGACGTCGTTTTTTTCTTTATTACTTATATTATTGTTTTGACAGTAACCATGTATGGTAACTATGTAGTCAACAAATTGACACACTTGAATTTTGCTCATTTTAAAAATGTCGTTCAATTATTGTTTTAAAATTTCAATTTTTTACTATTTTCGGTAAAATTTAATACCATACTTGTCAGGAAAATGTCTCACTTTACTCGGAGCTTTAAAATACTCGGCACAGAGTGCCTCGTATTTCAATATTGCTCCTCGTCAGTAATGTATTATTTTCCTGACTTTTAGGTAAATAACTATTTTTTAAAAAGATATTCCTATTATCGACATTTTTATTATACTTTATTATTAGAGATGAGATTTTTAGGTCGTAAAAATTTAAAAAAAGGCACCCAAAAAGGTTCTAAAAAAAGTCATTTTAGGTCGTATAAATTCAAAAAAAGGTACCTAAAAAGGTACTTCTTCTTTTTCTGTGCCATACCCTCAATGGGCGTTGGCGATCAACTTGGCTGAACCAAGATGACGTACCAGGGAATTTAATTAATGGGGTGGTTTCCCGTTGCCTTCCCCACAGCCCACAGATCTATCTTGTGCTTTAGATCACAGCAGCGTATTCGACTCGACCAGGATTTGAACCGCGGTACCCGCTTCCCAGTCGGCCGGTGTAGGCTACTAAAAACTAAAAAGGTACTAAAAATGCCATTTTAGGTTGGTATTGTAAAGTTTTATGTTTTGTGTTGAACAAGATGAGATTGTTTTTCACACTTTAAAATTTTACCACAAATTTTACAAAACAAACCGTTAAACCAACCGTTCTTAGGTGACACTGGACACCAAATTTAAATAAAAAATTTTAATTTAAATAATTTGAATTAAATTAAATTGTTTTCAATTTTAACTGCAAATTAAAAAAAAAGTTTCCAAAATGTTAAAATAGGTCGTAAAAATAAAAAAAAGACAAAAAAGGCCAAAAACAAATAGGGCTTATATAACTTAGTTCTCCATGAAACAAGTTTTGGTACTAATATCATAAAAATAGGAGCTAAAATAAAGAAAAGGTAAAAACCTAAAAAACTCATCTCTATTTATTATACATACTGTAGTGTTATATACGTTTTATATTAAAATTATTGTTAATTCTCGAGCTACAGTGTCCCATTTTAAAAGCTTTTAAGGAATACTTGTTTCTTCGTAAACTGCAGTTCTGTATAAAGTTATTATCTAACGATTTTTCAGAAAACAAAACTTTTTTCTGTAACTGCCAAATCAAATTTCTCCCTCTAGCGATAGCGGGGTGAAAGATTATCCTAACATTTATATATATGACAGGACTTATGCATTATTTATATTGCAAACACAGCTGTTGTCTGTTTAAAGGTGGGAATTTAGGTTCTTTTTGCTTAGTATTTTTTTTTCAAATTAAAACTTGAAATATTAAAATAATATTAATAATATAATAACATAGTCGAGTTGCACTAATGTGGATAAAAGAAGTTGGACCATCTACTAGCTAAGATAGCTTACTGAAAAATTTTATATTTTTTGCACTTCTTTTGAAAGCTAAATATTGTATAAACAAAGTTTTATGTAATTATCTTAGGTTCTGTTACTGAAAACAATATCAAGTAGTCGCTTTTTCAGCAAAATGAAGCAAAAGTATCGAAAGTGGCAGTAAAGTAAAAAGAATCTTAATTAAATTTATTAATTAATCTTTCAGTTTTTCAGAAAAAGTGTTTTATTTGGAGGCAATGTACTTTCTGTGGTTCGTCTGTTTGGCCTTTTATTTATTTATATATTATTATTTACTTCATTCTGACTTTTGTTAATGTAGTAAGCACTAACACTATTAGTGTTATAACACAATATACAGAACACAAATTAATATTAATAGAGTTAAATTAATTTAATGAAGAATTTCCCAAGTGTGTATTAAATAAAAAATCGCAAAAGCCGTAATTGCAGGAAACAATGATTTTGAAAACCGCTACGTAATTATTTTTATTAGAAAATTACCGAAATTGTTCAAGTTACTACATTCATCTCCGAAATAATTTTAAATAGTAGGATTGTGCATTTCTTAATTTAAAAACCAAATACATTTATCGAACAAACATGTAAGCTGGTTTTCCATTAACGATTGTTTAAAGCCATTAAATAGTTTTTAGGTAAATCTATTCGAAACGATTGATTTGTCTGCTAAAAATGTTGAGAAGAATGTAGGTATGATGTTAGAATATTATTTCAATCTTAACTTTCGATTTTTCTATGAATATAAATAAAAAAAAGAAAAAAATTATTTGCATTATCAAATTACATAAGGTAATTTATATTTAAAAGTAAACTTTAATTTTAGGTTTAAAATTAATATGCACATGAAAGATATATATGTGATATTGATATAAAGATGTATCTGAATAGAAAAAGTTTCTAGAATATTTTATTAATTATATAAGATATAAGTGGGTAGAAGATATAACTTTTGATTAATATTAAATTACGATGAAAATTATCAAACTTTATTCAAAAAAGTTAAAATAAAAATTTTCAAAGATAGATTACTCATAATTTAGGATGAATATTTATTATTACAATTTATTTCTATTTACTGTATTTATAATTACGTTCACATGCATATTGATTTTTTTACGTTTATTCAAATTATTCCATCGACATATATGAGGATGCAAATTACGCTATTTCCCTGTATCCCGCAGTGTATTTCTCAGCAGCTTTGTATTTTCAGTTCTATGGTACAGTTTTAAAAAGCCAGATCTCACAACTCAATAACTTACAGAATTTAGATTGGAAAACTTATATAAACTTTTTAACATCCTGTTTATATAATGAGGTTAGAACTGCACGACTTGAAGAAATTAAACATATAAATTTTAGATTAAATATTCAAACATAATTTAGGTATTATCTTTTTTAGTCACAAAAGGTTTCGCAATATTAAAAGTTAGCTTTGAAAGCAATTACATCTTATCAAAGAGCAATTCATTTCATACTAACAAGCCCGCACCTTAGAAACTAGTTGAAAAGCGCTGATTTTGCAATCGTGGCAAAACAGTTAATTCATAGTCATTTAAACTTTCCTAATACTAAAATTTCAAAAAAATTGACTTTTCTATTAAAAAATTTGCTATACTAATTATAAACGTTGTTAATTCAATTTAGAAATGCAAATTGAACAGAAACTGGCATTGTATATATCACTATGTAAATTGGTACTTATCGATGTGGAACGAGAATGAATGATTAATTTTCATTATGACCATTATAGATACTGCATTTCGCTGAACGAACTTAATTTAAATCAAATTAGCAAAGAGTTTGTAAATTAGTTTTCTAACTACGACGAATAAGTTGCCAAGTGAAGTGTAAAGAATGCTACTGTAATCTGATTTTATGGTAAATTGAGTATTGTTTGATGATCTAATTAATACTGAAAATGTTTTTCATAAATAACACAACGAACGTTATTAATTCCTAACTCTAAGACCGCATCACAAAAAATTTACACGCAAAATTTAACCAGAATTATTTCACACCTTTTAATGCATCATCGATCAAGTTTAATCGTACTTTCAACTAATTTAAATAAATTTTCCTAATTACTTGTTTAATAAGTAAATTTTTGAACTTTAAAATTTTCTCATCGCGAAATTTCAGCTTACGCATAATTTATTATATAAAAAATTAATTTCAATATCGCTAATAAAATTAGACGTATCCTAATTACGTAATTAAGAATATCTACTAAATTAAAAGTTTCTCTAATTTATATAGTATTTTATTCAAAAACTTTTCTTAATGGTAAATTCAAGAAATTACTGATTCCACCAAACTTTAACGTTAGGATCATTTAAATACTATCTACATATATCTATCAAATACTTATTATCTTATTTCCAATATTAATTAACTACCAATCTTAAATTAAATATTAACAGTTTAATTACAACACTAATAAGTTATCCTGTTAGCTGTGTAGAATATAATTTCAAACACAAATATAAAAGTGCGTAACTAAATCCACAAATTTGGATAGCATTTTTATAACAACAAATATAATATCAGAATGATAAGTTTTTACATTTTCATCACTTTTACGATATGTGTATCTGGCAGAGAGTACATCAAAGAACCGCGTACAGGTAGGTAACTTAAATTAATTTTTAATAAAAGTAATAAAAGTGAAACAGATTATCCAAAAAGCAATTTTTTACCGCATTAAACACTAAACTGTCTTGCGTTGAAGTAACAGATCAGTTCATAAGTTGTATGCGTACTGACTGAGCAGGGGTATATAATACACTATATTTAAAATTAATGTGTTTTCGTTAAAAAAATTTTAATCGTCATTTTTAGTTTAGAAAATATAAAATACAAGTTTTCCCGATTATCTACATACATAATATACTACTTACATTGTAAATGCAGTCGAAAATAGAAAATAAATAATTTCTTCAAAATTTCCCAAGTCAAAAATTTTAATTACGTTCTCCCAGATTGAACTGACGCAAGCAAAGCTTTAAATCTTCAAAAGACAGATTTCGACGCAGGAAATTATTTATTTCCTATTTTTGAGTTCATTTTGTATTATAAAACTGTTAACTGGGAAAACTAATTCTATGTTTGTTTTAATTTTCTGAGTTTTAAGTTTCATTGTATTATTTTATGTATTATTTATAATTCTCACTATTTTTTAAGTAAAATTTTCGTTTTTTTTTCTCTACAGTCACTTACAGCAATAATTCAGACCAGTTACAATTATTATGCCTACATAAATTATTATTATTAATAACAAAATATTATTATTACAAAAATTGTAAAAATGATAGTCAATTTCAATAAGCAAGGTACAAATTAATAATAGATTTGGATTCTGTGGGATAATTTTTGCTCTCGGGGAAAAGGCGAACCACAGCTAAGTAGATAATAGGATCAAGACTACCTTCAAGTTTGTAAATAGAAAAGCTTTTTGATCTAAAACATTCATGTAAAGTGAAATTGTATTTTCTGTTAACATTACATTAAAAATTTATATTCCATATATCGTGACTCACATAGAAGACGATTCACTTACAAGTTACTCAACAATTACAAATTCGAAATAGTTGTTGAAACGAAAGCACATGGAAACTAAGGAAAAGCATTAGTTCAGATGTTATATGATGATTTCATGTTAAAATAATGTTTTTATCAAAACAGAAAGTCAGTGAACGACCAAACGCTTCGAGTGCAATTTTTTTGTGTAAAAATTTTCTTTGGAAGTTATGTATCCGCAGACTGCATGAAACTTGATGATAAAAACTGGCTTTTAAAACTGTATTATAAAATGAATTTTAATTAATCAAGCTTTTTTATGGGTAAAAGTTCAATACATTCAATATATTTCACTAAAATTGCCTATAATGCTATCGTAACAAGAAACTCGTTAAAGTAATTTTATTTTTATTTTTAGTTCGGCCATTCTCGTATAATTACAGAAATTTTTACATTAATTAACGAATATTGTTAGCAAGTTAAAAGTGATAATAAAAAAAAGTTGAATAATTTTTAGTAATAAATGTAGCTCTTAATCATTAAAAATATATTCTGATTTACTCAGTTTAACGAATCACTGGTTTGCTACTTATTGGAAAAAGCTTAATAATTTAATTTTATCGAAAACATGAAATTTAGAATATTTTGTTAAGTTCTTCCTTGCGTTTCTACCAGTAGCTTCAACTAATAAAACAATTTTTTTTGCCTTTTAGTCTATTTTTAAAAATTTTTTGAATGATTCCACTGAGAAAAATGATATGTTGCTCTAACAGAGCTATTAATAGCTATTATAGACTCCACTGAGTTTTTTTTCGCTGTTATAACAAATTATTTGTTGCTGCAAAAAATTTCCAGCTGCGATAACAAAGTTGTTTTCTATTCAGTAAAAAAAGATTAATTGATTTAGCAAATTTTCATATTCTGCATAGAAAAAACTTTGTTATGGTAGCAGAAAACTTGTTGCAACAACAAAAAACTCTGTTGAGGCTATAGCTAATAAAAGTTTTGTTAGGACGACAAATTCTTTTTCACAGTGTGTAATTTACGCTATGAATTACTATAATATTATTAGCAAATTGTTTAAGAAAATGTTATCTTACTATCCCAACAATGAAATCATTTCCTTATTATTCTGTTTTAAGTACTTTTAAAGTCCTCTTTAAAGCAGCTGCCACTATTTTTACGCAAATTTGATTTTATTATAATATGAAACCATTTAGTCATTTAAAGTTAATGCATAAATTTTGGATTGGATCATTCTTTCACGTTTGTTTTGGTATTTCATTATTGCTGTGTTTGATCTTAAAATTTTTTCCGTTTTACATTATATCCACATAATTAAACGTATATTCACCCCTATTCTGTAACACATTCGTTACGAGATTACGATTCGTTACGCCTAAAAATTCGTTAAGTTGTCTAGTTGGTATTCACTAACCTCGAAATTCGTAAATGCCTTCGTTACCATTTTCGTTATGACCGTATTTTTGTACGAAAGCTCTGAAGCTGTCGTTGCGTATTTTTACGAATTCGTTGAGAGCTAATCTGTCGAGTGACAGATTAAATTTAAGGTTAATTTTGTTTTTATTATTATCTTAGCTCCTATATTTATAATTTATTTATATAATATTATTTCAAGAGCTAATAAACTAATAATTTAAGGTTTGCTAATTTTTTTTAATTGAACATAATTATTGTAAAACGTTTATAATACAGATATTTGTACAAAAACAATTTAAAAATATACAAATGGATCCACAATTGTTAGAGATCATTCTAGCAGGTGAAGAACTGCAAAATATAAGAAGGTCAGTACATGTTCCTTTACGTACAATACGTATTTAGTAATAGTGGCGGCTTGTGAGAAGTTTAGGCGGTGGGGCAGGCCTGTGAAACCGAAGTTCGAGGTTTTTAAAAAGTATTAGTTATAGTTTTGCGGAACTATGATACTTGACTTCATGAGCCTACCCCGACAGGCCACCACTAAATCAGATTGTAATTTTTAGGGACAATATAAGGAATCATCGACATCTTCGAGATACAAGTAACCCATTTCATTATTTGGCGTGGTTTTTTTTGTTCGGAAAGTTTCATTATTTCTCATAAATTGCACGTATAATGCTTTCTGCACATTAGTCACCTTTGAAGAACGTTTTTTTTCAACCCGGTCATTATTGCAAAAAATATAAAAAATTGAAAATAAAACGACTCGGTCGAATCGGACTCGGAATCCGAGTCGTTTTATTTTCTACTGCACCCCCAAATACCCAAGAGTTCACCCTGTTCATATAGAATTTTGTTTGGGGTGAGAATAATTTATCACTATTGAAATAAAAAGTAAAAATAGTGTAAATGTTCACTAAACCGCTCATGAAAGTACACATTTGTTAACAATTGTTTTAAATAACTAGAGGAACAAGGCAATAAAGATTACCCTTAAATCTGCTTATTTCTTTGTCGGCTTGTAAAAGCAATTTTACCGAAAATATTAAACATCTGATGAACATTTTATTATAACTTGGTTTTATTTTAAGCATACATAAATTGAGGTAAATACGTAAATTATAATGAATAATTTTGAAAAAAAGAAAATCTATGAATTTTACTCTAACCAAGTTCCAATTAATTTGAAAAATTTATAATTGTTTTTATTTTGCCGCTAAAATAGCAAAATTCAAATAATTCAAATATGTTTACTGTTTACAGAGCCGAATTATGATACAAATACAACTTCGTGATTAATCGTAAAAAATCGCTTAGCTTTTTCGTTCAGAACGTCGTACGAACGAACCCCGTAACGAATTCGTTAGGGTGTAGTTACAGAATACCATTCTCAACAAATTTCGTTACAAAATTGTTAACGAAACCACACTTTACGAAATTCGTTATGATAACGAAGGAGTTACAGAATAGGGGTGATTGTGTATTATGTTGTTATTCTGTTATTATACGCCCCCATTCAAATAATTATTATTAAAATTGTAACTGTTACAAACTCTAAAACACTAATGTGTTTAATGAAAATATAATATTTTGAACAATCAAACTTTAACATAATATCTATTATTACCTACGTATATTATAATTATATATTTAACATTTAATTTTTGCATTTACGAGAAATATTTTATTTAATTATGCAAGAGTCAACGTACAATTTCTTGTTTTTTCTTTACTTAAGTTTAGAAATTTTGAGATTGTTAAACAATTTTGCCTTTGTGAAACAATTTGGTAAAATAATTGAGATAAGCTTGACGAAGATTTGTTCCTCTTGCGCTTGGCTGGAACAGAAATTTATCCCTAGGGGCTTTGCAGATATTTGAATATTAAAATTTGTCTTTGATTTCGAAGTTTAATTTTTCTTTGGGTTAGCTTTTGTTATTTTTTTAATCAAAACACCAGTGACAATAATAATTTATAATAATCAAACGTCTCTGTAGAATAATCTGTAGCGTTAGTCCTTCATCTCTGTGACCTGTGATTCTATGGATTTGATAGTTAGATTCAGTTTTGATTTCCTGTTGTGGTAAGATATAAGTTAGTGTTATAAAATATAGAAACAAACCAGTGAAACTTGACTGGAAGTAATGGAACAGCAGTCTTCCTATTATACAGCTACGATGAAGAAATAAAAACCAGAACAGACCAGGCAGTCAAGTACTAAAGGTAAAAATTTGTAAAAAAAATAGTAGTAAAAATTTTGTGTTTACTATACATTTCTTGTATGAATAGATATATATATAGCTATGTTAATGAAAATTGTAGAAAATCAACAGAAATACAAAAATAAGTCTTTCTTAAAATACATTTGTAAATTTCAATAAAAAGTCACTCTTAATTTTAATGAAATACTTTTACAAATTAGGATATGCTTCCATTAACATTTAAATTGCATTTTAAATTATTTAACGTACAGACAAAACAAAATACGTAAATATATAAAAGTTGGAAATATACTTATCGTACATATAGCGCGAAAATATATTCCAATTCAATGCACAATTTGAATGTAACTGCATGTTCTTATATTTTCAAAAGACACAAAAGAGATTTTATTGCTTTCATCTATTGATCATACATAAAAATTTTGATAGGACTAAGGTTTTATATTTCAGGTAAGCGATACCGAAAATTTAGTTTTTAAACAATCTTTATTTACGAAATCGTCTTACTGTGAATTATGCGTTAAAAAGATACAAGAAATAGTATTCGAGATTTTTCCCAGTTGGATTTATTTTATTTGGCAGAACTTGAGCTGTTCATATAACATAATATAACAATCCCTTAAACACAGTGTGATTTTTTGTACATCTTACACACTCAAATACACACTCAATTGATAATTGAGTTGTTGATAACAACAAACTCCATGTTTTTAATTTTATTTAATTTTAATAATCATGTAAGTTAAGGATTCAAAAAGTTGAAATAAATTAATTTTTTTATATATGATAAGTTGAGTAGCAGTCGTGGAAATTGCATCGGTGATTATTTCCGAATTAAAATAATAATTCCAAATTAAATTTCAATAACCGCACTCAATTATGTATAAATACAATACTAACTTGTATATTAACTTGTTATTTTGAAGTTAATTTTATTTTGAACCAAAAGCTAGGTTCTTCAAATAGGGGATCTGGGGGTATGGAATACCATCCAGTACATCGGTGACTGTGTGCAAAAAAGTGTTATTGAGCTTATAAGTAAGCTTATAACTTATATAAAATAGCTTATAAGCTTATAAACCGGAAATCTAACTTCTATATAAGATTTCTGATTTGAAATACAATGACACATTTCCTTTTTTTAAACAAAATCACTAATGTGCTGGAGGGTATTCCATACCCCCCAGACCCCCAGTTTGGAAAACCTTGCTTTGTGATTGTGTTCAAAAAAGAAAATGTATGAGTTTCAAAGCAAAAATTTAACTTTTTATCTATTTCTATTCTATTTACAGTCACAATCACAGTCACTACAATTTAGTTTATAGATTCCGCTTCTGTCTTGGATTTTCACTGCATCTTTAGTTTTGGAAAGAGTCTCTCTTATGGAATTTTTAGCTCTATAAGATATTATAGTTTTTCCATTTTGTCAGATTTCATTCCATAATTGGTAGTCTAACAAACTTCTTCTGAGTTTGCATTTATTTAGGGCAATAGACGTACCGTCAAACAAATAAGCTATTCACCGTACTTTATTGTATAAAATATTGAAACTGTCAAATCGATTATTTTCTAAATTAATCGATATTTAGAGTTCATTTGCTGCATTTTAATGTTATCTATTACATGTTATTGTTTTTTTTTGAGTATCTATAATAACTTAGGATAAAGGTTAACGCATTACGACCTCATTGTTAGTTAAACTAAAGATTAAGCTAAACAAAGCTTATAATAAAGTCTTATATTTTTTGTGACTATAAATTAATAATAAAGGTAATAAGCTATACCAAAGGTTTCAAGCGAGAGTTTAAACTTCGTTTAGTTAAAATAAATTAAATATATTTTAGTGTTTTATTTTATATCTTGCACAACATATTTCATATGACTGCAAATATTTTCAGGTGCAATTTGAAAACAATATTTTAGAATAAATTGATTATAAAAGTCAGTCAAAAGTATGTTTATTTTAATTTTTTAATCTGAAATATTTGGAAGTCTTCTATTCATATAGTTAATTTTAATTTAAACTAACACTGAAAGTTTAATAGTTTCTCTTTTGGCCATAATTGCAGGTGCATTGGGCGGCATATTTGCAGATTGATATTATTAACTAAGAACCTATCACACTTCACAAACAAAATACATTTCTGTTTCGCAACAGCATATGCCAGGGTGTCTGATTGGACAGTCATTGCATGAATTTCCAATAAATTTTAAAATTGCAAGTTTTAAATACATTTCTAATAAAGATGAAATATAAACGTTAATTCAACGTTAAAATATCGTTGAATGAGCGTCGCTGCTTTTACTACATCTGAGCATGAGCAACTATTCATAAATATACACACAACTGGAGTAATTTTAAAATTGAACTTTAGTTTATCGCCAATACACTATTTTACGTCGGTCAAACCAATTTTATTTGAGAGTTGTTGGTTTTGGTGTTAACAGAACAAACAAGTTTGTTGTTCGGTTACAGGTAGACTACAACGACAAATTGAAATAACAAAAATCAGGCATATGAATAAATAGCTTAAGCGTAATATCCAAACCCTAAATTATAAGACTCCAATTAATAAATAAGAGATTTATGTTAATAAGTGATTAAAGTAGTTTGGTCATATAACACCTTTGCAAATCATTAATCAATTTACCATCATTACAATATAGCAATATTTAGGTTTCAACATTATAATTTTTAATAATTAAATTTATGAAACGCCGAGAAAATAAAGTACAATTAGTCTAAAATTCAAGCTTAATATAAATGTTACACTTGAGGGTTTCTCATAAAAACTTAAAAACTGAAGTTACTTTTTTATATTTCTATTCGGATATAAAAGCTTTCACGGTTAACTAGTATTTCATATGAAAGAAGTGTAAAAGTAAAAATTACAATTAAAAAGTAATCAAGGCAATTTATTTTTTAATAATATAGCGCGGTTTTATCAACTTTTATGAAAATACTGGTACATTTACTTAAATGTTTCCGATTACGTTAAATAGTTTGTTTGATAAATTATACAAATGAAAACTTAATTTAAAAGCGTAAATTTATTCTTCTAATAAATTGAAAATTGCAATTTAGTATTGTACAACCGGGTTTCTAATGTGAAACTTGGAGAGTTATTCATACACAAATGTAAAAATTTGAAAGAATTCCATAAAAGAAAATAAAACAATTTTGCTTTACAAAGGGAGAATTTTATGCAATTTTTAAAAGCAGTTACTTTTTACAAGTTTTTATTTTATACATACAAAAGTGAAAACCACGCAGAATGGCTTTTAAACCGCATATGTAAAAACCATGACGTTCGATTAGCAATCAAAGCTACCTGCTGTGTAATCCCAAGCACGTGCCACATTTTCCATGCCATTTGGTATTTACATTAACATGCGAAGCGCATCTATGTACATGGTATTTGAATATATCAATTAGAGCCCGAAATGACGCTCCTCTAATTCACTTACTCTCTACACACGTCTTGACGAATCCTCATAATGCGTGTTCATGTACAAGTAATCTGCTTACTACACTCTTTAGGCACTGTCAACACCTACTTGAATCAAACTAAATTTCTATTTAAGTGCAATGTATAATGAAATTAAGATGGCACAGAATCTTGCCTTAATGTGACTTTACTTACACAGCAGTACGAAACAACAAAGCGACGCCCGAAAATTTTTTAAATTTAACCCTCAATCTTAAAATTAACAAATTATCCCGTTTCCTCTCTATTATTGAATCATTACAAAATAACATTAACTAACATTAAATAGTAAATTATTAATTAATTTCATGAAACACAAATGGCACAGAGCTTATATTATGTAAAATTATATAGGCTTTTCCCGTAGTGAGCAAGATAAGGTAAAGCAATACCGAATACTACACGAGCGATTATCCCTCCAACACTACTCGACGCTTCAGCTTCCAGTGCACATTATTGACTTTTTTGTTATGAATACCATGTAATATCAAAAGCTAACTTGTTGAGGGGATTAAAATAAGCGGTTTCGTAATACACTGTTTTAAAAAATACAAAAGTCATTAGTACTATTATTTATTGCAGTACAGCGATCGTGAAACAGCGTTTTTCGTACAACGAACGCACTCTTAAAATTGAATGCAGTGCCGAGTCTTTGTGTAATCTTCGTTCTCAAGGTTCATGTGAAATATCTATATTTTAAGAAAGGAAAAATGAAGAAAGCTTTTTAAATTTGCATATATTTCCATGAATAGAACCATCTGTCAAGTGGACAACTGTATTGGGGGATTGTCCCGGGTTTTTCACCTCTATATATTGCTTTACTGAGTTTTTGATTCGTTTTTTAGTGTTCAATCGAATGAAAATAGGTATAAAAGTCTACGAACGTGGTGATAAAACATTTTTCAGCATATATACAACTTTTATTATTTTTTACGTCATATGAATTGAAAATTCATATTTTTATTGATTTAACAACTAAAACGTTTTTACTTAAAAGAAAATTTTTATGTAACGTCAAATGTTACTATTATTGGAATCGTAACTTTTTAACAATAAAATAAGTGGGTTTATATGTCTTTGAAGTCGCTTTTACATTTCTTGCAACTTCCAACTTGTAATAATAAAACGTAATTTTAATTTTTATTTACGGTGTTTGTTATTACAAAGAATTGATTAATCAGCACCGCCGTTCTCTTTTGTTCGTTATAAATTGTAGTCAATTAGGAAAATCTATAGAATTTTGTATAAATGTGGAAAATAATTTCTAAATGGCAAATCAAGTTAATGTACTTACATATTATACAAAATATCGATTATTATATTAGTCAATTTTAATGAGAATAATTTTATTAGTTTCCATTTAAACCACAAATAAATTATAGTTCGATGTCACCACGGTCAAAAAAAGAAAATTCAGGCGTTCAATTTTTATTAACTTTTTTTCAGATCATCAAATATCTTCGAGTAGGATTTCTGGTATATATTTTTTATATTATATCTGAGATTATTTTATTATTATTGTTTAGTTTATTTAGTTAGAGGATCTGGTTAGGTTCTCTTTTGAATCTGTTTCAAATATGTCAAAATATATTTTATTTAAAAATAATTGTACCTTGATAACTTTCTACTAAGTAATATTAATAGTAAAAAATCAAAAATCACAAGCAAAACATATTGTTATACTAATTGTTTTGAAAAAAAATCAAAAAATCAAAAAGTCAGTTCAGTAACCGTTGCAACGAACTACTTACGTAACTTGCCATATAGATCTCTTTATTGAAGCTGTACAACAGTATGACAGAGCAGAGGTACCCTGAAAGGGCAAAACAGGCCAGGCTGCTCCTACCGCAAATACTAATAACTGATTATTATTCTTCTTGCCGCCTAGCACACTGCATTGCTGATAAGGGAAGGCAAAAAACTCGCTCATCGACCCATCTGATTTTCCGAATAGCTCACTTCTCTGTTAATGAAAGCAAAGACCAGTTTTCTGTGAAACTCTCTTTATAGTGGAACACCAAAACTATTTGACTCCGTTCCGCTCAGTTAGTTCCTGTTCACTACCCTTTCGCAGTGAAAGGTGGTCATAAAGCTCTAACCTTTAAACTTTAAGCTCTAAGCTTTAAAGCCTTGACCACCAGCTTCTAAGCTTTCAGCACTATTCTCCAAGCTTTAAAGCTTTGACGTCTAAGCTTTAAGTTCTAACCTCCAAGTTTTAAGCTTTAACCTCCAAGCTTTAAGCTGTAACCTCAAAACTTTAAGCTCACACCTCTATGCTTTGACCTCCAACCTCTAAGCTTTAACCTTCAAGATTTAAGCTGTAACCTCCAAGCTTTAAAGCTCTCACCTCATAAGCTTTAAGCTCTAACATCTACGTTTTAAAGCTTCGACGTCCAACTTCTAAGCTTTAAGCTGCCGCTGTGACCTCTTACCTCCATGTTACTTTGCCTTCACCTCCAACATTATATACAGTGTGTTTAGGATAAGAAGTAGCAGTCAATAATTCTTATATCTTACTTGATGCAAAAAAAAGTTTAAATAGTTTTTTATTCAACTCGAAATTTACCATCGGAAACTGCGGAGATAAAGTTTTCTGAACTTCAAACTCAACCGGAAGTAAACCTACATTTTTTTCAAATGGCAAATTTATTATTTCAAATAAAATTTATTGTTTGCTGAAATCTTGCATTTTTCTTGAAAATATTTTATGTAAACTAGATGATAATTATATATGCATGTATAGAGAAAATACTGTAGATTACGAAAATGCTAAAATAAAGACTTGTTGCAATTTGAAACAAAAATTCAAGTTTACTTCTGGTTGAGTTTGAAGTAGAAAAAAATTTACCTCCGCAGTTTCCTCAGTCACCGATTTGGAATAAAAATTTTGAAATAAGCATGCGAAAGTTATGAGTAATAACTTAATTAGTAAAAAATTAACACATGGAAAAGTTAAAAAAAGGGTTGTCATCTATAAAATATAATTTTAATGAAAAATATAAAAGCTAACTTACAGTTTTCTCTTTTCCACGACATATAGTTTTTTTCGAAAAACTTTATGGCATTAAACATATGCTTTATGCTCGTACCACAATGGAAATGTAAAATTAAACTTACCATTTTTTGGTAAACTTGTAAGTTCAGATATCCCTTAGTGTACGCTTACTAACCTTTAAAATACATTTTCATAGTATGACATTCGGCTAGTTTAGAGAACGTGAAAGGTTTCATGATCGTTTGAAAAAATGGTAAGTTTAATTTTATATTTTCATTGTCAGTACGAGCCCGATGAGGTCAATTTCGTTGGGTAAAACCACGAATAAATCCGAAACTTGTCGTTCGTTAAGGCTTTTTAAATTTATAATTTTTTTCTTGCTTTTTTTTTGATTCGTTATTAATTCCTAATATAAATTGGTATTTTGAAATTTATCTACTTTGTAGATTATATCGACTTCTATCTCAACTATTAATTTCTTATTTTTGTTTTATAAGTTTATTTTACTATCTATTTTTGATTTATTCTTCAAAAATTACACGAATTTGCTTGTATATTTTATAATTTATTTTCTGCCGGTCTCGCTTTATGGACTTATCGGGTTTTCAAGATATAAGATAAGCAAGTAGAAAGTAAATAATAAAATATACAAGCAAATTCGTATAATTAATTATTGCAGAATAAATCCGAATGTGATATTAAGCAATTTATGAAATTTATATCAGAGGTAACTTGATTTTATAGTTTGTTTGAATTAGTTTCCGGACAAAATATTTTTACATACCTACCGTTATTACATGAAAAAACTGAAACCGTAATATAACAAAATGTGGGTCATTTAAATACAATGACTTATCACAAACTGCTTCTATTGCCATAATCTGCCATATTTTTTAGGATAAACTTATGAATTTGGTTTAAAATGGCTATATTGACATTGCGCTATCTAAGACTGCTTAATCTTAATCATTAATATCCGAAAATCTTGAAAGAAACAGTCTCTTGTCTCTTACCACAATGTTTTTCCACTTAAAATTTGTTGTGGAAATACTAAATTTCCACGCAAAACAAACAAACAAAACAAACTGACAGTTTAGATGGACAGTATATAATAATTACCTCCAATCAATTTAAAAAAAAAATTGGAGGTATGGTAATCGAAAAAAAATTTCAACTTTTTTTTTTGCATTTTCGAGATCACCGTGTTCAGAAACGTAAAGATCTGCAAAAAGTAAAATAAAAATTTCTGTGTCGGTCTGTCTGTCGGTCTGTCGGTCTGTCGGTCTGTCGGTCTGTCGGTCGTCAAATTTTGTCGATCGATTTGCTTCCGAACCATCCAACCAATTACGACCAAATTTGGTATGGTGGTAGGGTTCACGGCGGAAAGGTGAAAATAAGGTTTTCGTCGCGATCTATCAATCAGGAGTGCCACCACAAGAAAATAATACGGGATTTTTAAAAAATATTTTGTCTTGCGATATGTTATTTTAAAGGCCTTAAAAGGCTTTATCCAGAATAGGTAAAATTAATCTTCTATCTGTCGTCTGTCAAAAATCACAAGTTGTCAAAGTTGAAACTTTAAGAGTGAATAACTCAAGAAATGCTGAAGGGATCTTACCCAAATTTGGTACGTAGGTACATTGATCCTAATGGATATGAGAGCATATATGTAATCCTTTGATAGAAATCAGTAATGCAACATGAAAAAAATAAAATTAACTTTTTTGGCAAAAACATGAAAAAAGTTTTTGTCGATCGATTTTCTCCGGCATTTCTGCGTCGATTGCAATCAAACTTATTGGACGTATGCCTCGTGGGCTGGAATGGTGAAAATAAGGTTTTGCCAGAGAAATCTTCACCAGGGCCACCACAATAAAATAAATAAAAAAAATGAAAATGTCGTCGTATCTTCGGAAATGTTTAACCGATTCAGCTAAAATTTGGTGTGTCGATGGAGCTTTGAAAGTATAAGTATTGGTGAGAAAACAAACCGAGCCAATTGTAACAGGGCGGGGCAGGTCAGAAAAATTATAGAAAATATTAACTGAAATCTTAATTTATATATTTTTTGTGAGAATTTGTCAGATGGCTGGCAAAAATAAAACAATATATTCAAAATTTTAATAAACGTCATAATTTTGTGACATATGTGTCAAAATTAGGTTAATGTTGATTTGTATACCGAGTGCAGCATAAGAATTGAGTTTAGGGCTTGTAACAATTAATTTTAGAATACAAAAATAGGTGTCGGTGGGAAATATTTTATAATATCGTCGTACGGACTGACGGAACGTTACTTTATAAGTAAAAGGTTCTGCCACTAGGTAGCGACCAAGTTTAGGCTGTTTGTTAAATTTTTTCGCAAATGTTTTCAGAATCAGTAAATCGACAGTCAGTAATTTACAAAAATTTATTTTCGAAAAATCCGCTAGATGACCGAAAAAATTTGTTGTACCAATCTTGGAGAAATTTTATTTGTGACTTCTTACGGTATTATGTGACGTATATAAAAATTTTGGAAAAAATTCAGTGGCGTACAAAAATAAAAAATTTTTTTCATTTTGGATTTTGTTAAATAAACTTTTATAGGTAGATTTAGGGTAGGGGGTGATACATATAGATATCTTTGCCAGGGCTACCGATATCTTTGTTAAGGCTACCACAATAGAAAACAAAATTGAACATTATGTCATCGTATCTCCGGACAAAATTTGGTGTGCTGGTGATTGGAGGTATTGCGGCAGAGAGTGACGACATTTTTTTTTTGATTATCAAAAATTTATTCCCTAAAAATATATTATTAATTTTATATTTCCATGGAGTGGATCAGGTTTTACCCTACTTATTGTTATTATGAAATTATCACCTGTGGTTTAACATGTGTTAGTGGAATAACATTAATTATTTTTGTATTTTGAAGATAATTCGATCATAACGACTCGCTTCAGAATTATATAATACAGACATGGTATCATTATTACAACCTTTATCGTAATTATCTAAACGTTCGAAATTCAGTCGACGCCGATTCTGCAAGCAGTACATATTTTTGTATTTTATTGTTTTAATAAAAATGTATGAAGTAATTTGGTGAAAAATACGAATAAAATGTTTTTTCAAAATTTGCTAATGCAATAAGAATTTATAAATAGGTATTTTAAACATTTAAGTCAAAATTTTCAGTATTTGTTTCCCAAATTAAAATAATACTTTTTAAATATTGATATGTATGTTTACAAATGACATCGGCATACCGCCTGGTTAATTTATAAAACAAGCATATCTGTTACCTCCCTCGATGTAGTACAAATAATTGTCACTTTTGTAGAATTTTTAGGATCCCGACCGTGCTTGATAATCGAGAGTTTACTGTAGTATCTAGTATTATTTAATTATTTACATCAAATTCTATTGTTTGTCCTCTCCATCTTAACCATCCGAATCTGTAGTCCATTTTGTAACTAAAAATATCTTTAGAATTTTACCTTATACCTAATATACATATAATGTATATTATTTGTACATTATATGTATATAAAGTACTAAGGTAAAATTAATTCTATAAGATGATTTTGGTTTTTCCTACCTTTTTTCAATTTTATAATTCTGTGGTAGGGTCCCATCATAAATTATTTAAATTAAAAATAAATTTTTAATATTAATTATTCTTATTCTAGAACGTAATTATGTATAAATTATTCGGATATGATAATTAAAATAATTTTAAAAAATGCTGTGTGTTTTAATAAAGAGAAGCCGATTCCTAATAACTTTTATATTGCCATTAAAAAAGATAATCTATTTAAATTAGAACTTTGCTATGTGAAAAATGTGAAAATGAAAATTTGTTTTTCAGTCTTCCTTTTTATTCTTGCTATATCTGAATGGCTTTGATCTATGCGAAGCTTTATATTCTTGTCGATTTTCATTAGTTCAACATTCAAATAAATTTAATTATATAAAATATGGTTCTTGCTCGAAATTAAAATAATTCATTTAGGTATACGTATACAGTT
Organism: Cantharis rufa; assembly: GCA_947369205.1. NCBI lineage: Eukaryota > Metazoa > Arthropoda > Insecta > Coleoptera > Cantharidae > Cantharis > Cantharis rufa. The sequence goes on from OX376303.1 coordinate 91,598,626, forward strand.
CGGTAATCATTTGTAACTTTATCGTCAACAATTATTGTTATGGTATTATGAAATGTGGTTTTCCCGTCAACGTAGATAATAATAACAATCTACAAGAATGAGCTTTTCAATACAAATGCAATACTGTGACTTCTCTATATTTCTAGCTATTTACAACATAATAATATGTTATGTATTAGAGGACTGTGAAGATGTCTGATATGGGTAGCTTAAAAATATTAAATTGCAGTAATTAAATAGTAGATATTAATTAAATTACTTGAAATCAATTTTTATGTTAGATACCCTTTGTAGGTTGATTGTGTTATATTTCCATACAAAGCTATTGTTACAATTGAACATATTATTAAAGCTTAAAAATAATACCCAATAATTATGAGAAAATTTAAAATATTCTTTTCGATTTTCAATGTAAAAATTTTTATTTTAACAATGTTGGTAAACAAATATAGGTATAATTATAAACATTTTTGTAACTTTTATAAAAAGCACATGGCTTGTTGTATGTAAAGCATAATATCAGCAAGCTTAGAAAATAATGGATGTTAATTAAATATTACAATATTTTAAATTTTCTTTGAAGGGGCGCATTATTTTATCTTTACGCTCTGTCGAAGCTTTGGTAATTAGAAAGTCTACTAAAGCATTTCATGCATCATAAAATTACAAGAATGCTTAGTGTTTCTAAAAGATATTTCAAAATTATAGAAATACAAAAAATATTATTTTGTTTTATTTTATTAATGATATTTTTGTATGATTTGTAAAACATTAGTCATAATATTTTCAAGTAGAAATGAAAATAAACATTTTATTATGTGTACATACATTATGTAATATATCAGAAATACATCTATTGTTGTTCAAGCTGGTTAGTCTTATATTATAATACTATTCAATATACATTTAAATTTCGTATCCATTATATTTTAAGATTTAAATTTGATAACTTTATTGGACACTATTGGCATCAAATTTATAGTTTTACTATTAAATCGTAGCTTTGAAAAATTAAAACTTCGCACCTAAATCAAGCATTTTGCCGCATCATGTATACCTACTTTGCATTATCTTCTAAAGTGCATGAAAAATATGAAAATAAATCAAAGTCATCTCTGTAAAAATTATTTAAAATTATTTTCAAATTTTAAAATTACTTTCCCATAAATTTTATTCTCCGGTTATAAATTTTCAAGAATAATTTAAATTTTACATTGCCTCTTAGCTCACAGAAGAAAAATTATTTCCAATTGTTACCATCAACTTTACGTTCTGTAAATTATAAGTGAGAAATTTGAACCTTTAAGTTTTCAAAGACCACTAATCTATTTACTGTTCTTTTTGAAGAGAAATGCTGGAAAATATTTTTAATTAAACTTACACAAAAGTAAAGAATTTAAGAATAAAGTAAACGGTTGATTAAAAAATTTTAATATTTTATTAATATAGCACGATATAGCACCTACCTGTTTTCACTAAAAGTAAAGAAAATTATGAAAGCGTATCGGGCACGAAAAGAGCCAGTAAATCTTTAATATGTAAATGAGTATTTTCTTTTCACGTCTTGGCAAAGGTGAGTCAAGGTGCAGAATAAATTTGGTTGGTTATCTAGCACTCACAAGCGTTTAACCTTGCTAACTACAAGTTGTGTTCAAATATTTAACTTGGTAAAGTCTTTTGACGAGCTTTTCAGAAGTGATAACGAATAGCTTCGTTTTATTTTATTTTTCTTACTTAATATTCTTCGAAAACTGTTTGCTTTAATACTTTTTTTGTCTGTTATTTTACTAAATTGAGAATTGGTCACTTGAATTTTTTTTCAAAATTGTAATTTTAAATTTGTAATAGTTTCAGCCTTCAAACACTTTAGATCGCTGATATATTATGTATTTATTGTTTGAACACAAATCAATCTTGAAATTTGCGAATGGAATTTGTTAAACGCTTTTACAGCTTCGTACGCCATATACCGGTTGCAATGCCAATAATTTTTACATTCGCGTGAAAGTTTCTTTTATTTCACTGAGCGTTTTTATAGCCATGATCATTACGCTCACCCAGAGAGCGGAAGCGGAATTCAAACTCACGACTGCTTATTTGTAGTCACTTCCGTGCTCTACTATGCCACTCTGTTAGACCTAATACGAATTGTTATTTGACACTTCCTCATTCATCAAATATATAGAATTATACCCATTAGCCTTACATTGAATCTAAAAATAAGAGAAGTGTAGTCGCATTATCGACAAACTGCAATATAATAATTCGCTTAGTCTATGGTAGATGTCTAGATATTAACAAAACCAAAAATGACAACTATTTAAAAAGAGTAAATTTGTGTACAGGAAATGTGCTCAAAACGTAAACATTTATTCATGAAGTAATTCATGATATCAAGAAGTATCAATCAGTGATCATTTGATGGCAAATAGTTGTAATGATAACCGCTTACTGTCATGGGGAACTCTTTCTTAAAGAACATGACGCAATGGCATTGCCGACCTGTTAGTTTCTAATAGTAACATTCCAAACATAATAAGTTATCAGTAGCACGAGGTGTATAGAATGAGTTGATTTTGGAGTTAGTGAGATGGCTTTAGGCATTTGTTGAAGAATCTCGTACACTATCACTAGTAATCCTGCAAAATCTTCTTTTTGATTTTAAGTAACTTGTTATTCCCGTATTTCAATCTGCGGATAATAATTTTATTTGAGAGTCAAAAGCAATCTCTGGAATTTCTGGTTGAAAAGGTATTTTCTAGTTCGAGTAATAAATTTAAACTTAAAAATATAAAGAAACCAAACTTGTAGTTTTTGCACAGATTTATGATGTTTAAATGAGCCTGAACTGCAAGCTTCAATAAGTATTATTTCTCAGATTTCAAAATTTGGAAATTGATATTATGATCAATTCTGATCTTATAGGTCCGCTGATCCACACAACTATATCGATAAGAGCATGTCATCTCATAGTTCAGCATAACATGGTAATAAGGTAATAAGAATCACTTTACATTAATTTATTATTATGTATTTTTGTGCTTATTTAAGACGTGAAATGAATGGGCAACACGTCATTTTACAAACCTTGGTAGATTTCGATACCTTGAATCACCACTTTCAAAGTAGATCGTTGAGATATTTGTAGATACCACAAGAGGTATTATTTTTAAAAATTTTGATTAATTAGATTATAATTCAAGTTATTTGTTAATAAAAAAAACCTGAACAGAATTTTAGTTAACCCAAGAAAGAGGGCGAATTGATTACCTTCAACTTCAATAAATGAAACAAGACAAACAAGAAAAAATCCAAAATTATATTACTGAAAAATATTGTTGACATTCATATCACAATAAATTAGCACTGGAAATACAATTATGCTAATAGAGTAATTCAAATCATAAAATTATTAACAATTATTATGCATATTGCCAATATAAACGAAATTACTGTTAATCAAAATTAAACTGATAAGTTTCAAACTAAGCTGCTAATGCCCGTTTGAATGGCAACAGTTAAAAATTACTTGGGTAAAAGAAATGCTTAAGTTACAAATTCAGGCAACGGAAAATCGGCAAATCACATTTTAAATACGACTGAGTTGTTTGACTTTTGAGATTTTTAAATTTAGAAATTTGAAATTCAAAATAGCGTTTACACTTAGTTTCTATAATTAAACTATTGATTGTGGCGAGGAGGCTAATTTTGTCCTAATTTTTTAACAATTAAAAATCATAAACATCGATTCGCAAAGAAAATTAAAACTAGGTTTACTTTTCTTTGCAGAAGTTATATACATATATTTAGCTAATTTGATGCATAATTTCAAAAGGACAAATCGATGTATTGATTTTACAAGATCAACAGGAAAGAAATAGTACCTACTATGAAAATTGATACGGGTTGGGTTCGAAAATATTAGACCCGATTTTTACTTAAATTATATTTACCTTCTTAGCGAATAAATAAATTTAATTACCAACACGTAAAATACCAAGTTATTCGCAAATATTATTTTACAGTTTTCAAACGTAATTTTAAACTAATAAAACCTTCAAATTAAAGTAAAAAGTTAATATCGAAATTAATCGACCTGAAATTTTCCAAGCAATAGTTTCAGTTATTATGTTCAGAACGCTACAACTTCATTCAATGAAATTGTACCTTGATTTTTATTATTGCTTCCGGTAACGTAACACAAAATTATTATTAGTTTTGTATAATTTAAGAATCACTCAATAAAATTTCATTTATATCCTATTTATAGCCGTATAAACCCTAATGGTTATTAACAACTGCTGAAGACAACGATCTGAGATGTTCTGAAGTACTCACCCACGCAATTTCTAACCGTGCCAACATCGTTAAGTTCGTGCCCTTTTGATTTAATACGATTTGCCCTAATAAAATTTTATTTTGTATTTCTTAATTAAACTTTTTTTTATAATTCCCGTTGCCATAGTTACAACTATATAGCAATCATATAAAATACGTAATTCTTCATTAGTTTAATTTACTTCATAACTGCCAAGTCGGTCGTTTCTTCCGAAAGAGGTTAAACCGTAGCGTTTAATGTATGTAGAATAAAATTACACTCGGGTTTCAAAAGAAGGTTCAACGCCGGGCATGGCAGTTTGTAGATCCACTAAAATCTAATAGTCAAGAGGCAGTGAACAATTTTAAACCGCAATTTTAATAACAAAAACTCTAACTTATATCAAGTTTAATATAAGTGGTGATTATTGTATGGTCCATATGACAACTTCCAGAGCATCTTCCTCTGAGGCAAACGTTACAACATTTGGACTGGATTAACTTAACTATCACTGGTTTGCACCGGTTGTAGTTAAAAGTGATAGTTAACTAATCTATAATAAGAGTTAATTATTAGTTAAATTTAAAATGCTTTGCACAGTCTCTCGCAAACTATTGGTTAAGTAATTAATAATTTATAAATATAAATAATAAAGATTTTAAAATTTGTTATTAATGTTTCATTTTTTATTAATAAAACTTAATTGGCACATTTTCTTAAAACTTTAACTAAGATTCATCTTTAACACGCTTTTATTAGCTTCACTTGTAACTAACTAAACTAATTTAACCTCACAATGTTTAACTATCACTTTAATCCGCACTAAAGTTGGGATTAAATTTAACTATTAATTAAAGAATAAACTAATAGTTAATGCGCCGGTGCAAAGAAAACTTATACTTAACTAGTAATTAATTCTAACTAACACTTTAACTACAACCGGTGCAAACCAGTGTATGTCTCTTAACTTAAACTAAGTTACCTTAACTTAACTTAACTTGCCCTGGTGCTGTCTTAAAAAAATTAGTGTCTTACAGAATTTAAACCAAGTACCAAATAATTGGTAATTAATCCGCCAACCAATATTATATCAAACATTATTTTGTTGCTCTTGGCCATTTAAGATTGTTTAGAGTAAATTTGAGTTGCTCGGCCGACGCTTGACTGTCGATCGTCTGCGTTATCGATCAGCGTATAGAACTAATTTAATTTTTATTTTAATTTGGTAGTAAATTTCAATGTTGCTTGTTAAAAAGTTAAAATATAAACTAGCGTTATTTCGAATTTACTTAATAGCAGTCAACTAACTTGTATCATAATAATGCACATTTTTATAATTTTTTAAACTTTTAATAATAAAAATAAATAAAATTATTTTTTTTGTATTTGCTCATTATATTTTGTTACTTTAGAAGGTCATTCGAAGATCATACTTTTTCAATAAATAATTTTCAATTTATGGGTTCGTTTTTTAAATTTTAAAGAAAATTTTGATGTTAATTTAACATTTTATTATGTGCTCGCTGTGTTTAAAAATAGCAATTTTAATCTACGCGCCTTAAATAGCATTTTAGACAGGGAGATAATACTAAAACTTTAAAACAAAGATTCAGTTTTTTCTAGATCCGTAATTTTCGACATGGGGCGCCTTCAAGGATGCTTTTAAGAGTTGAGCTGTCTAACTTTTATTTGTAAACTTAAAAAACTTTACACTTGTCTGCTGCTTATGTTTGGATTTTCTACCATTCGACACACATCTCTACTTTAGAGGAACTTTAATTAAAATATCCAAAATTCCTCATTTTTAAGTTCCACATTTTTTCGACACTGATTACGATCTGCTGTATTTGAATGTGTGTTTTCTGTATAAACTTTTAATCAACCGTATTTGTTACAAAATACATATTAACATTTGGGCTCACCTCGGCTTAATTGGGAAACTGGGTCTATTCTTTGTATACAGGGTGACCCAGACCACCCGTATCAGTACTTTTTTTCAAAAACCGGTAAGTCGTAGAGAGTTGGGCTAAAAAAATTTATTACAAAAGCCCTAATGACGAATCTAATGGTGATATTATTATTTCCGGGAAAAGTCGGCATCCAGAGTAGTTTGCTCCAGAAAGTCCAAAAATCCAGAATTTTAAATGGCACCATATGTCGAAAGTAGTATCGTTGGAAAGCTCTTTAAAAAATAAGCAAGTTTTGTAGGAAAATTTTTTTATTACTCCCACCCCTTTTAAGTTATATTCGACTTAAGTTATTAAATTTCAATTTCTTATAACGAACTTAACTTTAAAAGTCAGCACTTGAAATCCAGCTACCGCGTTAGAGCAATGTCACAAGTGTTCAAAATGAATGTCTTCCATTTACTTCTAAACACTGTTGAGCTCTTCTGGTTATACTATCAGTGGCTCTAAGTACTTTTTCAGTGTTTAATGATCGACAGGCATTGCAAATTCTGAGAAAAAAATAATCATCTGGAAAAACATGTAACAGCCAGACACCAACAGATTAGCATCAATCTTTTGATAAATAATTGGATAAAAAGAAAACATTCGTGATAGAAATAACAATTTAATAAAAAAAGGAGGTTGGATTTGGAACAGGGGAGGTCGTATTATTTAGAACCAAAATTTTTGTTTTTGTTTTTAGCTGAAGCTCAGAAGAGGTAAGAACTACATCAAAGGTTTGTTTGGCAAAAAGTTAAAGAATTCAATGAACTTTACAACGATACTAAAACCAAAGTAATAAGTCTTTAGTTAAAAGTTTTATATACAAAAACAAAAAAGAGGTCGCTTTTAGATCACTACGCTTTTCCTCTATCTACTTACTATTGTAAATAGAAGCATCCGATTGTAGATTTATTTCTTTTCAAAGATTTATTTATCTGAAAATTTATAAAAAAAAAGTAAAACAACTTTAAAGTGCTATTGATTGGCTAATTTTAATAAATTTTTAAAATAAATTGTTCAGATTGCGGAACACTTGAAATATAAAGTCAGGTTAGACTAAGCAAAATATACTAATGTTATTTTAATTCATAACAGACAATGCTTCATCAAGCATTTAACAAGAATTGTGTAAACTGCAATTTGCTGTGATTATAGTGTGCCATGCATCATACCAGTAATTGGATAAACAAAATGTTCCTTGGTGGTTATGAATATTCAAAAAGTTTGTTTCCCACTAATAATACTTGAACTATTTTGTATTCATATTTAATAAATCACTAAACTATATAACCAGCAATCTTTACAAGATTGTGACGTTTAATAATAAATTTCAAAATTTTAATAATCTCAATTTTATGTATTATAAATTTGGTGTAATCATATTTATAAAATTTTGAATGTTGAATGTTCTGAAAACTATGGAAAATCGAATTAGTATTCATAATTTAAATTTTAACGTCTAAAGCTTAATATTATGGTATTCTAATTCTATCCTGGCTGGATTCACCTGAAAGTGGAAAAGCCTCCAAAAGAAGAGCGCACCCGACCCGATTCCAGTGAAGTGGAAAACGCAGATAAAGCGAAGTTCAGTAGGGAAAAGTTGTCAGATAATTTAATAACAAAGACGAAATTACTGTAGAAATTCTTCGAGCACATCACTGCATTATTACGATAACGTAGTTATTTTGTCTACCTTGGGAAAATATAAAATTTTCATATCGCAACTCAAGTTGACGCGTTTATTTCTTAGCTTTAGAATTGAATAAATTAATTATTTTAGACGGAGATTTGTTAAACTTCAATAATAGATTGCGCAACAATATTTCACGGTAAATACAAAAACTAGGTGCCCATCTGAGACGTCAAGAGCGTTTAATTTTCATAATTAAATTTTTAGTGACCTCGAGCCGAAGGTATCTTTTAATCAAAGAAAATGCCACTTACATTTACAATTTTACTTACAATTTTGTACAAGGTTAAAATTTGCTCGGAAACGTTATTTGCAGTTACAAAAATTTTAAAAGCATAATTCACATAGATTGTGCGACGCGAAGACTTTTGTAAAAAAATTTTATAACTTCAGACTGATATAATTCATGTTACATTATAGAGAAATAGAGATGGAGTTAGAGTCTAAATACGAAAAGAAGTGAGTAAGTTTTCATTGTTAAATAATAGTCATTTGTCATAAGCATAACGCGAAGTGCAGTTTCCTTTCACGTCAGAACCGGGACTTCCCTTGCCATCAGCCCACCCACCATATTATGAAACCTAGTGCTTCCTCACATTGCACGCTGAAGGAAGTTCATAATCTGGATCTGTTACTGCAAGAACGCAAAGCACTCCAGCCTTTTATAGTCTTCCGGTTTAAAAGATTATACTTTATTTCAATATTATGCTTTAACTAAAACGTCTTACTTACTTTACGTTGTTCTTAAATAAATTTCAATTTGTTTCTCCTTTTTTCATGACAAAATTATTTGATCTTCTAATATTGGAAGTTATTTACTTCCTAAAATAAAGTTAATTTGTATGGGCCCACCTTCCTGTTCTATTGTGTTCCTAAGGTTGTTTTTATACCTTTCGCCAACAAAATAAAATTTTCAGATAATACGCAATTGTTGCTCGTATCATTGTCTGAAACGAACCATGTCTTTGTAAACTCAAATACTTCGTTATTAATTGACGCTGCCGACGTCGATCAATCATTTTATATAAATTGAGAATATTGTTGAACACCCTTGCTTTAATTTGACATTAATAAATTTACTTATGCGTAAAAGTAGATAATTAGTATTCTAAAATATTCACAATCATGTTTTTATTTAAAAACACTAGCGCTGTTACTGCATTTACTTGAAAAAATTTCTTCTTCAAAAGTTGATTTTATTCAAATAACTTCGTATAGGGAAATGTGAAATGCATAATAAGCTCTAAATTTTATATCTAACAAAACATCTTTTTGATTTTGCCAAGAAATGTTTATATATTTATTAGGTTTAATCGTTGTTTGATTTACATACTCCAATATCCGGAGATCAATTTTCTTGACAGCAGGTAATTAAAATTATTAAGAACAGTAAAAATTTGCACAATTGTTGTTCTAATCAATAATAAATTTTACTGATTTATGATAAATTGAGTTTTTCTTTGTATCGACATGATAAGTTTGGAAAACATTTGAGATTAATTGTCGAGTAAATTTAAATGTTGCAATATTGCACTTTAGCTAAATTTCGCCCCCCCTGAAAGTTTTTGAGCTTTAATTTAAAAAGATCATTTTATTAAAAGAATAATTTTTTATGGGCAAAACTGTAAGAGTCAATAAATATTTTAAATGATGTGTGTTCCGTGTTAATTCTTACGGCTGGCTTCGTTAAGTCGAAACTACTGCCAGTTATCCTTTGGTAAATGTAGGACTTACTTTTTCCATATTTGAAATGTCCTTAATATATATACGCAAAACGCCCTAACACGTTGAAACACATTGTTTATTTTAAGCAATGGATGTAATGGTAAGCAAAAGAAAATGTAATTGCGCTAGTTGATTCTACGGAAGTGCAACTCTAAAGCTTTTGAATACGTAAAGAGTTATGTGACAAACGACTCGTATCACAGAAATTTTTCAAGCTAACAAAGAATGCTTTGTTTCATCTGAAATTTAATTTTCTACAAATTGGAATCTTATTTTTGTTTAAATTAGTCAACCTCTTTAAAAAATATTATATTTACATTTTCAACCCTTTCTTTGTTCAGTATTATCCACGGCATAAATATTCATGTAACCATCGCAATTAACTACAATTTTTCAAAACGTGGAACCATCTTAACACTTATTTAGTAATGAATTCCACTAACATTAATCTTACTTTATGCTTATCTCTCGGCAGCCTAGTTTTATTTGCACAAACGGGTTTCTATCTCATCTGATACTTGATAAGGATGAGTTATTTGCCAATTTTAAACACGATAACACTTACATGCGTGTAATTACAAAATAAAAATTATTTATACATTAAAACCGAGAATTAAAAAAATTATTATTACAATTTTAACTGAAAAGTTGATGTCCAACATCATCAACTAAAGCTCCCCTATATAACTTTCTTAAACTTGACAGATGCATTTTAGAAATTCTATAGCACGCAACAGTTACCAATTCAGGCTTTATTTACCACAAATTGATTAAGTTTTAATAACATCACCGAGACAAAGCAATAAATTTTGTAGAAGTTACAAAAAATTAAAAAATTAAGTGTCAAAATATTGACTCGGTGGTTCATTGATTTTAATTAATTATAAGCTCGAATAAAATTTTCTCCTGAAAATCAAGAAATCAATGAACGGTTTTCTTTATGCGGTTAAATTTTATTCTACAAAAAGTGCAATTTAATTTTTATTCGCGCTATAGGCTGTGGATATTAAAATCAGAATTTTAATATTAACAATGAAAATAATTCATAAAATTGTTTGTGTCTTGAACTATACCAATATATTAACAAGTTTTAAGATGAAATTAATCTGAAACTATTAAATCTTTCGAACGATGTTTGATTAGTAAGCATTATCTATCTATGTAGGTAGTAATAAACTTTATAGTGAAGTTAATTTACTTTTCGTTAATTTACTTTAATTTTACTAATTAAAACATTTTAATGTTTATAATCTACATAGTTAACTTAAGACAAAATTAATTGTTCTAAAAACTATTATGATGGCAAATATATAGGATAATTACAATTTAAAGTTCAGTTTAATATCATCATTCAATAAAAAAAAAAGTGTAAATAAATTCTCTTAATTCCATTAAACGTAATCCTAACATTAGTTAATCCGAAGACTAATAAAGTCATTTTATTGATTAAATAACACTTTAATGGCTATAGTGATGTAATGCCATAAGTTACTGCACTAAAAAGAAAAATTAATGATTATAGTGGTTTTTCCGGCTACAGGCAACTTTGAAGAGTTGTTCTTCAGAGTAAACGGTCCACTGTTGTTGTAAATGTTGGAGTAAATCAAGATAGCTTCTTCCTAGACCGATCCATCTTTTACCTTCTGTCATATTCTGGATGATCCAACGGTTCATGTAATATTTATTTATAATAAGTTTTAAGCTTCTATAGAAGGGGTACAGTCAGAAGCATTATATTTTAGTCCCGTGTCCGCATGATTTAATTTCTTATTCGTTTCGTGCTCGAAATTCACGGGTCTATAAAGGCAAAAATTTTTTATAAAGTTAAATTCGGCTATAATTAAGGAATCTAATAGAAATTAATATCTGCTGTGTTGTTAACTGTTACACTACGTAGAAGTCAACTGCGGCAACACGTTGCGGTACCTAGTTAACACGGTGCACGTATCATGAACAGAATGAGAAAATCCGACGATCACTTCTAACAAGTGGTTTTTTATATGAAAATTTGAAAAAATCTCGTAACTTAATCCGTATTAAAAGTTCCTTCGCAGTTTTGTTTTGATTATGCAATATAAGTAGTGCAGTTTGTACACCAATTTTCTTTCAAACATTTGTTTAGAAGAAAAAAGTTAATCTCATTTGATTTAGATGAAAACCAATTTTAAGTAAATTTAATTACTCCGATAACTTTTCTTTTTAGAAGAATTACTTGACGTAATAGTATCAGTGATATTAAAGGCTGTACTCAACATTACACAATTTTTGCTCAGAATACTCGAAACATGCCTGACAGACCTTCTACTTCTGTAAGTAGACTGTTCGTGTTTTACCATTGCTATATCTAATTATGTTGCCCGACTGTTCAATGCCAATAAATAACTATTTTAACCAAACTGAGCTAATATAATTATTATACAACGAATTTGACAAGTCCTTATAGATTTCCATGCCGTGCAATCAAAATTTTAATTTGGTTTAAAACAGTGCTTCCCAAACCAAAATTTTCTAGAGATGTTCATGTGTAATTGCTAGCATCAACTGTATTTTTTAATTCAACTTGGTAGTTGAAAATTATGATTTACGAAACAGAATGGGTACAGAGTGAGTTCAAGAGAGATAAAATAAATTTACCCAGTATATTATAATGAAAATAATAATACTTGAGAAATATTTCTTAGACCTAAAACAACTGTTGTATCTAGTTATTAAGGGGTTGATCTTTCCGATAAGTACTTATCATTATAACTACGTATAATTTGTTAATATTATAGACGATGGCCTTTTAAAAATTGCACTTCTACTTTGCGTTGCGTGCTTTATGTAAATATATACAAATTCTTACTTTATTTGAATTTTATAGCTTCAAGATAGAGGTTTGGTTTGATAATCTACAAGGAATGTTTGCTATTGTTTATCTTAAGAGACATATATTTAGCCCCTAGAGAAGTTTTAATTATAAAGTTTAATTGAACTTGTTTTCTGGATACTCTGGAGAGCAACACTGTAAAAATATGCTACATTATTTTTAAATTATTTGCAAGAGCAGTTAATGAACAACTGTTTATCTTTTGTTTGATAATTAAGTACCTACATACATTCATTCAAATAATTTTGAGATTTAAATTTTACTATGAAAATTATTAAATGAAAATGTAACATTTATTAAATTTAAACTAACATTAACTTTGTATTTAAAATAAACCAAATTGTGTGGAATAGAAAATTTAATATTGTAAGTCAAAAGTTGGACTTGAGGCCACGTCAATATAGAAAAGCTGTTATAAACATCAATAATTTCTTTTTGTTGGGTAATATTTGATTAAATATCTGCATTTACCTTATACCTTCTGTAATACAATAGCAATTCAAAAAATCGTTACAACTTAAAGTTGTCAGTTACTTTAAAGCTCCGACAGTATCTATTTTAAATATGTAAATATTTCCAGATGTCTGTAGATCTTGAAATTTGAAAAGACTTGATACAGTTTTAATCAAATTTTTCTTCAAAGTTACAGAAAAATGCTAGTTTCTCTTTTAGTTTATAAACAAAGTAGAGTTGCAAACTGTATTATAAATGTCACATCTAACTAATGAAGTGTTAATTTAAAAAGTACTGTTCTGCGACGTCAATTTAAGTTTTTAATGGAATCTTTATAATATAATTTTCACTCATTATTTTATCTGGAAACTCTATTTAAGTATCAAGCTGACAGGTACAGAAATATAACTTTACAAAAACAATAAATAAAACTGAAAAGTTAAATTGCTTTCAAAAGTTATATCTGACACTGTAAAATTTAAGATTACATTACTTTTTATGTTATTTACTTCGAGCACAACTACCTAATAGAGATTTTATACCAAGAGAGTATCGTGATTTTATAAATAGGTACATTTCTTATAAATAATTAGTTAGGAGTAAATTAACATTTTAAAAAAATATGAAGATTTTTAAAATTTTACTTGCTTAGTTTCGTACGTAACGATGTTACTTGTTTGTGCTAATGCAATAATTAAAAAAATATCATAATTTATTCATTTAATAAATCATTTGTCCATTAAATTTTTCATTGTAGATTTTTAATTTTGAGAATAATCGATTTATGCACCATAAAAACCGTTTCAAGCTTCATTTTTCTCACCTGAAAGATCGTCGTTTTTCTACTAATTTTTTTGCAGCAAGCAAGAATAGTGAATTAGTATTACAGGTAGTTGAAAATAATATAGTTATTACTTAAAATCAAATACTAAACTATAAAAAATTCTAAGATGAATGTACCTGGTATATTATAGCCATTATAACCAATTAAGATACAAATGAATGCAAGTAATGCATTACTTTTAACCACGTTTTCCAACTTTGATTTTGTCACCTTACATCCAAAGCAATGACGTTTTGTGTCCACTGGTATATAATTTTTGGAACAAAGACAGCTTAACTTTGATAACATTAGAATGCACTTTTTATATTCTATTATTTTTTAATTTCAAGTTTTATACTAAAAAATAAAACTGGGAGTATTAGTCCATTTTTCAATATAATAACTATCTTTAATTTACTTAAGTTTATAGCATAATTTAAAATTTTTAATTCTAAGATAACTTTTAATGTACTCCATTCTTCAAAGTTTCTGTAATAGAAAAACAATAGCTTTCTGATCTTCGATTAAGTTTAGCTTCGTCTTTGCAGTCGTGGGAAGTTTTTGATGCATTGAAAAATTTAAGTGGGTATACTGTCTGGTAATTATTAATTTGACAGTTTCTTCTGATCGTCATCAATGAAGTTAATTTCGTTGTGTTTTACATTATGCTTTAATAAAAACTGTAGACGAAAAGACAGAGGTTCTTGGTTCATTCAATGCTTTAATGATCTCTAGTTTGCAGTATACATGAATTTAAAATTTATTTTATTCGCCGAATTTGCCTTTCTGAAATTATTCTTATTGATTTATATTCTGTTTTTGATGACGATAATGATAACCTTTGTAAAAGTATCTAAAAAGGTAATTTAAAAAATTACTAAAATTATAATATTTACAAATAATTAATAATTACAATTATGTTCCCATAGTAGTGACTTAGGATTAGGGCCACGCTTGCGATCCGAATGCCATGGCAAAAATAACAGTAAAAATTGAAAATTACGGTGAAAAACTCCATTTAAATACATGTTAAGCTATGGTTTTCTAGTAGCAGTTAGCAGTCGGCGACAATTTTTTTGTCGCAGCAACAATTTACTCTATTATGAATTATATTCGCTTGGTTCTGCTGAAGCTCTGCCTCCCAAATGCAATAATCGCGTGTCAAACATGTTTCACTCTTAAAATCCAAATAAGGCAATAATATACTGTTTTCTTTCTTTTTATTAAATTATGAAAGACTGACAAAAAGCGATTTAGTCATTAATTAATTGATTAACAATAAATAATAGGTATTTTGAGAGTTGCTGAAATTTTAATTATTTTAAGTCTAAGTAACAATTTGTATAAGTAAATTATCTCTTTAATGTATTCTATGTGTATGCTGAAAGTACAAGATAGTTTAGTACTTTGATCGCATTGTCGAATTTCAATTCACGTCATTTGTCATTTTAATACCAAATTACTGTTGAAGTAGTCAAGTTTTACAGGTCATTATTATTTGACCAAACTATTTTAGTGACTTTACTAAAACTCCCAATATTAGATATAAATAATAATGTAGGAAAATGTACATTTATTATAGTATTTTACTGAGTAATAAAATTATTGTTCTACTGAAAATTAGTATAGGGTCGGTCGGGTAAAATAGGCACACGAGGTAACATAAAACATGTTATATTTCAATTGATTGCACTGACTAGAATTTACATCTAAGAGTCTCTTCAAATATAATTATGATGGTTTATAAGTTAAAATGAAATATTAGCTATTAGCTTACTGTTTGCATTCTCCACTGCAGTACAGTAATATTTAAGCAGGCAATTTTTTAAAAATGTTGTAATACTGACTTTAATCTCTATAGAATATTAATAATATATACTCATAGGTCACAGGGTAGGTTTAAAAATTGACAAAACTATAAAAGGCTATTACGGTTTGTAAATGTTTCGTGGTTCAGTACCAATAAATTGCAATATTTTATTTTATGTTTTTATATTATGCGTAAAAAGTGAAGGAAAAGCTGTAAAGTGGCAAAATGTGAAAATGAATAGGCAAAAAATTGGGTAGGTTTGTAAAACTAAAACAGAAAAATTGAAAATGAAATAAAATTTGTTGAAGTTGAAAATTAAAAAGTGGTCGAATATTCGAGGTACTTGGAGCTTTTGAGCTTGGTTTAAATATAGTTTATATGTAGATACTTATATTTTTTAACAACTTAAACCTTTATGTGACTGGCGAGGTACCCGGGTACCTTTTGCAGTTTGAAGCATTCATAACTTTTGTGTTGAAACTCGTTAAGTTTGGAAATTTCGTGACATCTCTAAGCTTCTTATATACTATACTTTACTGTATTATTTTGTTTATTATTATTAATTTTATTATGAGAAAATGGCGTCCAAAATTATTACACCCTTTAATGACGGAGTGGGTACCCGGGTACCTCTATAACTTTTATATGCAATTAGATAGGAATTGCAGTAATAAAAAGAAAATTAAACTTTTTTTACATTATTTTATTTAGAAGTAAAGCCAAAGTAAACATATTATCTAATAAACATATTAAACATCGTCTTCATCAGAATCAACAAATGGCTCTTCTTCAAATACTGATTCTGCAATCAATTCTTCTGATGGTAGTCTGTAAAAAATAAAAGCTATAAACGGTGCCGTTATTTTATCAGTGTGTTTTGATTATTATTATCGATTTTTCTAAGTAAATATACAGTGACTCGTAAAAGAACTCGCATGTCACCAATGTAAATTGAACATTTTGAAACAGTTTTTTGCTTACAAATCGCTTTTAGAGCAAAACTCTTTTGACGTTTTTTCTTGCACATATCATTGTCTCAGAAGTTGTCACAGTTTCAGAAGAAAATGTCTAAAACGTTTTGCCATAAAATAGATTTTTATATAAAAAAAAACAGATTCAACATGTACAATTTACATTGGTAGATTACAATATGGCAATAAAAGAGAGATCATCCCTTTTATGTTGAAACGAAGTAAACCTTTCGGTTACTCCAACGGAGGTAGTCATATAAACAAATCGATTAATACTAGATTTGTTTACAGAATGTATAAGTTTTTATATAATAATTAATATTGCTGATGTGAGATAATAAAAGCACAATCATAATTCTTGACCTAATAAAGAATTTGCAGTGTTTAGTAATTTGCTAGCTTCGTATTCTTACACCTACATAATTATTGTACTTTACCTCAAGAAAACATTGCAGTGTTTAGTAATTTGTCAACTACTTATTATGCTTTTGTTTACATGTGTTAAAAATTATAGAAGTTTATATTTGATTTTGAATTTTTATTAAAATTATTATTGAATTTTTATTGTTAAGACTATTTAATTGTTGAAATTTAAGAAATAGAAAAATTCCATGGCTAATTGTAAACTAAACAATAGGAATGTCCGAACTCTTCTGCGGGTGATTGTACATATATTAAATAATTTAAACTTTTATAAAATTTGTAATTACAATAATAATTTATCTTACCTCGTTTTCCGCAATCTGGGTTTTCGAAATGAACTGTGACTTGGTCCAGACTCATTGTGAGACATCCTAGTTGACATTATAATTTTAATTTTTATAATGAAAACTTTTTATAACTGAAAACACTTGTAATTTTTAAATACAAAAATTAGATAGGTCTAATAGGTTCTAACCTTGCTCAATAAAGTACATAAAGCTTTGGATCACAAAGCACAATAAACATTATAGCACATTATAGTCTTACAACTATCGTAGATAATTATAATTTCTGCTTAGGCGCGGAGAAGTGCATGTAATTGTATGACGGTACCCGGGTACCCATGCCGTCATTAGAAGGTGTTTTATTTCTCAGTCACATAAAGGTTAAGTAATCATTTAAGTTCGATCATAATACTGCTATTTTTTAAGCTTTGATGGAAAAACATTCGATATTAATTTAGGAATTAATGATCTTTAATTTAATTTATGATATAATTGAATCGGTCAAACAACATAAGTCTCAGAAGTAGAATTTGACAGGAATCAATAAAAACTGGGTTTCACAAAAACATCAACATTGTTAAGTTTTACTTTTTGCAAATTTGTTCTTTTAGACCTTTCATTTGTTAAGCTCGCCTCAGACGATGCTTGTTTTTCTGATGGATTGCTTGCTGGTTTCTCTGCTGGTTTTCTACCTGCTTGGTTAGGTGATGGTTTCTGTGCTTGGTTGGCTTCACACGTGTTTTATGGTTTCAATGTGCACGCAGGTAGTTGTATAAAAATAAAGCGTTCAACAAAGAAAATTCGAAATTTCTCGGTTGCATTCGTGTTTACGAACACGACGCGACATTATCATTGGTTAGCGCTGAAACCCATCACGTAAACCAGCAGCAAAAATAGCACCGGTTCTATCACGAAAATCCATCACGGGAACCAGCAAGCAAGCCAGCACGCGCCAGCCAGCAAGGCTCCCATCAGGCAATCCAGCAGCAAAACAAGCATCGTCTGAGGCGGGCTTTAGATAACGAACAAATGACGAAAAAATGTTAATGTTTTTGTATAACTTAGTTTTTATTGACGCATATAAAATCCAATTTTATTTTTATGATTGCATCAATTGAACATAAATTATTAAAAATAATACTACTAAATTTCATACTAATGAGTTCGTGATAATACCCCTGAAAACTGTTAGGTGAATAAGGAACAACTGTCGTATTAACTACATGTATATCAGTTACTCAAAAAAGTAGGTTAATATGTGAGGAAATTTGATAAAACATCATATAAAGTCTAAAAAGCGACACAAAACTTTTGCTTTAATTTGAAACTCATAACTGGACATAGAAAGTTAAATCAAATTTTTCTCGAAACAATCACATCTGTAGTGCAATTGATAAGCTATTATTTTGCATCTCACAACAGTAGGTTAACAATATTTTTGTATATCAGTCTTTAGCTGTCAGCTGAAGTGCTGTAACGTGCATTTTCTATTTGACGCCAAAATTCAAATTATATCAAAATTAAATTCAAATCGTCCTGTATATTTTCATTTCATTACGTTTATAATTTTATCTCAAGGTTGCTGGAAATTTCCTTTATGCTAACTATAGAAAATAAGACGCAAACCATCGCGACTTACAGTAGTTCTAGGACATTCTACGGAATTCGCCAACTTGCATTTCTGAGCGTGGGATGCCGTAACAACGTTGACTTCGCTCGAATTATTTATTCAATTGTTTAGTCACAAAACCCCTAACAATAGGCAACTTTTAATCCTTATTTCTCATTAGCCAATAGAAAAGTTAGCCAGTAAAAAAGTAGAAAAGTAGCCAATGAAGTCATATAAAATTTATTGTTCTTTTGGAAACCTGCTAATAAAATTTATTGTATTAGAGCCAAAAAGTTTTCAAGTAAAGGAGTGTACACACTTGAAACAGTACTATACGAATTACGACTTGTCTATTTTTATATTTTTCATGCTTATTGTTTTTGTGTTTATGTACCTAATTTTATGTTATTTTATTTTTTCACTATAATTCTGTGTAAATTCTTAACGAGCAATTTACATATTTAGCATTCATTCCCTTTGTGTCCATTTTGTTCATTGTTAGCGCAATCAACCACGGCGGTACTGAAGAGCTCCGGGGGGAGATTCCACTTAAAGACAACAAATTTCTCGTTTTAGTGCACTGCAGTTACCGCAAGGACCCAGTTGGAATTTTAGGCACTTGACTCTTGTGGTGGCGCCCATTTTATTGATTGACATTTTTGTTTGTTTACGTTGACTCAAATTATTAGACCATCTGCTATCGTGTGGCTTGGGGCTGTCGACGTCCCCCCGTTTATGTATTTACCCACAACCTCCCGATAGTTGGCCGAGCAACCCGAGTAATGAATCATTTTCTTGACTTTTAGGTAAATAACTATTAAAAACAAGTTAAATATTTTCATAAAATAGGTAAACAAAATTTAAAACTGATAATAAATTAAAAGTTCATAAATTCAAAATTAATAAGCACATTATATCAATATTAACAAACTAATAAAATTATGGTTTTTTCCAATAATTTTGACAATAACTTATTAATCTAATGTTGACAACAATATAACAACAATGCGGATATACAAATGTTGTTAAATTCTCTACATGGTATATGTATGTATGTACGATATATTGGCTTATGTCGTTTTTAACAAGTTTTTGTAAATTTATATATTCAATAATGACTCTTTAATTTATTATGTGTAGGTTATAAATAACGGAGGTTTTCTAATATAAAAAAAAGTATTAACAGTCTATCATTTAACCACATTAAATTTTGGATCAAATTTATGACTACTACGTTTCTCATTTTACAGGCACATAAAGTGTAATCACGTTTTATTTGAACACGTCTTGAGTATCAACATCTCGGTTTATGTAGTAAATAGTTAGCTATATTTACCTATAAAATGTGTTAAATATCGAATATATAATTTGCAACATTTAAAAATAATCGTATTTAAAAATATTTTAATTACCTGCTCAGAAGATTGTTGTTTTTGCCATTCCATTAACAGAAATTCAAACCAAATAATTTTAACCCACCTGTACGTAATATTTTTTAATTTCTTCAAATTTAATTATTTTTAATCTGACCCATCATTGTAGAATAATCTTAGCAATTAGTTTGAAATAGATGTATGTATATTTAGTTTCGATTGAAGGTACGCTTTGAAACATGTCGATGTATACGTAGCTGATAATTGTTGTTATATGAACATATACAGCACAACATAATCAAGAATAATTAGATTCATGGTCTCATGTATTGTAGGCATGTCGGTTTAATATAGTCACCCTTGATGAGATATGGATTGTGTGTATCAACAATATAATCTGTGTTTCAAGATTTGCTCAATAGATCTATTACTTAAAATAATAGGTAGTAGCTAGCTAATAATTATAACTATTTAATAACGAGATATAGGAAATTGCATTATTTCGTAATTTTTCTAAATTTATTATTGTTTTTTTGCAGCTGTTGATTTCTTGGCAACAAAAAGTGTTTTACTCCTAACCAGTAGGGATGTAAACTATTATATTTCAATAAATATAACATTATAAATAAATAATATATATCATAGTACATAATATTATGTAGGTTTAAAGAGAATGTTATTTTAAAAATACAGGCAGAGGACAATTGTGTTGTTGGGGTATTTGGCGTAATACCTTTCCAAAGATATATTTCATTTATTTTGCATAGTAAAATATTTTTACATCAAACTTTAAATTTTCTTTTATTTAATAAGAAGTGGTTTGCATATTTTATTTTTCAAGGTAGAAATAGTTGCAAAGGAAAACCGTTCCTAGTGGGTAACTAGGTTTGTAATGGTCTGAATCAAACCTTTTTCTATTAGGTACTGATAAGCATGATGATCGCTATCTTGACTACTATCCATCACATGTCACACGAACACAATAAATGATGACTTTTTTTAAATTTCTGAAATATAAATCTATATTTTATTTTAATACAATTTAGTTCAGATTCTCATAACTTCTAACATTCCAACTACATATATTTAGATAATTAATTTTAAACTAAAGTGTTCAAGTCAACAAAAACTGCTCAGTTTATATTTTCAACTTGCTATAAGCAAGTTCATTGGTTTACAGGTTGAGTAAATACGATAAAGTCAATCCTATTCATTTAATCCTATCAGTGTCTAATAGATTCGTTTAATCAGCAGCTCTTCTGTAAAACTATTACTTCTTGCAATGGCAGATATTGTCTTTAATACTGCAGATATTTTTAGTTAAGTAAAATAATATACAAAATGAATTAAATATTAATATATCTACCTTTTAAATTATTAAAAATATGAAGTAAATTATATAAAGTAATATATTATTCTGAATTTGTTACGTTTGTTACTTATCTCAAAGTTTGATTATTAAAATATTTAAAAACTTTGATCGTCATATTTTGCTATTTGCTTGCTTCTTTTCATTTGCGACTTTTTGAACCGAAAACTCTTTTCAGTTAGGAACGTAATCAATCGTTAATTCATTTCATTCGTGATTGAGTTAATTTACTGCCCCGAGCAACTTTTGTAAATATGTATGTAGTAAGTACTCTTTTTTATACAATTATTATCTATACACCATGTTATGAAGATTAAAAAATAATTATCACTAATTTATAAAAAAAATCGTATCATATTGTGCTCTGTGAAAAACAACTAAATTTTAATTGAAAAATTATTAAAACTTTGTATTTAATTTGAATATTATTTGTAAAAATACTTTTATTTCTTGCGTAGGCAGATCCAGCTAAAATGTTATTAATTTTTTATAAGTACTCGACATTGAGAATTTTGAGCGGTCCTGTGTTTTAAATTCTTTGAAGAATTTGAAAACAAATTGAAATACAAAAATTTTTAGTTTGAGTAAAAAATGGCATTTTAATTGCTTATTATTATTCGATATAAAGTCAAAATATGAATTAAAACTTTAACTTGACAATTAATAAAATAATCAAAGTTCGATGTACTAGAAAAGCGGTTACTCATAACTTCTTGAAGTTTTAGATTTCCCTTTCAAGTTAAGTTAATTTAACGAAGTGAAAGAAAAGATTTAATTACTAAAATTTTGATTATAAATAATTTAATATTTATAAAATATAAAAACATAAATAATTTAAAATTTAATAATTATAAATATATTATTGTAAAACCCTATATCTGCCTACACTCTTATTCGGCTTCTCTCATCCACTAATCTTAAAAAATATAAGTGATTCAGCTTTTATACCCCTTTAGACAAAAAATTGGTATAACTACGATAAGATAAAATATTTAGAAATTTTCAGAATATAAATTTAAAAAAACTAAATATTAAATATTGTTCAAATAATTTTTAACAAAAATTAAAGAAGCATAAGAAAGTTATGTTGTCTCATGTGCACCATCAATTGCGTGCCGCCTTGAATTTTTAATATATTTTTAGAAACATTTAAGAATAATACAAATTTTAAATTTAAGCTCTCGTTTTAAAATTCTACGTAATGAAATATCCTGGAAAGTTTTCTAATATTCAAATAAAACAAAAAAAAAACAGTTCTTAGTGACGTAAACATTTTTCAATTCTCTTATAATGTACACAGTAGTTACATATATTCTGAAATAAATTTTAATCTGTTTTCAGGAGCTTTACATTTTATAAAATTTATATTAAATATGATATAAGTTACATACTTGATTTACTAACTTCTGAAACATTTTAAACAAAGGTTCTTATGACATATGGCTGTTAAAAATTTTTTAATACAATTTAACATCATATATCATTTACATTCAATTATTTTCTTCCTAGTTCCAAAAATTTTCCAAATAATTCATTTTTCGGTAAAATTCAAGTTTTAATAAATTTAAACAAACATTTAAAGTTTGAAAAATCCGTGTATGATCAATCAAAGAAATTTAACAATATGGATTGGTCCTCAAGATAGATACTCTTTCCATAATATACATTCAAAAGCTTTAACGTAAAGCTATTGTAAAAGCAGTTCCTTCACCTCCTAAACACACGTGTAGATGGAGAGAAATGAAAACCTTCATATAAAAATTGTATACACAAAAAATTATTGTGAAAGAAGTATTTACCTTCAGGATAGATCACATGACCGAAAAATCTATGTTTTTTAACTTTCTTGTTTAATAAATTTGTTAAAATGAATTTTATAAAACAGACGTGCTAAATAAAATGATAACCATACTCATCTGTTTTTGTTTTGGGCATAATTTTTTATATGTTTTTTACAACTTTTGCACATAATTTTTGCATTGTTGCAGTTGTAGGATCAACTGTTAGGCTCGTCTTCACGTTTCGGGTAGCACATAAATCTTGAAACCCCCAGGTTGATGAATTGCCATAATTAATAATAAAGCAGGATTACCAACAAATTTAAACCACAAAAAACTAATATTTGATCGCAAGTTAAGGTGCCACCCAAATTTGAATTTTATTATGTTTTTGAATGTGAAATTCAAAAAAAAAAGAAAATTAATCAAATCAAATGTTAATTAAAATATTAGAAATAAACATTTTTATTGGAATTGATAACAAATTACTACAGTATTTATTTTGTAATTTTACCGTAAATTTCAAAATTTCATAATAACATAAATTTGAAAAAAATGTGCATTGCACGAGATGTCAAATTATCTATTTCGTTCTTAAAAAGTAAAATAAAATTTGTTTGCATAAATTTTAAAATGGAGTTAAGAAATCGTATATTTAAAAAAAATTGAGTGCAACCCCAATTTATAAGGGACGGACCATGCATTTAATTCGGTTTAGCGATGTGCTGCAGTGAGGAAAATTCATCCATCAATAGTTTGATGGACGTCGAAAGCATTGAGACCTTAGACATTTTATATCTCATTTCAATAAATTTATTGTATTTTTTTTTTAAATTTGTTTGGTAAAGGATTTGAATAATATTTGCTTAGGAAAATGACTGGAATTGATAATTTAAATAAATCATATTACGGGAACAGTGTGTTATAAATAGTTTGATTTGATTGTATAATACAAGAAATGATTTCTAAATAATTTTATTGGTTTCGAGCTACAAGATTGAAGTAGTAATTGTGAGAATATTAAAGTATAAATTAATTTAAACTGCAAGTGAGATTGATAAATAATTTATAAGATGATTATAGATAATTTGAAAATTTAAATAAGCTGTTAATTTAGAAATTGATTAGATGGAGTTAAAGTTTTATTGATAATTGCTTTAAAATTAAGGTGATTTAGTAAAAATGTTTAGAAGTTTGTAAATAGATAATTTAAGTTGTAGCATGAATAATGTAAAATGTTTATAAATTATTTTTAAAGAATTAATTTAGCAATGGAAATGATTAAATGAAAATTTTCCTGTTAGATGAATTAAAAATATTTGTTGAATGAATGAAAATTTGTAAATATTTCCTAAATAATGCAAATAATTACAAATAAATTAGTAAATAGATTGCTGATTAAAATGTGCCCAATAAGATAGTTACATAAATACCAACGGCATATTAAAACAATTTTAATAAATTATTATTTTATTTTAAACAAACGTAAATTAAGCTTTTATTAGACGTTAATAAATAGCTTAAGCTAAAGCTAAGCTAAATGATCTTAAGATGCTTTGCTTTTGGTAATGTGCCTGAAAAGGTGTAGGGTATTTCATTTTAGTAATATTGGCGGACGAAATTTAAATAAATCATTTATTAAGTTTAATGCTTAAACAAAACAATTACACTATTTAACACGTTGTGATAATAAAAAATGTAAAGTGCAATTTAATTAGAATATGTTTGCAGAAATTTACATTGAAATTCGATTAAGCGGTGTGGAAAACAATTCCGCGATACGTAGAATATAAATGTCAGGATAATGATAATTGAGTGCATATTATTATAATACATTAAAGGATAAGGTCACTAAATTATCCAAATAATAAAACCACTTTAACAGTTTTCTAGAAGCCGTTTGGTCAATAACAATAAGAAATTGGCCTCGAGGAACGTAATTTATTTTCATAAACGGCTCTACTAAACGCATTTTCTTCCATCAATCTGTATTTTGTTGATGTTCAACTTCCTCTTGTTGAAATAATAGCTTGGCTATTTTAAATAAATTTATTTTACAGATTCTCATCTCTATGGATTCAAACTTGAATAAGCATCAAATTTAACGCCTAATTTGATTTACTTAATATCGATACAAAATTAGTTTATAGTGTATGGAGTGCATTTTCTATTATGTACGTCAAATATTTGTTATAAAATATGCGGTTGCCTGTTTTGTGAACTGCTTTCGCCAAGTAGACTTGTGCATTTGACGTTTCAATTAGATATCAATGCAATATTTGCGGTGCCATTTATAACAAACTATTCGTCATTCACGTCGGTTAGCTTAAAACTTTGTGATTCAAAGCACAGTAAGAATTCATAGTTTAATATATATCCCTTTGTCGCTTCCAGGATTAATAATTTATCCTTTCTCCATTTAATTGTGCATTACAATAAATGAAGACGACTTAAAATAATACCTAAATATTTAGAGGTAAACTTTTTATAGTCAATACGCTTTAGCGCGCATTTCATGAACGGTTGAATTATTTAACGATTCAAATTTATTTTCAAATTGTAGCTTATTAGTAGGTACTGAGTATCAACAATCAAATAAATTAGTGAAATGTGTGTAATTTATCGTTTATATTATAAAATCGAATTTACTCCAACTTATTTTACAATAATATATTGTGCGTTCTAAATTAGTTTAGATAATTCTACGTTTTCTTCAGTGTCTTCATTTAATAAAACTTATTTACCTACCTAATATTTAGAAAACGATCAAGTAGATTAACATATTATAGCGGCTCACGAAACAAGTTTAAGCAATCAAATTACCTAATTGAATAAAATTTCTCCGTGAGTTACTACTTATTTTACTTTTTATTCTTTTATAGTTTGTTTTTTATGCATGCTTTCGCATTATCGTCGCAATTAATCTTAAATAATTATAATGTTGTTAATTATTTACCCTTTTTAGAAATGGTTATCTCTCATTTTATAATGTAATAAATTAAAAATTATATTCTTTTGTTACAGGTTGACGTACTGCGCTGAATTGTTGATAGATTAAAATTTTTTTAAATAGGTTTTTGACATAGTAATTACTTATAGTTTAAGTCCTATAAAAACATTTAATTTTAGTATAATTTGATTATTTTACTAAATTAATTTATAAAACTTTGTACCTTCGAGAAGTTTGAAACTATGTAAGTTCCATATATTTATAAAATTAATAAACATTTTTGAATAACTTTCCTAATATTACAATTTTAGTTTTCAAAGTTTCCAAGTCTCCAAAATCTAATGCCAGTCATCCCACTTGCAAGCTGAAGGAGGATATTATGCTGTCCAGGTGCTCCGTTCAGCCAACATGTTTATCGTTCATCGTTCAAATGATTTAGCTACTATGTTGTCTTAGAAAATCGTATTCAACGACACGACTTCCGACAACAACTATTTACTTTTAAAACTGACTTGTTATTTGGAGTAAGTAGGTGTGAAATTAAAAGTAAACGTCTGATTCCACGCTCAAACAAACTGATAACAAAATATAGGTAGCCACATACTTTTCGACGCTTAAATTAAGTTGTAACTTAAATAACTTATGTAATAATAATAAAGCACATTAAAATTAAAATTATAAATAACAGCTCGTTAATTAACGTAAAATTACATACTTAAGATTGTTGAATTCTTTGCGACCGTTCTGAAATAATTCAGTCATCTTCGGTAAGTTATATCTTGTAGATATGGCATATTGCATTAATAAATATTTTTAAATTTTTAATGTAAAACAAAAAAATTATATTTTTGATTGTTATTATAATTTGGTAGGTACATAAATTTTATGTACCAAAACGATACTGTGAATTGCTAAACATGTCGTTCGTAAAAAATTAACACACAATCTGTACATAAATGATCCGTCAATATAGTACCAGCAAAAGATACAAATCAATGTCATACCGTATCGAAAATACCTGTACCGTATATGTACATAAACCATACTTCAATGCAGAGTACCCCTGCTTTGATTCTCCAGGAATCCGAAGAACGACGCTGACGTGACGATTCCAGCCGCTTAAAAAATGAAGAATCTCGTTGCACGCTGTCGGGAACGGACCACTCGGCACCTGATGAACTGAACAAAAAATGTTGGCAGAATTTGCAGCACACAATGAACACTAGCACTTGATGTACGTCAAAGACGGTAGCAGGACTCAAGATACAGTAACTTGCGATTCTTACACTCGCAATTATTGAATCGGATGGAAAAATTCTCGATTGTGATTGATGGAATATTGACTCAATGGCGTTAACGGACTAAAATAATCCCCAATTAGGCACCCGAAGAAACTGATCTCGGGCCACCTTGATGATTCACTCAATAATCCTCTTTAGATTCTAAATTCTCAACTCGGTTTACTGTAACAATAACGACCGCGTAGTTGTACTCCCCAACTGGACTTGCAAATTTACAACTGCGTTCTAACAACTCCAACCCAAGACTAGTTTTATTCTAGCGAGTGCCCACTGCAATAGAAGTGGCGATTCGAAACGATTCTTTCATTAGCGGCACGGAGCAAAGGGCAAATGGGCGCTTGAACAATTATTAACAATAAATTGTTACAATTTATACTGTGATTCGTGGACGCGTAATTAGATAACTAGCCTATCATTTGAATGCTTATTTCAATATATCACGAATCACTAACAAAATCTGAAGATATAGAAAGTTAACATTGCACCATTAATTTTTTCAAAATATTTTACGTTTATTTACAAAATAATGTTATTATCAACATGTGATTTAAAAAATCACGTGGAACGGATTTTAATTTCCCACACCCATGCTTTAATGCACTGTGTACACCGTTCCTGTACAATGTCAGCACCATAGAGCTTCGTATGTGTAATGTTGCTTTCTTCAAGTTGGTTAAGTGATGTTAAGGTTTCTATGAACCTTATATTATGTAAATAGTATCTGAACTACATATTATATACTTTTTTGAATAAAATATATAATATTTAGATTATCATCTTCAAGGAATGATTAATTTATATTATATTTTTTAAATTGTATTTATAAATATATATAAAATCTGATTAAAATGTTCACGAAACGCTATTTGATTTTTACTACAAAATTGTGGTATGGATCCTAAGGTTTTTCACCTGAGGGACAAATATTACACGGACCCATGTGTATTGCCTTAATAAACAACTCTCGTAATAATCAACAACTCTCAGTGGTTAAAAATCTGGAATTTTTAAAATTGTCTCCAAACTTGGAGAGCTCGGCACCTATTCTCGAAATAATTAAAAAACTGATATCTATGACTAAGAACAGCTATAGTAGTTTAATTATTTATGACTATTAAGAACAGTTTCAAAATTGAAATATTGATAAATCATTACCGTAGAATGGGGTGAAGTGAATCACTTTTGACGGTTTTTTCTACATTTACAGCTCTGTATTACTAAGAATTTACTTCTAATTAAGGATAGGCAATGTGTGATCCTTGGTGTGGTGAAGCGAATCACACATTCAAATCATTTACTGATTCGCTTTAAAACCTCTGCGAGGTGAAATGCACCATATTATTATACTCAAAAAAATATTGCATTGCTGCAACACTATAAGTGTATGTAGCACAAGTGTGTCATTTTCTACTTTTTAAATTTAGACAAATTCAACAAGGTAATAAAAAATTAATTGTTTACCATTAACTATTTTCAGACACTTTAAAACATAAGTAAAGCTTGCAGTAGTAGCTAAACTATTGATATGTATCAACAAAAGTGTTAGAAATTTTGACCAACCTAAGAAAAACCCAAAATTCAAAATATTGCAGCTGTGATTTGCTTCACCCCACCTGATTCACTTCACCCCATTCTACGGTACTAAAAATATGTACTAGAGCTTTTGGAATATTATGCTAATTTTGAGTCAAGATTGAGTCAAATGATAAAAAATATATTATTTTCTATAAAATATAAAATACTGAATTTTTAAAGTCGGTGAGTTTTTGGGAATAGCTACAAAAACATTTAAGGGGTAAAATCATAGTAAATTTTTAAGAAAATTAATTTTTTTTATTGGCTAGAAGATACTTTGAACCTTCAAGAATATGGGACAAAAGAATATTATTACCCGAAAAAAATGTCTTTTATGAAAATTTGCAGCTCTCCCCAAGCGTGTCAGTTCTTCTTTAAACACGAATTTTCAAAATGGCACGCAGCATACATAGCTCCAACATTTTTTGTTCTTTTCATTCGAATTTTTAGACATATCTTTATAATAATATTTGAAGAGAAATGCGTACGGGATTTTCATTATTTATTAACAAATAATGATTACAGATTTTTTTGTCGAAAATTGAAAGTTTTCATTTAAATACACGTCAATCACACAAAAATCAATGTATTTTTAAAATCTCCTACGTATTTTGCTAGCTATGAACATGTAGATTAAATGAATTTTGTTTAGATTCAAATTTGAACATGCTACACTGTTTGCCGCAGAACGCCTCAAATTCCCATTCGATACTCCGATATCGCCATTTCTTAATATTTTTTGTAGATGATAATTTTTTTTAAGGCTATTACAGTGGTTTTACCCCTTAATTAATGTAGAAGTCTACAAATATTAAGATGTGTTCAATTTAAGTTAAGAATCTGAAGTGAAATAGTTACGAAAATTAAATCATTTAAAAAAGTAGATTTTAGGGGGTAAACCGAAAAATATATTTTTAATTAAAAGTTCACATCCTAACTTCTAACCTTGATGGGATCTGTAAATCTCTCTTTTTTAGCCAATAATTTAGCTAAACGTTTTCATGGCATATTTTCTTGATAGTTGACCATTGCATGCCGCATGAGGGCGGTGTTCAAGAAAACTTGAATTTATCAGTTAATTATCAAACATCAAGTTTCACTTTTTTTGAAAGCAATTATTTTTATTAAAGTTACTAAAAAAATATAGCAGGCGCAAGCATAATAAATACACCAAAGGTAAAAAATACAAGTACAAGTACAGAAAGTAAATAAAGTATCAAATATTTCGAAAATTCTGAGCAATATGATCTGTACTCGTATCAAACTTTTATTTATATTCTTACTTTTTATAATATACCTTTTACGTTTTACGCTTATGTCGGAATCATAATTTGTATTTTAGAATTTAAAAAATAAAAGTTTTACAATATGAAAGATGAAACTTCTTTTCAGAGAATATCATAAACAAGTTGTTAGAAAACAACAAGTTCAAATTTTTACTTGAAAGTATATTAACAATTATTTTTGATGAGCGAAAATTACAAATTATTTTTTGCGAATTATTTTTTATATCAGATGTTAAAGAAAACGAAAAATAAAATTATTGTTCCACGGTTTTTATTCTAAAATAAATCAAACATATTTTGCAATTGTAATAGTAATTTCAGTAACAATCAAGTACTTTTGTATTATACTCTTGCGGACACATTGTCACTTGTTCTATTATTTTAAGTCGAATAAACCGCACTTTAAGATCTGCTATAGGAAAAAGTAAATTACAGACGTTCTAGAAAATGAAGTATTGAAATTAAAGAGATGGAAAGTTTTTTGTTATTTAATATTTATAAAAGTGCATTATAAACACCACTTTGTCTTGGAGAAAATATTTCTTGAATATAATTTTTGAATTAATGCGACACCGCCGTTTAGTAACATTATTTACTACCTTATATCTGCCATTGTATGATACGGAGTTAGAAGCTGTCAGTTATCAACAGTTAATGAATCAAATTAAAAATTTAGAAATTTTTTAGTAATATGCTATTACTAAAATAGTATCGCATTAATTTTTCATGTTAAGGGATTCTTCAAATTTTTATTTTGATTTACGAATTTAAACTTGACACTTTATAGTTAAAATTAAATTAGTCTGGCAGTTCGGTAAAGTATGAGTTATTTAAAAAAAATTTCTTTAGAGATTTTGTTAAATTGTATGACTAAATGTTTCACAAGATTATATAAATTATCTGAAATGAAACATCGGTTGGGGAATTCCCCTTATTGCTTTCTTGTTCGCTCAATTTATGTTTTAAAATTTATTTTGATATTAAAATGTTTGGTTCTTAATCAATTTAAAGTTGAAGGACTGCGCATTTCTACTAGGACGTGTAGACATAAAGGAATATTTTCAAGATTTTTTATGAGTCACGTATCATACCTACTTCATTACTTATGAATCGTTTTCTAAATTTATTCTGACTTTTTTTTGCAAATGTTCTTTTATAACTCGATCACATTTAGATTTCGATTCGACTTACTGTTTTTTTAGATAAGTTATCAAAGCCACAAGATTTAATTTTAAAGCAATAACATCATTTTCAACAGCCATTTATAAAATTAAACTGTTAACTATTAAACAAGTCCAATTGAATGTTCAACAAATTTCACACAATGAGGGTTCTGCATAAAGGAATTTTGTTGAAAATAGACGTGAAAGATTCATAACCCCAACTGAGGGATATTTAAGCTTGATGAACCATATATCCTCGAAATTCTATTCAGCGTGAAAAATTTATTAGCTAATGCGAATGTGAGTGGGCCATTTGCATTTTTTATTGCTGTGTTTTTAGGTATCAAGTAAAGGTATCTCAAACGAGGTGACCCTACAATTTTATTATCTTGTTAGTATGTACCTATGGCATTACAAAATTAAAATTTACAAATGTGTTGTGAGAATTATGTTAGGGGAAAAATTAAATTAATAATGTTTTTCGGTGTTTTATGAGTTTTTATTTTTATATTACACTACTTGCGTGTTATACACGACTACATCGTTTATAATTGCCCAATAATCTAAAATATCTTCTTCCATTTTGGATGCTAAACAACTCTAACTGAGACAATCGATTGAATACATTAACGATTCGCAAGTTATACCTTGCTATCGAGGGAGTTGATTATGTTGAATAGTTGTGTTTTAAGCTTGTCAAAGTTGACATTATCAAATTTAGTATTCAAAGAAATTTATTTTCAATCAATTTGTGCGTTAAATAAATGTTGATGTCGTATCCAAGCTTAGAAAATAAATTTTTATAACAAGATGTCGCTTATACTACATAATTAAATTTAAATTTGTTTATTGTATTATTTTCATTACAAATAAATTGTTTGCTTAGGATTTTATTGAATTACAAACACTTCCAATTATTCGAACTACCATTTTTACCTTTTAATGAAATTAAAATGATTTATTAATGGCGAAAACACAACTAATATTTACTCTTTTTTTATAGTAACAACACACGGCGAATATACGTTTTACTCGAATTGAAATAGGTAGCAATAAATTAAAGTAACAAATTTTGGAAAATTTCATGTATTTATAAAAATATTTCACTATAGTGCTGTTTATTACGGTATTATCATCAACTCTAAATTTTATCTTAACTTCTAATGAAGTAATAAATATCTTTTAAGAGTAATGATATCGTGGTAATAAATCACCAAAATGAAGTTCCCCATGTATCGTATACCTCATATTTTATATTTTGACAAACATTACAAAAGAAGATGTCAACAAATACGTGCCAGCTAAAACGAAACAGATTTGTACATCACCACACGAAGGAGAGCGCATAAGAAATTATAATTATCGATTTATTGATACAATTTGACGTAATCCCACCCTTCGCGTTAAAATTATTTTATTAATGCTTTTTTGGAACTTCTCACAATAATGATTAATTAATTACGACTACTTTGAACGTGCGAAATCACAAAATTAGTTTAAAAATTGGTTCAATTGACTTATATATCTTAATTTAGTTTTATTTAGTTTGTAGCGAAAGGAAGTTAAACTTTCGGTAAATCCTGTAACAACCGGAGACGAAAATTTCTTGTATTATCTTTTAAATACCTTTTCCGTATTCTTTCAGTGAGGATAAAGCTTTGGACTTTCTAAATGCAATACAGAAAATGTGAAAAAAGTTTTTTAAGCAACGCTTTCATATAAAATAATCTGAAAATTTGTTAGAGGATTTGTATATATGCTGTGAAAGTAAAAAAACGTTTAATAACTTTTATCAAAAGAGAAACTTTAAAATGTAAAAGTAATAGAATAGCACCAAAGTGCCAGTGTAAATTTTCACTTTTAAAGACTACGTTAGAGCAAAGACTTTTCGTTGCAAAAGAAAGCATTCAGGCACTAAATTTATTACGTTAGGTGGTGACAAGGGCGGAGAAGACATATCGCACTAAGAAGAATACAATGACCTGCGGAGAGTGTGAGAAGAAAAGAGTAACAGTGAGCACTGATCTGTCAGAAATAGAACAGATTATTTTGTCCTTCGTAAAAAAATAAATAAACGGTAAAATGACAAAAATATATGAACTTGGAATATTTATGCAATGAAAAATGATTCCTTCCCCATTATCATAATGGTAGTAACACAAATTTTTGATTAAATTTTCTAACAAATTTCATACTATTAATATTTTTATCGTCCTTTTATTATAAGCGCAATTTATTTCTCATATTTTTGAATACTTCTGTTTATTTGCTTATTTCCGCGAGACAATTCAAGTGTAAAATTCAGAAGATGTACAATATTTCGGATCAATTGAAAATGCTGCTAAATCTAGAACTTATGGATAAAACGGTAAACAGAAATACAATCGGAAATGTTATTTCTTGTAGTCTATCTAGACAATTCTTTTTTTTCGGAAATGAATTTATTTTAAAAGAAGAGAGTTTGAAAAATAAGTTTAATTGACGAGTTGGAGGCTTTATAGCGTGTCTCGTTATGCTTTACACAAAGTAATTTATTATGATTATTATAAATTAATTATAAATACATAATTATGTTGTTAGACTGACGCGAGTAACAACGATAGTTTATAATTGTTACATTTCATTTATTGATAACTCTACAAAGTTTAGTTATACAAGCTCCTCCTTGTTAGAGTTGTACCGTATTAGTTTCTATTAACCTTAAGTTTGGTCTTGTTAATCATACCCTAAGGTGTATCTTGAATTATTATAAAATGACCACTGGGATGAGAAAATGATAGATGTGTACCGTAGTTGCAGAAGTCCTTAGCATACAAACCCTGGAGCCACGAAAGTGCGTGTTTTCCAAAAGACCAATAAAGAACAAGGCCTTCTGGAAACGTGTTGACCCTTTTATCTAAAGTGAAGTACACGAATCGATAGCCCGGCTACTAGATTATCTTACCACGTTAAAAGCGCGCTACTGACCACTGAATGCAATTTACATTGATTTTGAATTTAATGAAAGTTTAGGTTAGGCTTTGTTTGATCGTGACCAAGTCGCGAACTAACTTCAATATCATTTATCGGGATTCCTTTTCGACCCTTTTATAAGCATCCGTAGTGCTTAGTAATTAAAAATTTTAAAACCGTCCGCACCTTCCCAACACAGAGTGATTACCTATCACGTATTAAGGATAATTTTTAAAAATACATCTTTATAGCCGATAAAGAATTTTCGCACGAATGTAAATTTTTATAAACCCAGAAACTGTAGAGAGAAAACAAACTTTCCAGTTGTATTTATTTGTTTTATACTCTCATGACCCCACCGGGAAATCACTTCAACTAGCGGTGTCCCATTAGCGCCTAAACGAATCTCAAATTAAACTACCGCTTTCTAAGCCAACTTCTAATTAAATGATATATTTTTATTACAGTAATACTCTTTGACAATGAATTTAATTAGTTATAATTAAAAGAATTTAACAGCGTTTACACATTTTGCTTTAATCTCTTCGTCAAGTGTAATTTAATTTTGATTATTGTTAAATTTTTACTTAAAAGTAAAACTCTTAAAATTCGCACAAAACAAGAAAACAATTTTTTTACATTATTGAATCATCTGTTTACCTTAGATGCCCAGTTTTTAAATTGTTTTATGTTAAAAGCGGTTAGTTTCTATATCCATCAGCTTCGGAGTGTATGTAATATCTCGTTTAATTGACTGTGAAAAATAACGGGCGCCAGATAATTCCATAAAACGATCGATCAAAGATTTTTTTTACATTAAATCACTAACAGAAAAGCTACAAGTTATGATTGACTTTGTTCTAATTCTAAAATTAAATGTAAGTCGTAGTACTAAACTAAATATTTAGCCTGCTATAAACAATAAATGTATATTGAGGTTGTGGCAGCTCTAAATTGGCTAATCCGATAATCCTTTTTATCCTAATCCTCGCGTTATTTCATCAATAAATCTTTGAAATGTCTGCCCAGCGTTTTTAAAACCGAAACCCATGAGTAGAAATTCATATAATCCAAATGGTGTTGTTATGGCTGTCTTTGGTATATCGTTGGGATGCACTGGGATTTGATTAAAAGCTTTTACCAAATCTCTGGTTGAAAATATCTTCTTTCCATATAGCATGTGTGAGAAATCTTCGATATGTCGTACGGGGTAACGATCGGGTATCGTGCGCTCATTCAAAGCTCTGTAATCGCCACATGGTCGCCACTCGTTGTTCTTTTTTATTGTCATATGTAATGGGGATGCCCAACTGCTTTTTGATGGGCGTACCAACTGCTTTTTGATGGGCGTATTATGCCTGAATCCAACATGGAAACCACCGACGTCCGGAAACCATCGCTGAATGGTTTCCTAGGACAAGAATGCAGTTGACGAATCTATAAATCCATTAAAATCCCGACGTCCGGAAACCATCGCTGAATGGTTTCCTAGGACAAGAATGCAGTTGACGAAACTATAAATCCAATAAAATCCCGACGTCCGGAAACCATCGTTGAATGGTTTCCTATGACAAGAATGCAGTTGACGAAACTATAAATCCAATAAAATCCCGACGTTCGGAAAACCATCGCTGAATGGTTTCCTACAACAAGAATACAGTTGACAAAACTATAAATCCACAAAAATCAAGAAAAAGAAAAATTACAGTTGACAAAACTAGAGAAATCCGTGGAATGGACAAATCAGGAATTAAAAATTTACCCACACTAACAGCCTCTTCCAACAACGACAAGAACATTGTAACAAGGTATCATTCGACATCACCTTACACACAAATACGACGTCTCACTAGGAAGGGGGTACTGTGGCGGCTCTAAATTGGCTAATCCGATAATCGTTTTATCCTGCGGATTAAAGAAAGTAATTCTCTACATAAGAGAATTACAAATGTACTTTAAACAATATCATTTTTATAAATAAATAAATACTTAGGATACAACATCCCTATAAGGTTAATCTAAAACTACAATCCAAAATAAATTAATTAATTATAATTGCTCATAATGTAACAAACAATTTTAGTAAATACAATACTAGTTGTGATAATAATATCTAATAGCATTTAAGGATTAATCTAAAGGTATCTAACATGAAACTAATTTATTTTTAAAATTGCTGTTTTTCACTAAAACATCTTTTGTTGTAATTATAAAAAAATGAGGTTGAGGCTGAGGCTAAGGCTACTAAATTATTTAATGCGAATATAAGAGAATATTTGTTAATGGAGCAAGTTCTTTTTTTCGGTATAGGTTCTACATCGTGGGTTCTACAGATTGCAAAATAGTAATTTTTGAAATAAGTAGTTTAGGCTTATATTTCTTAATGCTACTCGGAATTGTTTTTGCATATTTATGGTGTTAGTACACCAATCAGTTCCGTAACTAAGGCTTGTAGACAAAAAATTCTCACCTCATGACAATTAATTAATTTTCTACTTAATTTAACACTTTTTCGTGCTATTGCCATTTGTATTATTTATTCCCTCCAACTGTGATCATTGAAATGATTTATTCTTTAATAGATTTTGACGAAAAATTTAGTTAATTTAATAAATTTTACATAAAAATACTTTTTGATACTATAGCTTAAAGGTATTTCTCTTTTACATTTTATTGTCTGTGCTATAAAAAGTATTTAAAAAAAGTAAAAATTGGAAATAATAATAATATTTTATTTTTTATTTTCAATTGCATCCTTGCAGGTTAATCTATTAAATTATTGAATTAGTTTACTTTAAAGGACTACAAAATAGTTCTAATTACAATAACTCACTAAATTCATAAACAATAAATTCACACAAACAAATTTTAAACAAACTTAAAAACGAACATCCGATATAAAAAAAGTTAAGTTATAAGTCCTCTTCTCCCCGACAGCTTCCTTTTTACCTTACATAAATTTATTATTAACTTTTTAACTCAAAATCTATTTAATTCTAATTATACAAATAATATTTTTCAGGTCAGGCAAAGTAGAACTTACGTCGTAAACGTCGATATTTTAAAAGCGATGACAAACCACCGAGAAAATTTGCCAAGAAGCATACTGTAAAGAGAAAGAGAAGATGTAGGTATAGTATAATTAAGAGAGAGGACAATAATTAATAAATAAGATATGTTTAATAATATTTCACCACAAATAAATCATTCCAACTAATGTTGGGGTTAAAATGTTGATAAGCAACTATTAATGTGGTCGTGAATTTCTTCATTTTCTAGACTGGCGTATACTCCAGGTTTGTTGGGCTAGGCACATTTATAACCAAACAAAACCACCCCAACTTGTTTTCCATTAGCAACTAAAGGACTACCAGATTCTCCCTATAAGTAAAATTTTATACTTGATAGATAATTATAAATTTAGCGTAAATAAATTTATATATCTGGCAAACATCTTTTTCTCCTTCGGTATACCCATAGCAAGTCATACCATCACTAATAATTAAAGGAAATTTTTTCTCTTGACACTTAGTTTGATCCACTTTGGGTACTTCAACTTTTTGTAAGTTTTTAGGATATTTCCCTAGCCATTTCAAAGCTCCCCAACCAGTAACCACCGCCATGGTGTTTTCGGGTACTTCTTCGTCTACACTTTGCAAATTTATTAATTGTACGGCTGAATTTAATTGGAAGTCCTTGTCCAGTTTTAAAACCGACACGTCGTAATCCCTTCCGTCGTATTTAGGATGATCGCATGTGTTACTTGAGCAAGCAACACATGTTCCTCCTTGTTCTATAATAGTGCTACCAGCTCTCACGGAATAATAAATTAGCATAAAAGCTGGAAATAAATAAATTAAGGACATAGTTAAGATTAAGGAATTGCCACCTACCTCATACAATGAGCAGCAGTTAGTACACTGGTGGAAATAAAAATAGCCCCACTCTATAACTTGTATGCAACTTTGTAAGTACAAAGGGCAGGTATGTTTGTGAATCAAAATTTTACTTGTTAGGCTCTACCCTTCTTAGTACTTAGTAGTCATTTGTCACAAAAAGTTTGTTCTTAGTTTTATTACTGTAATAATGAAATTTAAACAATTTTTAAGTGGAAATTAAAATAGCCCCACTTTATAAACAATTAAAAATAAACTAAATTTTCACGAGTTTTTATTTGAATCAACTTTCAAGGTTAGTCATTGGTATAATTAAAAATACAATTTTTTTTGTAAAATGTTAATTTCAACCCTTCCAGTTAACATGGGTAGTAGAAAACGGTTAACAACTAAAAAAATTGCAACAATTGAGGCTTACGAAAGTACCGGTTTTTCAAATAGGCAAATTGCAAAATAAATTTGAAGGTCACGGAAGGTCATAAGTAATTTTCAAAAAAAAAAAGAAAAATTATGGAAAATATACAAAAATTGGGCGAAAATCAAAGCTTAACGATCGTCAAAAACGTGCAATTTTTAATAAAGCTGTAAATCCGCACATGACGTCATCAGAAATACGTGCTGATTTACAGTTACCAGTCACCAGCCGACTTGTCGTTCGACAAATTTTACAACGCCACCCTTATGCCGATTACTGCAAGAGGGTCGTTAAACCTCGACTTACTGAGGCACACAAAGTAGCCAGGTTGGAATTTGCCAAAAAACAAGTCGTGGACCAACGAATGGAAAAATGTGCTTTTCAGCGATGAAAAGAAGTTCAACTTACATGGTCCTGATAGATGGAAGTACTACTGGCACGATCTGAGTAAAGAAACGGATATACATTTTAGTCGTAATTTTGCAAGAGGAACGGTGATGGTGTGTGGTGTCTTTAGCTTCCACGGCACTATCCCGTTGACATGGATTCATCCAAGATGAACTCCGAGAAATACATAGAAGTGTTGGAAGTCAGTCTTTTGGAAAATGCAGAAGATTTTCTTGAAGAAAACTACATTTTTCAGCAAGGCAATGCTGCTATCCATAACTCCAGAGCCACTATGGCGTTCTTCAATGAGAAAAATGTTGAAGTTTTGAAGTGGCCAGCCTTCAGTCCTAATCTAAACTCCATAGGAAACTTATGGGGTAGTATTTCCAGGCAGGTTTATGAAAATGGAAAGCTGTTTCAGACAGCGGCAGATTTAAAAACAAGAATTCGCGAAGTACGGGCAAATTTATCAAAAAAACTTTGGAAAATTTGATACTCTCGATGCCAGATCGTTTATTTACCTTCACGAGAAAGAAAGGTGGCCATACCAATTACTAAATGTAAATAAATTACACATTTTATAAAAAAAAATGTGAGTGGCGCTATTTTAATTTCCACGTCTTTTATTTAAATAATATTGTTTTTAAACAAAATCATCTATTATTTTTTAACAAATTATAAATTTTATGTTATGTGGCTATGTTTTTACATAGTTATTAATTAAAAAAAATTATATACATCAATTAAAACGATAGGAACCTTAATTTTTATTAAGAATTGCAAGTGGGGCTATTTCTATTTCCTCCAGGTACAACATTGGGTCTGATCAACGATCCTCCGCAATAGTGGCCACCTTGTAGTTGCAAAGAAATTTGTTAAGGATAATCTTCGATGGTACCGTTTTCGCCTCCAAAAATTCTTCCTTCCATTAAGGGTGATGAAAAGTTAATGTTTCTTCCTATAATGTGTTCAATTTTACTTACCA
Source organism: Cantharis rufa (assembly GCA_947369205.1). Taxonomy (NCBI): domain Eukaryota; kingdom Metazoa; phylum Arthropoda; class Insecta; order Coleoptera; family Cantharidae; genus Cantharis; species Cantharis rufa. The sequence continues at coordinate 91,638,983 of OX376303.1, forward strand.
TAGCTGGTTGTTGAGATAGCGATAACGAAGACTAGTACTAAACGGAACATGATTGCGAATTGAATATGGTATCGCATCGTTCTCTATATATAGTAGATTTTTTTGGAATTTAAAGTTATATTTTTCTGAAGGGGAAGTAATCACTTAACATAAGTAATTGGGGATGTGATTTACGATTTTATCTACAATATATTGCACTAAATCTGATTTTATCAGATGTTGAAGTGCTTACGTGGAAATACAGCTACATTCAGTTTTTTGGGTGTCATATTTTTTATGAAAATTTAGTAAAGTTAATCAGGGCGTTTCTTTTGCCATAGATGTAATTGCCCATTCTTATTCTTTATCTAATCTACATAACATTTATCTTAAAAATAGAAGCAACATTTCGGATATCCAGAAAAATTAAATTTGGTTCTCAATTTTGTACACTTGATTATAATTGTATATTTACAAGATACTTGAAAAACTATAAAAGCCTAAGATAAGTTAGTATAATAATTACAATATCAGATCCACTTTATTTTTATTCATTTTATCAATTCTACATACTATGTACTTTGTTTTATCCGTAACAACTTGAGTTGTTACATCTACTCTATTAATGTAATTACTTTTAAAATGTTAGTTTTAGGAAATTTAAACAAATATTAAATTAAGTTTATCAAAATTTGATAAAATCTGATCTTCCATAGTATAGGTATAGATACTATCGTAATTGATATCCGAATAACTTGTATAAAGTGCTTTGTTCCTTCCCAGAGAAAAATAACTCGAAAACTCTAAAAAAAGTTCTACTATAAATAGAGAACTATCCAATAACTGATTCAAATTGTAATCATGCTTCGTTTAGTACTTGTCTTCGTTTTAGTTATATCAACAACCAGCAATGGTAAGTAAATTGTACACATAAGCTTCAATTTGCTTAATTAAATTTGCTAATAGGAAGAAACATTAACTTTCCACCAACTTCAATGGAAGGAAGAATCGTTGGAGGTGAAAACGCTACAATCGAGGATTATCCTTATCAAATTTCCTTGCAATTACAAGGCGGCCACTATTGTGGAGGATCATTGATCAGACCAAACGTTGTACTAACTGCTGCTCATTGTATGAGGTAGGTGGCAATTTACTAAAATTAATTATTACCATTTTAATTCATTTATTTTCAGATTTCTACCAATTTACTATTCGGTGAGGGCTGGTAGCGCTATTAAAGAAGAAGGAGGTCAAGTTGCTCAAGTAACAGATGTATGCAATCATCGTAAATATGACGGAAGGGACTACGATGTGTCAGTTTTAAAATTGGACAAGGACTTTCAATTAAATTCGGCCGTACAATTAATAACTTTGCAGAACGTAGGCGAAGAAATACCAGACAAAACCATGGCAGTGGTTACTGGTTGGGGAGCTTTAAAATACAAAGGATTATACCCCAAAAACCTACAAAAGGTCGAAGTGCCTAAAGTAGATCAAAATACGTGTAAAAGAAAAAATTTTCCTATCACTATCAGCGATCGTATGACTTGCTATGGTTATACTGAAGGGGAAAAAGATTCTTGCCAGGTATGCAATTTGCTTTACCATATATTCATTAGCATCCAACAAATAAAAAAAAATTTTATTTACAGGGAGATTCTGGTGGCCCATTAGTTGCCTATGGCAAACAAGTTGGGGTGGTTTCGTTTGGCTATAAATGTGCCTGGCCCAACAAACCTGGAGTTTATGTTCGTCTAGAAAATGAAGAAATTCACAATCATATTAATAGTTGCTTGTCAAAGTTTGATTTGCAGCATTAGTTGTAATAATTAATTTTTGTTGAAAATATATTAAAAATATTTTAAGTAAAACTATTTTTCTCGACTAATTATAATAGCATATATTTTATCTTTTACTCTTCATAGTATGCTTCTTAATTAAAATGCGTGTTTTGGTAACTTTTCCCAGTGGTTTGCCATTGATTGTAAAACTTTGTTGAGATTTTGATTTGCAAGTGTTTAATAATAACTTACTTTCTGCACTGATTACATAAACTGAAATCACTAAATGAAACCACCGGATAGAAAAAATGAACCTGCACAAGGTCTTGTGAAATTTTTGATTTTAATTTATGCCCATATTCACAAACGTCCGTAAGACTTTTAACGGGCCTTTAAATTTAACAAACCAATGAAAATTATCTCTTGGTACAAGCAAAGCAATAGAAACCATCCGTTAAGTTTAACGGCTTGTTAAAAGTTTTGTGAATACGGGCATTAGTGTCATAAAGTCTTACAATCATTAAACAGTATCGGAAGTCTAATATTGAAAAACTGTTAAAATAGTAACAAATTATACAAGACATTGTTAAAATTAAAATAAAGTGAAAAAATAAATGACTGACAACTATGGAAATCCAATATCAAATCAAAATCTATGCCACGGTTGCTATGGTTGATATTAAATTTTCTAAATTGAAATGAAAAAGTAATTTCTAGAACAACTACGCCGATTCGAAGTCTAATCGGTATTACGATGTAGACTGACCTCTAAGAAGTAATTTGAAAAGATTATCAAATTTTATTACTTTTTAATTTATTTATTCAAATTAACTTGTAAATTAAATTTAATTAATTTTAATTACAATTTATTGATATCAAAATCTACTAATTCATTGATAAATCAAAAAATGTAAATGACATCAGTCATATCACGAAAGAAAATCTCTTTGGAGTAAACTCGAAATCGTCGGTACCCTAACAGTAAAGTATGACGGGCCCAGGATAGGTCCGATTTTGTAGAAATCGGGCCAAACCTGACCCTATCCCTGGCCAAGTCTGGCCCGTTATACTTTCCTGTTAGAGTAGTACAGTGCAATAAAACCTTGTGGTTCATGCGATGGCTAGACCATGCACATCTATACTTTTGACTTTCTGCAGTAGCCCCACGTTACTTATTACTAAATATAGTGTGCAGTGGCTGCTCGCGCTATTGGTTGCAGGTTAGCACAACCCCCAAAAATGACGACATAATATTAGTAATAATAAATCTAACGTACATAGTATCCCACTACGTTACGGCTTCAACACTTGAATTTATTTATATTCAAACTTTTCTACTAACAAGAGTGGTTTGGAACAAGTTACGTACTTCAAGCAATCGCCAAATCAGATTTTTACTTTTATTTTACATTCAATATCGACGCAACCGTGACATCCCCTCCCCTCCAAGTCAAATTTTTTGGTTTCAACAAAGTTTGTGATCAGGCTCTACTACCTTAATAATTAACTGAATTTTGTGAAAATATGATTTCATCTTATCTCAAGTATAGATTTACTTTATAATTTTATCTTTTCTAAAAAAGTAAATAATATTTTTATTATTGTCTATCAGTTAATTATTTAGAAATTTTACAATAAGGTGATAAGTATTTTAAAGTTTGTTATGTTTTTCATTTAAATCATCTCTTTTGTTATTTGTTAATTTTGAAAAATATTTGATTTATTATACATTTTTTATTTGCGTATGTATTTCTTACTGCATTGCTTGGTCAACTGAAGCAATTATTGACGAATTTTTGTAACTTACTGGATAGTTAATAATTTAAGCCTTTCTTACTAACAAAAACACGAACCGCCACTACTAAATATTGTGAGAGAAGTATCTATCTTTTATGATGAATCGCCACGACCGAAAATTCACTTACATCTACTCTTTTGAATTATCAAATTGGGTAGTTTTTTATTTACTAGTAGCAAAACTAAATTTTTTATTATAATGTAAACTAATTACCAAATTTAAATGCTCCATGATCTCTTTCATTGGAAATCTTTTATTTTATTTCAAAATCATATTTTTTAGGCTTCTATATAACGTATAGGAAGAAGCCTTATGATCTAGCTCCGTGTCCGTCTGTCCGTCTGTCCGTCTGTCCGCATAATTCAAAACCAATCAGAACGCACGTTCTTAAAACAATTTTACTTCATATAGAATATTTTTAGATTGGTATTAATTATTCAGATTATTTACATATATATTTTTTAATCCGATATTCTTATTTTGTATTTTTAGAGTAGGTATTTTACGTGTTTCTAATACGGTTTTCGGTACGTGTTTCGGGTATTTTAATATTTCATTATGAATTGTGTTTTATTTGTGGTTTGTAAATTGCAAATATTTACCTATATTTACCTATCTGTGCAAAAACCTCTTCGTCTGTGGGTTAAGTTTGAAAATTCTAGAAGTGGAGAGAAACTTCGTTCTCGCAATATTGAACTTATTCGGCAACTTCAAATTGATTCGGAATGGACTCCGATCTCACCATGCACTGTTGTCATTCAACCACGGTCAAATTCAACATCAAAGATAACAAGAATTCAATTTCCACTTAATGCAGCCGAAGCTCAAACAATACATAAAGCGCAAGGGTCTACGTACGAGCTCGTTGTTGTCCACTTTAGTCCAGGAATTAAGCGTGACCTTTTATATGTTGCGTGTTCACGAGCAACAAAGGCCACTGGATTATTCCTTATTGGCCAAATTAAGAAAACCAGTACACCAAAAGAGACTGATCCGATATCCCTTGAATTTAAACGACATCAGGAGATGAAGCTAATTCCTGTATATGATCATTTACGAATTCGGACCGATGATAAAATACAGATAGTTTTTCATAATGTGCAATCGCTTCATGCGCATTATGATCTCTATAAATCGGACGAGGTTTACAAAAATTCCGATAATATCCTTATGGCAGAAACATGGACGCTTACAAGTGACGATTTCCCAATAGGTAGTCATCTCCTTGCCGCATCAGTGGACAACGAAAACATGCGCCGAGCGACTGGGGTTCGAGTATATTGTTGTCCTTTAGTCCACGAACATATAACAGATGCAAATTCCGAAATTCAATACGACACACAAGGTTCCTGCAGTATGTCTTCCATTACTTTTGGGAACATTCGCATAATTGTGGTCTACAAGTCACCAGGCTGTAATTCGAACGTGATGATATCCTTAATCAAAAAAGTTATGTCCCGCTCATACGTGTCACGCACCTTCGTTGCTGGCGATTTTAATGAGAACTTTAACACAACAAAAAGTAATATCCTGCAACATTCACTTCGTGAACTAGGTCTCCAAATTCGGTCGCCACCAATACCAACAACTCGGAATGGCACGCAAATCGACGCAATATTTTCGAACTTTGACATATTATCTGCTGGAGTGTACACATCGATTTCTTCTTATCATGAACCACTTTGGGCAAGAATTGATTTAAATTAAACAACGTGTAGTGATTCACGTAATCACTTTTATTTTTTAAATCTTATTATGCAATAACGATAAATTAGTATATGAATCTAAACAATTATATTTAATCATTTAAAAAAAAAACAAAAAACCCGACTGCGTAAAAAAATCCACTAAAAACCAAAAAAATTACAAACAAAAAATATCAACTGAAAAGCAAAAAACAAGCTTATTCTAATATACACATGAAATCACAAAAATAAGTAGTATCAAAGCACGATCTTAAGTAAGAAAAATGTTCCAGCTATACGTGGCTTTAATGGCTGGAATAAGCCATAAATTTAAATACAAAAATATTTAATTTTTTATCCTTTATTGTTTATTAAATAAAAAATAACAACACTTAAATCGTCTCGTCGTCATCGATTTGTTTTTTTAATATATCTAATATTTCTCTTACTTCTTCAGCTTCTTCTTGCTTAAATTTTTTTGCCCTGTTTGCGGACAATTCCTCTTCCGCCTTACGTTTGCTTGCATCTTTTCTTTTAAATGCCTCGGCACGCTTCAATTCCACCTGGCGCATAGGATGTTCGCGATAGTTCTTCATCGTTTCTTTAAACGATTTGAGCGTGAGCTCTCTTAAATAGCAGCTTCTGGGCCAATTTTCTGTTTTTGTCATTTTTATTAACAATCTCATTTCTGCTTCAATTTCTTTGGCAAATTTGTATTGGTCCATTTTGTATCTGTGAACTTTTTACCTGCTGCTCAATATATTTGTGTTTTTGTGTTGAAAAAAAACATTCAATTTTCTTCCGTTAGCGTTTTCCTTATATAGTAAAAAAATCTACCTAATTAAAAGATTAAGGCATTAAAAATTGGAATAAAATAAAGCCCAAATAATTTAACCTACCGAAAAAGTAGATGTATAGAAGCCTAAGAACTGTCGCAAAAGCGAGTTCCACCTTGTTAAATCTTAAAATTAAAATTTTTGTTTCATTTGGAATTTTGTTTTGTTTGTTTAAAAATTTTAATTTAATTTTAATTTTATGTAAATATTTGAATAATTGTTCGCGCCAATATATTGTTTGATTGAACTGGTAGAATTGGTTAATGGGGTTGGCGAGGTCCGTCGAAGCGTACGGACGCGTTTTGTGGAAATCTTCGCTGATTTTGTTTTATTTTGCGTCTCTGATTTGAGATTATTTAATTTTAAGGGAGTAAATACTTTTGTTCCGATTTGGACAAGTTTTGGCGGACTTTTTGAAGTAAATTTATCTCGCATATGTTATCAACAATTCCAATAGTATTAATTTACATAAATACAAAATTAATATAGTATATTTAAAAATCGGTTTTATTTTAAAATATTCATGGCAATATATAAAATGAAGCCATACCTTTATTGCTAACCACGTTCTTCGAAAAGTAATGGCAAACCTTTGAAAAAATTTGTCGATAACAAGTTTTAGGTTACAACGCTTCAGACAAACAGCATATTATTATAGGAGAAGTATATATGTATTTATAATTTGTCGAAAAAATAGTCTTACGTTTAAATTAGGCTTATATGTATTTAATAGCAAAAGTTAATATCAATATTATTACAACTAATGCTGCAAATCAAATTTTGACAAGCAACTATTAATATGATTGTGAATTTCTTCATTTTCTAGACGAACGTAAACTCCAGGTTTGTTGGGCCATGCACATTTATAACCAAACGAAACCACCCCAACTTGCTTGCCATTGGCAACTAATGGGCCACCAGAATCTCCCTGTAAATAAAATTTTTCATTTGTTAGATGGTAAGAAATGTAGAATAAAGCAAATTGCATACCTGGCAAGAATCTTTTTCCCCTTCAGTATAACCATAGCAAGTCATACGATCGCTGATAGTAATAGGAAAATTTTTTCTTTTACACGTATTTTGATCTACTTTAGGCACTTCGACCTTTTGTAGGTTTTTGGGGTATACTCCTTTGTATTTTAAAGCTCCCCAACCAGTAACCACTGCCATGGTTTTGTCTGGTACTTCTTCGCCTACGTTCTGCAAAGTTATTAATTGTACGGCCGAATTTAATTGAAAGTCCTTGTCCAATTTTAAAACTGACACATCGTAGTCTCTTCCGTCATATTTACGATGATTGCATACATCTGTTACTTGAGCAACTTGACCTCCTTCTTCTTTAATAGCGCTACCAGCCCTCACCGAATAGTAAATTGGTAGAAATCTGAAAATAAATGAATTAAAAAGGTAATAATTAATTTTAGTAAATTGCCACCTACCTCATGCAATGAGCAGCAGTTAGTACAACGTTTGGTCTGATCAATGATCCTCCACAATAGTGGCCGTTTTCCAGTTGCAAGGAAATCTGATAAGGATGTTCTTCGATTGTAGTATTTCTTCCACCCACGATTCTTCCTCCCAGTGATGGAAAATTAATGTTTCTTCCTATTATCAGATTTAATTAAGAAAATTGGAGCTATATATATAATTTTACTTACCATGGCTGGTGGTTGCTACTGCAAAGATGAATACCAATACTAAACGAAGCATGTTTGCAAATTGAATAAGTTATCGCATCGTTCTCTATTTATAATGAAATCTTTTGCAAATTTTTGAAATTATCTTTCTTGGAAAGGAAGCAATCACTTCATACAAGTAATTGGGGATGTTATTTACAATTGTATCAGATTTTATCAAATTTTAATATACTATTTCCCTTGGAATTTCGTATGTTCTATGTGCTATAGCCTAATATTGTGGAAGTAGTTATTTGTATAAGCAAAGGTGAATTTATCAACTCAAGTTGTTACGGATATAGCACAGTCTATAGTATTGATAAAATGAAAGATGGTGTAAAGTGGTTCTGATAATACAATTATTGTGCTTATCTATGCTTCCATAGTTCTTCAAATTTTTTTCAAGTACAAAATTATATTCTAAATAACCTCGGCATACACACAGTAGTTTTAGCCTCAAATTTTTCTAAATTCGAATAACTAATGAAAATGAAAAAAAAATGAAAATTATATGCTAAGTGTTAGAACCCGATGATTGCGGCACATCGTACACGCAGTACAATACGCAACCGAACGCCCAAAAAGCGTAGCATGCGGGAGTGACAGCAGCAGATGTCACGAACGGTTTATGTTTGATTGTAATTGTTGTAGTAGAATAAAGATACTCTTATATAACATTTGCTAATAGGTTATGGGCCCAGTTAGCAACGAAAGCAATCATTAAGGTTTATCTGCAATACGTGTGCCATAAAATTTATTTTGCGCTGAAACCAGTCGGAACGACAGTACGACGAATATGGGAACTAGATCTAGAATAGAAGCGCTGAACAAAGAGAATTATGACACCTGGAAAATTCAGATGGAAGCCATACTGGTAAGAAGCGATTTGTGGACGTACGCAAACGGAAGCTTCGAGAAACCAACAGTGACCCAATGTGATGATAAATCTGAAGAGCAAGTCCAAAAATGGTTGAAATTAGATGGCAAAGCAAAAGCTGAAATAATTCTGTCAATTAATCCGACAGAATTGAAACAAGTCAAAGGATGTGCCACCTCGAACGAAGTCTGGATCAAATTAGAAAGTATATATCAATCTAAAGGACCAGCGAGAAAGGCCACATTACTAAAACAATTAATGTTACAACGGATGGAAGAAGGTAATGACGCACGAATTCACATTAACAATTTTTTCGACGCAGTGGATAAATTGGAAGATATGGATGTGAAAATAAACGCAGATTTACTAGCCATCATGTTGCTATACAGTTTGCCTCCGAGTTCAGACAATTTTCGATGTGCCATTGAATCTAGGGACGAACTACCCACGCCGGAAGCATTACGCATAAAGATAATCGAAGAATATGATGCTCGAAAAAAGGAAACCCGCGATGTCGAGAACGCTATGTATGTAAACAAAAACTCGAAACACATACGTTCAAAGAATATGAATTCGAACAAGACGGTGGATAAATCTTTTAATTATCGTTGCCATAAGTGCAGAAAATTTGGGCACAAGTCAGCCGAATGCAGAAGTAAGAAAAATAACGATTCGTTACTTGTTTCAGAAGCATGCCAAGTTGGATCTATCAAATCGCCACCAACCTGGTGCTTGGATAGCGGTGCAACATCACACATGTGTATAAATGCAAATAATTTCACAGAAATTGACAATTCCAAAAGTGAAATTTTAAATTTAGCAAACAGTGCATCGACTAAAATAATTGGTCAAGGCGACGTATTAGTAACCACAAAGGTGCGGGGTGAAGTTAATAATATAACACTAGGTAACGCTTTACACGTACCGGACTTACGCACAAATTTAATATCAATTGGCAAAATAACAAACAAGGGCTACGAAGTTTTATTTAAGAAAAACAAAGCACTAGTTACCCGTCCCGATGGAACTATTGTAGTAGTTGCGGACCGCGTTGGTGACTTGTACTACGCTCGTATACAAAATCGTGTGGAAAACGCTGCAAATAAGGCGGAACAAAACAACATCTTGCCGAAAGCATCGTTGAAAACTGCAATGTTATGGCATCGTCTCTTAGGTCATTTAAATTTCAAAGATCTTTTAGAAAGTGCTAAAAGGGGTACGATCAAGGGAGTGAATGTTGATTTTAATTTGAAGGACGCTAACCTCGAGTGTGATGAGTGCATTAAAGGAAAAATGACGAGAAACGCTTTCCCAAAAAAATCGGAACGGAAAAGTGATCTTCTCGAAATCATACACACAGACGTATGTGGACCTATGAGGGTCGAATCGAACGGGAAGTCAAGATATTATGTTGTATTCATAGATGACAATTCTCGATGGTGCGAGGTTAGATTTATCAAATCAAAAACTGATGTTCTGACAGTTACGAAGCAGTACATCAACATGGTCGAAAAGCAAAAAGGAAGATCGGTCAAGTGCATTCAGTCCGACAATGGTACGGAATATACAAACAACGAATTTGAAAAATTGTTGAGAGACCGTGGAATCGTAAGACGATTGACTGTCCCGTATAATCCGGAACAAAACGGAATTGCAGAGAGGAAAAATCGTACTCTTGTTAGCACAGCTCGTTGTTTACTAATGCAATCCGGTTTACCGTCAAGTTTTTGGGCAGAAGCAGTTAATACCGCAAATTATATTCGTAATCGTTGTCCAACAAAAAGTTTGAATGGGAAAACTCCGTACGAAATCTGGAATGGGAAGCCTCCCGACGTCAGCGATTTCAAAGAATTCGGATGTAAAATTTATTGTTTGAATAAAGATCCGAAAAGAGGAAAGTTTGACGTGAGATCACAAGAAGGCATATTTCTAGGTTATTCGGAAGAATCCAAAGGCTATAGAGTATGGTTAACTAAGCAAAAGAAAGTAGAAGTGACACGAGACGTTAAATTTCTGGTAGGTAACAATTCTAACAAACGAGAATTTACAGAATCTCTTCTGGAAGCCGAAGACGTAGACGAAATTAATCAAGAGTCCGAAACCGAAGACGTAGTCGAAATTATTCAAGAGTTAGAAACCGAACCAGTAATTGAAACCAATCAAGAAAACGAAGTCGAAATTATTCAAGAGTTAGAAACCCAACCCGTAATTGAAATCAATCAAGAAGACGAAGTCGAAATCGTAGGCGAAGAAGAAATTACCACTCATCAAAGTCATGAAGTGCGTGGTAGCGGTAGACCATCAATAATAAGGACAGGTTGCAGAGGAAGACCAAAAAAGGTGTACAGAATGGTTAATCCTGAAGCAAATAAAATGCAAGATGAAATTCAAGAAGCATTTATTTCAGAAATTACGATGAAGCAAGCAACTAACGGACCTGACGCTTTAGAATGGTATGAAGCAATGGCCAGCGAAATGACATCGATAATGAAGAATAACACATGGTTATTGGTGGATCGTCCTACCAACGAAAACGTCGTAGGTAGTCGAATGGTTCTAAGGAACAAATACAAAGCAGACGGCACTCTCGAAAGAAGAAAGGCCCGACTTGTAGCACAAGGGTTCAGCCAACAACCCGGAATACATTTTAACCAAACATTCGCTCCTGTTGCCCGACTCGGCTCAATGAGATTAGTTGTTGCTTTAGCAGTACAACACAACATGAAGATACATCAAATTGATGTGGCTTGCGCCTACCTAAACGGTGAAATAGAAGAGACAATATACATGGAATTACCGAAACAAGCATCAGAAATTCTTAGAATTATTTCTCACCAAAACAATCCTACGAATGTTAAGAAGGCAGAAGAAATGTTAGAAGCTATGCAAATCGGAAACAAAGTATGTCTACTTAAGAAGGCTCTATATGGTCTCCGTCAGGCTGGAAGAAGCTGGTACCATAAACTCGATAAATTCTTGCGTAATTTAGATGCAAAACCCACCAATTCCGATCCATGTTTGTACCGTATTGGTGGAGGGGAAGATGTCATACTAGTATTGGTATATGTAGACGATATCCTGATAGCTTCGAAAAATTCCAAAGGAATCCACAATCTTAAGAAAAAGTTCTCGGATGAATTTGAAATCAAGGACATGGGTGATGCAAGTTATTGTCTTGGAATCGAATTTTCTCGTGATAGAAATAACATAGGTTTGCATCAGCAAGGGTACGTAATTGATTTATTAAATCGTTATGGAATGATCGACTCAAATGCAGTGAGCACGCCCATGGATCCGAACGTGAAGCTACTAAAACCCACAAAACACGCAACAAGTGAAGAAGAAGAGTTACCTTATAGGGAATTAGTTGGTGCCCTAACATACTTGGCCGTAGCTACCAGACCCGACATAAGCCACGCCATAAGTTGTTTAGGTCAATTCAACAACTGTTACCGAAAGTTACACTGGAATGCAGCGAAACGTGTCCTACGTTACTTGAAAGGTACTACGAATTTAGGAATTTTATATAAGCCGGATAACCAAGGTCTTAGAGGATACGTGGATGCCGATTGGGGAAATTGTCCAATCGACAGACGCTCTTACACTGGGTACACATTCATCATGTCAGGTGGTCCAATTTCATGGGAGTCTAAGAAGCAGAAAACCGTGGCTCTTTCATCGACGGAAGCCGAATACATGGGAATGACAGAGGTAGCAAAAGAATCCATATACCTGCATAAATTCATAAAAGAACTTGAATGTGAAAATGTAGCAAATATTAGAATATTTACTGATAGTATGAGCGCACTAAAGTTAACTGAGAACCCTGTGTTTCACGCTCGAAGTAAACACATCGACATAAGATACCATTTCATACGTGAAACAATTAACAGCAAGTTATTAAAGTTATTACACGTGCGAACAGAAGAAATGATTGCGGACGTATTGACGAAAGCTTTGAGTAGACCAAAACATACATCATGCGTCGAAATGATGGGTCTTGGTTTAGCAGCCAGTTTTGGTCGGTCGCGTCTCGAGGGGAAGTGTTAGAACCCGATGATTGCGGCACATCGTACACGCAGTACAATACGCAACCGAACGCCCAAAAAGCGTAGCATGCGGGAGTGACAGCAGCAGATGTCACGAACGGTTTATGTTTGATTGTAATTGTTGTAGTAGAATAAAGATACTCTTATATAACATTTGCTAATACTAAGCACATGCATATGCACCAGTATTAAGCTTGATTCCGCGGTTCCTTTAATCTAGTTTGCAATTTAAATAATTAAGAAAATCTCATTACCATATCCAATTAAATTAATAATTCACTAATTACGACCTGACTTATTCTTATCTATCATACTTTTTCCATTTCCTAATTTACATTATTTATTTTCTGCTTCCGATTTAATCTTCTTTTTTTAATTTCTACTACAGTAAAGAGGAGACAAGAGCTTGTTGTTTTTATTAACATTATAATGTACTTTCATAACATCGCTGACTACCAAACTTATTTAATATTATAGATATGTTTTATCACAGAAAATTTAAATAGTTGAATGTGTAAAACTTACCTTTATAGCTAACTGCCTCCGGTTTTTCTACGTTTTTATGATTTATGTGCAGTTTCCGATTACATGCATGAACGATGTTTATCGAAAGGTGAAAATGCATCAAATTTGCAAAGCTGCTTCCAATTAGCAAAGCAAAAACAAATTTAAACAAGAACAAAGTTGAACCAACTAACTAAATGCAAAATTTCAAACAGTATTTATTTTCATAAATCAAAAATTCTACTCTAATTTTGTTGATTTTGAGCAAACTATTATTTGCAGTTGCTAAGCTGAAATAATGTACTATAATTATTTTTAAAGAAATAGAACATTAAGTTGTGTTGATTGTTGATTTACATATCTACTACTAAATTATTTATTATAAAAATTAGAAAAAAGAGCGTGATATAGGTACTCTTTTTAAATTTCTTTTAACATAGCAACTGAATCTAATGGAAGAAATATGCCAAAATTCGTTCTGCAATGCTTTCGTTGCACAGGGTGTTTCACAATGATTCTCAAATTTTACAGCATATTGTAAAATTAAATTTTTAATTTAAGTTGAAATAAATAACTCTAAGTTTTTTTCTATTAATAATGAAATAGCTAAAATATCCAGTTCGGTAAAATTTACTATTTCTTTCGATCGATACTTGGGACTTAAAAGATATCATCAACTTAAACAAGCTAAGGTTTAACAAAAAATGTTTGAAACTGGGTACAATAAACATGGAATTTATATAACTTCAATTTCTGTTCAAAAATGTCATGTTTCCTATTGAAATTTTCCTTGACGTCGAATTTCATTTATATACAAGTTTGAAAACCTACAACTTAATTAAATTTAAAATTTTGCTTTAAGCGCTTAGAATTTTACCACAGCATTACATCAGTAGTTCAATAATTTAATATCAAACCTTAATGCAAATTTAATTAAGATGAAAGAATGTATATTTTTTTTCAAAAATAATACTTTCAAAAAATTTGTATTACAATAGGAATAATTTTGAATCTCGGATGGTATTTAATTAACAAAGCATTTTTATTAAAACAGTAAAAAATATGTAATTTTGTAATGTTAAAATATAATAATTAAATTAAATATTTCGAACATTTAATATTGCATAATTAGTTGAAGAAATTGTGATTCAAAAATGTATAGCTAGGTATGTGTAAAAATGTAACTAATTCAATAGTGATGAGTTAATTAAATAAACTTTCATATTTAATTAATCACATAGTTCTTGATGTAGCTTCTCTGGCGAATATATTTTTATTCGTTTCATGCAGCGCAAAAGTTGCAAAGCTGGCAATTAAAGCAAGCTAATTATACCAGCAGTATCCAGTATTTCCTTACCTAATTTTCCTCAAACAATTATTTTGCAAACTTTACAGAAAATTTTACGGAAATTATTTATTTGAAATAATTGAAGTGAATTATAACATTGATTTAAGTTTTGATTATACCAGTAACTAATTTAAAGATTAATAATTAATTTAGTTAACCAAAAATATGATTATAAGGTGCATGTGCTAATTTCAAATATTTGAACGTTAAGCCTAATGTGGCATATAATCGTTTAGTTTAATATTAAGTCGCTAAGAATTAATTAGCAACATCTGTTATAGTAATTTATATGTATGTATAACTGTAATGTCAATGTGGCACTTAATGAAAATGACTGCGCGTTATTTCTGTGAAGTTTTCCTTAAACTTTTGTTTTCCAACACAGATATCTTGCCACTTAGTGAAATGACAGTCAGTCTTCGACAATAACTGCTTCCGTTAGTCGTCGTTTCACTTATATCTCTGTACTGCAATTTCCCTCTAGAATTACCTCTCATGAAAGCAAAAAACACCTACTCGTCCATTAGTTTAATTACACATTTAAACCAAAACGAGAAGGTTCCTATTTGCTTATAAATTGATTTACAACTTATATTTCAGAGTTTTCAACTTTTTACAGACTTGCACCATTGGAAAACTTGAATGTATAGAAAATTTTTTCTCCAAACAAGTTTGAATCGTAGATATTCATGTTAGTGTAGTTTAAGTAATGCAAAGTATAATAAAAACGTACACAAAACTTACAAACCTTATTTTTTTAAATTGCATAAAAGGTTTTTATATCAGTGTTTATATGTAAGCAACGTTGCAAATTTTAGTTTTGCTTTTTTTTCTCCAAAACTAAACCATAAAAGTGCACCGATTTAAACTTTTATCCAAAGTTAACACTAGAATAACAACTACTGGCGCCACGAAGTTGTAAACAAAAAGATCAATAAACGGATACCT
Organism: Cantharis rufa; assembly: GCA_947369205.1. Lineage (NCBI taxonomy): Eukaryota > Metazoa > Arthropoda > Insecta > Coleoptera > Cantharidae > Cantharis > Cantharis rufa. Next base: position 91,654,464 of record OX376303.1, read on the forward strand.
ACCTGGGGATCTACATCTTGACGAAAACATAAAGGATGATGTACTGTTTACGCCAAACAAGGTATTGACTCCTGAACTACTTTTAGTTATTTGCAAAGTTCCTATCAACTTATATCACTTAATTTTATGTAACTTAATTTTTATTTCTTAAGAAGTTGCTGTTTTCCAAAAATGAGTTCCGGCGAAAATTATCCTGTTGTAAAACTAGAATAGATTTATTTTTAAAAAATTTTAAAAATGTTACGCGATATATCAGCTCCCGTAATTTCTACTTCAAACTTTTTTAATTATCTAAAGTAGGTAGCAAAAGCATTTTTACTTATTTTTCCCCATTAGGTAAAATAGAATGCATTTTACCGTGTTCGGAATATTGATTTATTATTGGTTTTGAATTTGCTTGAAAATTATGGCATATAACACTTAAGGATGATCACCAATCACGGGACGTACTTTTTATGTAATCTAAAATATACTCCTAGTTATATACAGACTATTTATGTTTCAATCACCTACAGCTTCATTTAAATTTTAATGAAAAATTTCAAACCTACTACCTATACATTTTTAAAGCAAATTTTTGATTTCAATTGAAATGTTCTTATTAAACACAAATCATTCGATTCTATCACAGTTTTCCTGTTGAACTCAAAAAATACAAAATCTCTGTGATCTTTCATTAATCATTCTTTCAACACGAGCTTTCTAAATCGAAGTAACTGTTCTTTCATGCAAAATAAAGTAAACAATTTGTTTATTCCAATTCGTACGATTCCGTATTTTTTATGCTAACACATTAAAAGGCAAAATAATATTTTTTTAATTAAAACCAGGCTGTTCGTAAATAATGTATGTCTGATAATTTTATTAATTACGCGACTAGAATTAAATTAGCCCCAACCATTTTTATATAATTAATAATGAAACAAAAAATAATAATAAAAATATGATCATGGAATGGAATGTAAAGTTTTACCGTACTACCTACGGTTTTGAGATTACTCCGAAGAGATAGGGGCAACTATCCTTGATTCGATTTTTGATTCGGTAATTAAACTTTTTTGAAAGTTTCTTTATGATCTGAATAACACGTCATCGATATACAGTTTGTATGTATAGTAGAAATTCTAGGAAATACACAGCAAACCATGACACATTCCCTTTTGTTCCCTATTGACTGGAATGAAAATAAACAAATATGTGTAATAGTGTAGAAAATTCCAGAAATATCAGCATTAACAACTTTGTTTGAATATAACAGATTACAGAGTTATGACATTTGATCGTCATAAAAGTTGGGTTCATAGCCAATTTCGTAATGTTTTACTAAATATTCCCGTTTAGGTAAAACGCTTACTCCATCATGAAATTAAAAGTCAAACATATTTGTGAAGAAATGAGTTATAGATATACGACGCACATTTTAAAATGTCATATTTATTATTCTGCAGGCTACAAAACATTCTGTTTATCTTTACAAGTTTTAACAAGAGTCCCGAAAATGTCATTGAATGAGCAAGAATTTGTAAAGCTGTAAAAGCTCCAATTAATCAGATACCGTTCTCCTACATAATGAATAAATTTCCATAAACTAAAGTTAATGATTAGTATTTATTGCTACTGTGTATAATATTCATATTAAACTTATAATTTATTCTTTATTAATTTAGTATTGTATATGTATCAATTTTTTTCACCAACAATAAATATGTATAAGATTCAGCAGTTAATCCAACGCGTCACATACCCTAAACTGTATTGTGATTTATGTTTTTCAGCTAATACATAGTATGTCGTTTCTTCTAATGTGTTAATAGTACTATCTAAAATCTTTTATAAATTTTGAAATTTGAAATTTTATTTTGTTTTAAATTTTTAATTCTGTTTTGTTTATTTTGCGAATTAAAATTTAATTTTGTTATAAATATTTTGAATAACTTTATTAATTAATTAAGTATTTATGCAATAAAAGTTTTTATTTATTGTGAGTAATTTTTTATTTTTGATTTTGATGACTTTTGTCCGTATTTGGACGATTTTTAAGTGATTTAGAAGGTTTTAAATACAAAATTCGGAATAATTAAAATTTGGAAATTGGAGTATTAAAATTTATAAAAGCAAGAGTCTCATAATCGTAAAAATGGGTCGCCCGCAGGAATATTAATATTTCCTTAAAATTTAAAATTTTAATAAAATTAAAGGCTTCGGGTCATTGCAGTATATTCAAGTTTATACAAATAGTTTTGCAAAAAGCTTCCTCAGGTGATGTCTCACGAATTATAAAAATGTGATTACGTCTCAATATATTTTCCAAATTCTACGATATTTTTTTAAAATTTAATCGTAAATCAAAATTTATTATTGCAAACCAAATTTGTATGTTTTTACAATTTTTACAATAAAACTAAGTCCAGCACGGGACAGTATATAATATTTAAATTAAATATAGCGTGTTTAATATCTATCAACTTAGTTTTTTTCTAACCAACATCTGCAGAACTAAATTATCAATAATTTCCCCCTTTTCAATTTTTCACTTTTTAAAGTAGATAAGGTAAATTAATTAATCAAAAACTTCTTCTAAAGGATCATTCAATATTATGATTTTTACTTTAAAGTTTAGAAAACTAAAAATGTTTTAGTTAATTAATAAGCCGAAAAATAAGCGGCACGTATCTGAATGAGTTAGGGTAATTCCCTAAATCAATGAATTAATCGCTTTTCATTTTTGAACTAATTAACAGGATTTGTTACCATTTTAAACACGTCTCGCTAAATGTTATAACTACATCATCTAGATATATTTTATGTTTAGCAATAATTCTCTAGAAATTGTACATATTAACTTCATATTATCAAAATGACGATATTGTTTCGAGTTGTAAAATATACAATAATTTCAAGGCAAATATAAAATCCCACTTTTTAAAAAGGCTAAATTTAAAGTGAATTTTAAATTTATTGCGTTAATTATGTGCGAAATTAATTTTCAGTTACATATAGTATAAAACGTTTCCATGTAAGGTAATTGTTTGGTTATAAGCATAGAAACTAATATGCGTAGAATCCAAATGTTGAACTTTCCTTAATAACACTCAAATTTCCAGAAATTAATTAACATGAAACCTTTACAAATTGAATAGTATTTTGATAGAAACGGGCGTTAAACTAAACTATAGACAATAAATAATTTCGTAAGGTTTCGTATTATAAAACTGAAAATAGACCCTTTTGTCGAATACCTTATTAATTTAACGTCACTATTTATTTTACTAACCGGTAATCATCTAAAATTAAATGTTTAATTAAAGATTACCAAACATTTGATAACTACATAATGTAATTTTAACTAAAATTAACACAAGAGAAAATCAAAAATTTAAATTGATGTAAAGCGTTATTTCTAAACTTTAAAATTTTTGTAACTGTGTTTCAGTAACGTGAAATACTTATTTATTTTCCATGCATTTTTTCCATATTTTTAGTTATTTTCACACAAAGAAAGGAAAAATTGTAATAAATGTGTTAATAAAATTACATATTATCGATGTGTACAAAGTTGCAAATAACATTATTTCTTTTATTTGTAATTTTTCTGGCTTATTAATTATACATATTATTGCAACCTTACAGTTGAATGCTACCAATTTATTTTAATAAATAAATATTTTCAAAGTGATAATTATATTGAGGAAGAAGCCAACCAATTATACCTACATTCAATTTAATACCATGTTTATTGCCGCAGAACTTGAATATTTCCAGGTAAGTTTAATAGACCGAATTAATTTTAATTATCTTCCATGACCTTTCTACCAACGCATCCAAATTGAATTTCCTATCCCGAAATTGCTTATGTCTAAAATTCTTTTTTACTGAAACTTAAGTGCCAACCCGCCCCTGTATTTGAGATCTTAATTGCAATAAGACATGCCACGAGGATAAATAATTCTAAAATAGTAAACAGAATCTAGTATCTTTCCATTTTGATCCATTTTTTTCTAATGGAGATGTACATAGAAAAATAGTAGGTAAGTGAGAAATTGCGGTATTTTAAGAAACCGCTCAGAGCGCTGATTAGAATATAAATAATGAGGTTTAATTACGCTGCAATGTAATTGATGATTTACAAAAAATAATTTAAAAAGTTAATTCGCAGTAGGTATTAAAAGTTTCCAAGAGTAATGTTAAAATAATTGTAAAATTAGCCATTCCACAAGTTGATAGGAGTAAGATATATTTGGAATTAATAGATTTTAAAACTTCAAGGAACTGAAAATACGAATACCACAATAAATCAAACTTAAAGCTTGGAAAAACCATTCATAAAAAATTAATTCACTTTATATGATAATTTTGACCTTCACTTAAAAAACACCCTGTAATGATTGCAATACGAATAATATATTGATCAAGCTTAAGCTGTGATAAATTATAACTTCCAAATCGAGCACCATTTATGAATAATCATAATAAACTTTTTATTAGTTATTTTAGGATTTAAAATGATTAAAAGATTAATCCTAAAATTTGATAAAGGCAAATAGAGTGAATTACTTTCTGTGAGACTTGGGCCATGGCCAAAACCTTGTTAGCAGACCGTGAGTTAGGGATGATTCATTGCTAACTGTAAGCACACATAATCGTACCACTAAGCGACTTGGAAACGCTTTGAAACCCCATATACAAATTTACCCACCTTTATGTAGGTAACCAACCAGTGGTGGTTTTGATACTTTTATTGTTTTTTAATGCAAAAACGTTATCAATCGGGTAATCCATTCGACTAATTAAAGAAGTTAAAAAATAATAATATATATTTTTTTTTTAATTTGATTAGCTACTGTTATTTGCTACACAATATTGATGTATACTATTCACTTATATGCAGTAATTAGTTTCGTAATAAAAAAACAAGTTGCACAAAAGTAACAAATTATGCTTGGCAATGCTTGGTTAATCCGCGAACCGTGAACACCTGGTAATGCTAGTAGGGAAAATTTAACGGCGCCAAGGGTGTAGTTTAGATGACGCATTGAAACTGGTGTTCATATTTCTGTACAATTTACAAATTTATTTTTCATAAACGTGTATAAATATTCACGTAATTATAAGTTTTATTTGCATCGACTCGCGTATGTATATGCATGTTGGTGCAATAAACAAAGCCAGCATTATAAATTAATTACAATTTTTCTTCCAATTTGGGATTTTAAAGGGGAAGCAATAAAACTAAAGAAACTAGCAACGACTGTTTATATTTGGGCTTAATCTCTTAACTCTAAATTACAATAAATGTGTTTTTAGTGCTTTTCTTTCAATTGTAAGCGACAGTTAAGAAAACTTGTGACTAGAATTCTTTCAAGTTAAATGACTATTTCGAAGATCAATAACGGCATCAACTAGATTTAACATTATTCTCAGGTTGGTATCGAAACTTCGATGAACTTTCAAAATGATAGTTTGTCTTTGTGCAAAACGTGAGTTTACAAAGTCTAAATTACGGATCTGCTTTCGTTTTTCTAAGTGACTTGTGTCAAAAACAACTTTAATCACACGACGATCTTCAAGATTGCAATTTATTCGAGAGTTGAAAAAATTCATTTAAAATCTTTGTTGACGGATGTCTAGAAATGTCTTCATTAAAGTTCAAGTCTAGGTAGTCTGGAAACAAATTTTATGTAATCGTTTCGACACACGTTTTATAGTATAAATTTTTAAATTACAGGTTCGGTTTGTATACAAATTATATGATTTTATTTTGATAAATATTTTTGAACAGATTTTTGCAGACGCAATGGCACGTCCATGCGTTGTGACACGGAAATAACCCATCAATATATAGCTGCCTATCGACTTCTCATGCTCCCAGCTCACGTCCTCGATTGGTTTCTCTTAGTTTCGTAAAAGATTTAATCATTACCTTATGTATTATAAACAGAATACAATATAAACACAATTCATATTATATCAACAAAAATAAAAATTTTCATTTTATTTAATGCGTGGATAAATAAGATAACAAAGTACCAACCAAGAAGATTGAATTATTGAGTATGTATTATTTTTAGTATAAAATTATTCCTTCATTTTATTTAGATTTATAATTCACTACAATATTTAAAATGAAACTCTTAAAATTTGCTAATCAAAAAATGAATGCCCTCATCATACCCCAATATATAATATTTTATAGCTACACATTCTATAATATGAAACCCATAATATTATAAGTGCTATGGATGCTATTACTCGTAGGTATATTATAAAAATATAATAATATTATATACCACTATTATTTTTATTTGTACATTATATTATATTATAAATGGTCACACACATTATTATTGAGATGCATACTGCGTGTGGTATATAAATGTAATATGTTATAATGATAGTCATAACTGTTTCACTCGGCTATCATTATACCAATAAAATTAAATCACTATTTTTTCAATTGTTGTACAACAATTTACACTTAAAGTTGATAACCTTTAACTTAAATATTACAATTATTACAATTGCAAAATAATACTTTCATTTTCATCTCCATCGGCCTTTTAGTCCACTCCTGGACCATCGGCCTCTTTCTCTTTCTCTTTCGAGGAAGGTTCGGGCATTAAGATCCCACGGCTGCCTAAACCGGATTGTCAACTCAGATTATTAGAATTACATTTTTTGGTGAATCTGGTACAGGTTTAGGGTACAAAAATACTTTTTAAAAATTTTAATTTTTAAGTTTTGTGTCATTTTTTCTCTATTTGCAATGTAATTATTCAGTGCGATCGTTCGTTTATATTAAAATGTTTATATGAAGTAGTAACAGAGCACCTCAATATTAATTCTATAATATTACTGTATCACAATATTAGCTGAAAATTGCCAATATTACGTTGATCTTCAATATTTATCTAGCGTTAATAAAGCTGCAAAATTATGTGCGACTTGGTTAACAGATAGTTTTAATTAAATATGGTCTGATTTAGAAAAAGCATACTTTAAATATTTGTAATCTAAACTTTTAATAAATTTTACAAACATTCTATTTAATCCACTTTTTATTTAATTTTTATCAAATTCTTCACCAAAAGTAAATCAAAATCAAAATTTGTTCATTTTTATAAGCGTTATTGTAAATTAATGATATAAAAACTTATATTTTATTTTGGATAACCGGTTATGCTTATTTCACCATGCATCGTCGGATACAAAAAATATTTATTTCTATTTTTTCATATTATGTTTATTAAAGTTTTTTAATTAATCTGAATAAAACATTAAATCAAAACCTAAAATTCAGAATCTCCAGCCAAAAATATATGTAGTACATGCAGATAGTTATCCACCATTGCAAGGATCGCTAAGATTTCTAAGCCTCATATTGTGACCGGAGTATCTATCATATGATAGATCTTCACGCCTGAAAATCCACTTACTTTTACTGTTTGTAGCTTTTACTGCTTTGAATTATTAATACGGTTATAAGTACGGAACAAACTAAAAATTTCAAAAAGTAAAATGATTTTGAAAATTTTTTGAAACACTGACGGTGAGTAAATCAGTAATATCTATGTCTGATGGACGATATCATCAACTTTTTTTTATAAAATACCCATTTTTCTATAGATGAGTTTGGTCAGGTCAATAACTCACTTCAAAATTATTATTTTTAAAATAAATATTATAAAAATTACAAAATATATTTAATATTTCTAATTATTCGGAGAAAATAATATAATACTTATTAAGAAATTTTTAGAGAGAATTTCTCATCTGCATTAAGCTTGATAACAACGTGAACAATACATGTTCGTCTTTTTCTCAATGTAAAATGCAAAGTTGCGCCAGAGACACTATTATTAGGAATTTAACTAAAAAAACGGTAAATGTGCAACAGAAATTGCTAAGTAGTATGCTTGAAAATGAGTTATTCGCTTAGTTAAATTGGCTAAGTAGAGAACTACCTCGGTTTTACTGTGTACTGCAATTTTAACAACGACTAATTATTATTATTGTACTAAGTTACTTCAAATCTAATAATTATAACATCAATTTTACATTAAGTTGTTTCTAAGCTCGTTTCCTTAAAATTTCAATTCGTTTGCAATATTTAGATAAGTATTGCATTTATCGAAAATACAAAATTCTAAAAGGATCCAGTACGTTTGAGGCAACATTTGCTGAGACCCACGCAGAGTTTAACATCACAGAAATTGAAAAGGTTAATCTAAAACCAAAGGCGTGTTCTATGTAGTACAGAGCAGAGCAAAGGTCGGTAACTTTATTACCATTTAGAACAAAACATCAAGTTCATAAACTCCGTAAATGTACATATACATATACAGTGTGCTGCTGCAGGCTCACAATGGCTCGCGCGAACCTTTTTCCTCAATTTTTTAAAATTTTACAGTCCGTTGTTAAAAGGATAATTTGATTCATAGTTCTATAACCATAACTTTTTAATGTGATATATCTTTACTTTGTTCTAACATTTAATGTGATTTTAAACTAAATCAGACAAGTTTAAACAAAACTTAAATAATAAAATTATTATTAAAAATATTCTTTTTATTCAATTATTCTACCGCTGCAGTAAATTCAAAACAATCGGGCTTATTCTATATCCTGGTAGTGTTATTATAGCCATGTGTTAAATGGTTTCTTGCCAGTACGAATTGTAAACTTGAAATCTACAAATATATGCCGAATTTACCAGTGTTTCAAGTATCCGTATTATATAGAGACTATCTTATCAGACTTATTGCTTATAATTAAAGCAAAAAATTTTAAATATTATTAATTGAAATTACTTTTCGTACATAAAAAATGAATTAACTCGCTAGCATGACTTTTAGAATTTCAAAGTTAGGTAAATTTTTAAATTTGTATAATATGGCTGTTTGACATTATTTTTGTAGCAACAGCGTAAAGATAAACTAAAATTGTAGTTAAGATAACCCTTTTTGGTTGAAAACTTTGTGAAATTGAATAAATTTCGGGATCAAATGTCAGACACTGATCGAAAACATAACTTTTCTAAAAAGTTATCTCTATTTTGTAGGCCTAGTATCGGTTTGTAATATTATGTGTTAAAAATGTACTTTTAAGTAATACACAATCATGTAAAATATTTATGTTAAGTTATTCCGATTATCACTAATTCGAAACCAATAAAGTGATTTGTGCTATAAATATTACACCGTGAAATATTTTATACGCAATATTTTACTAATTTGTCAATCTCTAAATATTTATTACAAAAGCTGCTTACAAGCAATTTTATCTATTAATTTAGGGGGAAAATTCTCAAACGTGTTTTTAATTCTTATTTTTAATTTAAAATAAATTTTCAAAAATGATTTTATCTATAAATCAGTAATTTAAGGATTTTTATAAGACAACCGTGTCTCTGTGAAGAGACGAAACAAAAAAAACGAATTCTTTAATTTATAATTAACACGACATGTTTCACACGAAGGATCGTGTATCTTCAGATGTCTAAGTTTATTAAAATATAGTTTTCTTCTTCTTCAAGTTCAACTTCAAAAAAAACAATTTAAAACTTCCTTTGAAACCTTTGAAACGTAATTTCAAAAAGTCTATTTTAATAAACTTCGACACCAACCTGAAGATACACGATCCTTCGTGTGAAACATGTCGTGGTAATTGTAAATTAAAAAATTAAAAACTCAATATTTTATTATAGATGCATATCTACTATGATTTTAAAATTTTTACAATTTTAACAAATTTAATTCCAGTTTTATCTTCACCACGTTTTTAATTCCAATTTTATATCTCTTTTTAAGTTTTTTTCTAAATTAATCCATTGATGTATCGATGTATCAATTAATCATATCGATGTATTTTATTGAGCACAAGGTAGTATTCTGCATCTGATCTTTTCATTAGGTTCCATTATTTATATAAAAAAAGTAACAATATGCTGTACAGTGCATTGTTGCACACATTTGCTTTGTTCTATCAATTATCGAGAGAGTGAGTAGCTTTTTTGTTGCACACGAAAGCTTTAGATGTTTTTTTAAATCTGAAGTGATTGCACTAAAGGCAATAAAATAATGTTATTAATTAATAAAATAAAATTAGATGACAAAAAATATAATAAAATATTTTTTTCTGATTTTAATATATAAATAAAAGTTTGGTAACAGTTGAATTTACAGACCGGTAGCATCTCCTAATTTATTTAAATATTTCTATTGGGAAAACTTTTAGTTTATCTGCGATCAAATCTAACACGAAAACTAAAACTCGTACAACTATAAATTACCGCTTGTTACTCGAACTAAAATAGTTGGTACTATTGATTTTTCTATCTATGGATAATCTAAAGATAGTCTTTGTCTAAATGTTTCAAAGTTTTCTTCATTACAAAAATTAAAATTTTATTTATAATATAAATCATTTACAATAAAGCTACTAAAATAGATTCAATTGAATAATAAAACTAAATATAACTTTATATCAAGAAAACGACGGATTTACTCGAAATTTAGTTAGGACTAAAAATGTGCCAAAATCAAGTTGTAATCTATCTTGTGAGTGAAATAAACTAATCTAAATCAATTTTCACTTAAGTGAATATACGACTCGATCGAAACATATACTTCAGAATAACTTTATTATACAGACAATAGCATGAAAGAAAACATGCCAAACTTTATTGTTATATTTAGGAAAAACTCAAATACTAAATGCTTTATGTTTTACTTAGCTTGTTAACAATAACCATAGTTTGTGGTGAACTTGACTTTCCATTAAACGCAGAGAAGAAGCCACAGGCTACATAATATAGTAGTACTAGATGAACATGCTTTTGAGAGAAATGTGTACCAATTTTTTTATTAATGTAACCGACTATGTTCAAGTTTATTTTGGTTACTTTAATATTCAAATGCAGCTTTGTTTACCACATAGTTACTAGACAATCGCCACTATTACGGAAATTACACGCTATTGTTGTAACATAAAAGCATTTGGATTTATTACACTTTTATAATTAAACTTTAATTTATGACTTTTTATTGATATTTGTTTTTTATTTTTGTTACAATGTTTTGAACTATAACGAAGAGGTTTTGTATGAATAACTGCCAAATATATTAAAGAGCCACTATAAATTGTATCGCCGTTTAGTATAATAAAAAGGCAATACAATGGTATTTATTATATAAAACATATCGCTATTACAATATTTACTTTTCGAATTGGAAAAATTATGAACCATCTAAATGCTTTTTATAATATAAGGACTTCAATAAATTTTTCAGTGGCATAATATTATATTATTGACGTTCAATATTTATCAAAAGTAAACAGAACGTTAAAATAAAGTTACCATAGCAATGGATTGGATGTTACCGAACGGAAATTTTGGGTAGGAATCTCCGACTTAAGAGAATTTTTTAGACCAAAATGTTGTAATTAATGAATAAAAGAAACAGTGAAATGAAAAATACATAAATATAGAAAATTATTATTCAGAACAACTAAGAAAAAATAAAAAATAATAAGACGCAAAAAATTAAATGTCCTATTGCAAAAGTTTAATAATATTTTAAGATTAAATAATTCTCTCCAATGCAGTCTTTAGTTACTTGCACCATTTTGTTAGAAACCTTTATTGCAAAATGCACCTATGTAAGTTTAATATGTATTGATCTAATGCTTCAAGTTCTTTTACATATTGAATTGTATAGTTGAAATGTGGAAATTTTGTATGTCCACTTTGGCTTATGCCAATTCGAACAATTTCCCTGAGTTAAAAATTTAAAGTTTATATTATCAATTAATTGACTTTTGAAGCATCAAAAAATCTGCATTATGCATTTACTTCTATAACTTGGATAATTACGTTAACAGTCTTGATTGTCAATTTGATTCAAGATTTAATTTTTTAAATATTTTTTTTATCCGGTCATCTTGTGTCACCCTTTACGTGATTTAATTTTATAGTTGGAGAGACATTTAAGAAATTAGTCTTATTTAAGAAATCACTCTTCAACTGCACGGAGTGTGAGAACATTTTTAGTTTATTAGAATTTAGCATCTACGCGAGAAAACCACCTTACACATTACTACGGTCTTCGACCAGCATACAATAGTTGTAAAGAACTATTTATTTTTTTTTTCCTTGGTGGTTGCTTAATTTTATTGTGCGCCAACTTTTCATAAAAAAATGTATCAAAAGTTTTTTTCTTTCAAATTCAAAGTAAAAATTGTGTTGATGAAGAAAATATTATAGTTATTGCGGTTAACTTGAAACATAATATATAAATATTTTTTTAATAACAATAAACTTTTCTTAACATTTTTAAGTTGTTATGGTGGTGTTGTGTTAATGCGTAGTTTTAAAATTAAAAATACCATGACTACTACAACAAGGGAAAAATGAATTTGAGTAGTAAAATATACATTTAAAAAAACATAAAAACGTGGCAGATAAATTATAAAAACTGTTATAAACCTTTCTTTTTTTCAACCTTTTTTCCGCCCATTACAATGGGCTGGTTTGAGGTGCTCTCTTTGCAGTGGAAGCACAATTTTCTAGTGAAATAGAAACTTATATCCGGTAACATTATTAAAATTATTAGCTATTAAGGTATAAACAAATGTAATTATCAAAAATTAGCTAAGAAAACAGTTTTCTTGTTTTATTGTTTTAATAGTTACTATTAAAACAATAAAACATGCGTTCCCGAAAGCTCGAAAATATTTTACTGTTTTAATAGTTTTCTTAGCTAATTTTTGATAATTACATTTGTTTATATCTGGTAACTCTTGTGTCGCAGATTTTGATATAAAATCGATGCTGATATAATCGATTGGCACAATGTGATCCGTTTCCAAATTAAAGTAGTATTCGCAACTTAACTTATGGTTGTCTATTTATTTGGTTTCGATGATTTCCAAAAATTTACTTTTCCGTTTAAATTTAATTTCAAGAAAGTCAAATTATCCAAAAAATTTTTTGCTGTGATTTTTTAAATTCTTTGACCTGGATACCTCTGGTTCTTCTTCAACTATAATTACTCTTATAATGGTTTGTTAAATTTTCGTGAGTGGTATTTTTCCGCTCGGTTCCGTTTTCCTATAGGAATTTTTACAATTGCAAACTGGTTGTCAAACAGCGTTGCTGGTTTTTAATGACTCGTACGAACCTCTGCTTCCTACGGGATTTTTGTTTGTTTTAGGATAGTCTTACCTTTGGAAGGTGCGTTGCCTTGTCGTTAAACTTTAAACCCACACTTTTACATTAAAAATAGTAAAAGATTGAAAAACTTAAAATTATTTACTTAGGGGCCTGAAAATTAGTAGTAAATATCGGATTGTCGTAGACTTCCAGGACCCTCTACACAAATTTCAGGGCGAAGTCCCACGTATGTAAAATGTTTCCAACTTAATTGTCCACGTTTCATCTCAATATATTGTGATGAACCCCAGTATTAATTTTTATTATCTAATTTACCCTAAATTAATTTTTCTTGGGGCCATCCATTTTCCACCAGCAAGAGACTCTCGATTATATTTTATATCCAAATCCAAATCACAAATTCATCCACACTTCCACCACGCAAACTTATTCAAAATTATCCAAATACGCTCAATAAAAATCCAAATAATAAAATAAAATCACTCGCAACAACTTAAACTTCATTTCACATAAAAACTCAAACTTAATCTCAAAATAAAAACGTAAATTAACAAAATACCGGAGACCTTCCGCAAACCCGTCCGTCCACTTTGACGAACCTGGCAGAGCTCCTCCGTTCGTTGTTACAAATTCTCGCACCATCAAAACCATTATTGGCACGAACAGCAATTCAAATAACTATTTACAAATTTACAAAATTATTTACAAAAATTAAACAATAAATTATTTAAAACAAATCAAATCCAACTTTTTAAAAACAACAAAACAAATTTGCAAATGTAAAATAAAATAAAATTAAATTGAAATACTATACAAAATATAATTTTAAAATTAAAATTTAAATAAATTAATTTTGAAACACGACATTTTGCTCCTCTGTCTTTTGCTGCACAACCATGGTTTCCGGTGGTTTGCCACAAAGGGCATTCAAGTAGTGGTCCAAAATTTGAAATTAAAAGTTAATTCCATTGAAAGGTTTTCCATAATATGACTTTCATCGTAGGCAGATGTTCGTCCACAAACTTGAAGGCAATTAAAACGATAAATCCATTTGATTCTGGCAATATTGATCGCGCGTGGTATTGGAACTTCCGGTCTACCCTTGATTTTCTCTTTTATAATTATTTTGTGTTGTTGTTCCCCATCTTTTTTTAATTTAGACTCCTTATTTTTGTTTGCAGGTTTAATTGTATCAAATTCCTCCTTAATTCCCAAATTGTTTTCCTCCAATTTACTATTTTCAAAATTTTTGTTTTCATAGTCAACTAAATCTTTGGTTTCCAGTTGATCACTTTCCACATTTTCGTTTTCTTGTTTATCTTTATTCATGTCCATTACTTTATCTTTATTCTCCTCATCCTCTTCTAGATTTAGCATCATTGAATCTATTGTTTTACTTATTTTATCATAATTTGTTTTGTAGTCTTTTTTTATATTCGCCTCCATATTTGACATTTTTATATCCATTTTCACCAATACTTGAAGAACATCGTCAAACGAGGCTTTTGGTTTTTTCTTACGTTGTGCGCCTGTTTCAGTGTGTTGTTTGCTTCCGACTGAAAATAAGGCTTCCCACTTCGTTAAAACTTGATTTTTTTTGCGTCATTTTTATTTTATTTCAATTTAATTTTATTTTATAGATATTAGTTTCAATTAACACCATGATCGTTTAAGTTTTGTTCGATATGTGTGAACATTTGATAAATTTTATTGCCACATTTGTTATTAAATTTTATTTCGGGTGCCTTAAAAGTTTGCTTGATTGCAAACGTTGCTTGATAAATGATATGAACAGAAGTATTCAAAATATACTATAATTGAACTTCAAGAAAATTTTACTTTCCTCGGGCTACCCATTATTTTAAGCACGAGACTCTTAACTAATTTTTAAAACAAATCCAACTAAACTTTTAAAAATCCATCAAATTTACCAATCCAACGCAACGGACCGATAAATGTACGCAACAAACACACCACATGCCTCGCACTTACACTTTTCTGCCTTCAAATTACCACCATCCAACTTTGTATAAAAACATCCAAATTAATAATAAAAACTCACTCACAGTAAAATCAAAACTTTTAATCACCAAAAAAAATAAAAAATTCTCAAACTTGAGACGCAAGTTATAAAATTCTACGGAGTCCCTCCGTAAACGCGTCCGTCCGCTATTGACGGACCCGGCCAATCCTTCTAGTTACAAATTTTCGCACCAACACCAAAATTATTGGCGCGAGCGGCAATTCAAATATTTATAAATTTACCAAATTATTTACAACAAATCAAATCCAACTTTTTTAAAGAACAACAAAACAAATTTTCAAATTTACAATAAAATAAAATTAAATTCAAATAGCACTTAATAATAATAGTGATTTTCGAATTCGGGCGGCTTCAAGGATGCTTTTAATAATTGCGTGGTTGTAGAGAATCCCACCTTTCTAGCTCTGTAATTCTCGAGTTCTGGTGACTCTCAATAGTTGTTTCTTGAGAAGACCTGTACTAATTTTTCGCGTTTCAATAAATTATGATAATATTTTTCGTTTAAAAAGATAAATTGGAACTGTTTTGTGTAATATTCTTAAAGTAAATTTTTCTACTGTGTTAATTTGTAATATTTTCTATAAGAATGTCAGTGTTATGATAGTTATGCACATTAGGATATCATATAATAAACACACGATACATAAACAAGTTACGTTCACTACTAACTGTATTTTAGTTTACAAACAATGTTTTGTTCTAACAAGAATTACTTCTGGAAGCACAAACTACACTTGTATGGTTTTAAAAGTATCCTAAGTTTATTTTAATAGTTTGAAGTTGTATTCTCTTAATTAATGCGAGATGTATAAAATTAGATAAAATAAAAATTTTATATTTTGAGGGAAATTTACTTAACAGCTATTATTTTATTATATTTTGTGAAAAAAGGTAAAAAAAGCTACTATATAATAATGAACTTCTGCAAATAAATTATTGTTTATCTTTTTGATCACTTCATTACATTTCCAAAATTCGAATTTGGTCTTCGCAGTCGCAATCTGACTCTTGGTAAGACCTAATAATATATTGTAATGCTTTTTTTTATCACAATTTTTCACCGGCACTTTGGGAAAATTGAAACTCGTAATACAATTTTTTATTTAAAATGCTTTCAAATTAGAATTTATAAAAACGAACTAAAAAAATTTACTTCATTTTATCAATTTCCGTTTCACGGCTACTGCCTTACTTTATCCTCATATTCTCCGTTTCACTCACCTCCCAAATCAACAACTAAACAACTTTTCAACTAAAGTTTCTTTTTATTGCAAACAAATTAGATAATTTTATTGGCGGCTTCAAATCACATTTCCGCGTTGTTCTCTTCCTTCTCTCCTGTTCTCGTCCTGGTCGACCCACCTAGCCAAATTTGTGCGGAAAATACATATTTAAATAAAATAGCATGGATTAAATTTAGATGCTCCATTACAACCCCTTTAAAACACGACACTGTGCAAAAATTACATCAAAATCGTACAAATAGTTGTTGAGAGAAAGCAGCAGTAGAAGCAATCGTTGACGTAACAAATAGCAGAGTGAAATTCAACCTTAGTTTTACATTTTGTACTTGAGTGATTGTAAAGAGGATAACTTGTACAAGTAAAGTAAAAGTTTTTTAACTTGCGGTAGTCTCAATAAGGTTCTGAATTAATTTCCGAGAATTAAGAATAGAGTAAATGTTGGTTAATTAAAATTTGAATTTTAATTCTAAAGTAGTCGTAAAAACAAGAACTCAATTCATTCTATTCGCACTGTTCTGAAGCGTTGTGTCTGCCACATAACAATGGTTTTATAGGAACCAACGTAACCTACCAATATAAAGGATGAGTAATTTGGCTTTGCTCGTTATCATCTAGTCTCTTTGAACTTGTAGAGATCCTTTGTACCTACAGTTTGCTATCTATCATGTATGACTGCAAGTTTTGATGAGTTCACTCGCAGCCTATTCAGATATAAAGATAATGAGATAATCGTTAATCGTTTGTTTCAAACGAACGAGCTTCTCATTTATAATTAGAGCCCATTTGAGTCTTATTGAATGTTGAATTAAAATTCTGTTGAAAGCGGCGAGCTGCACTTCCCCACGATCATTTTCTATTCATTCTTGACAACATCGAGCACTTACTTCATTTGTTGGTCCTCATACTTAATTCACAAAATCTATAACTAGATGTTGATAAAATATTGAAATCTTAACTCACGCCGTTTGCAGCATAAAATATAATCGCTTTCTTCCAAACAAGTCTTTTATACTTTTCTCTTTTTAAAAGTTAGCGCTTAGAAATTGTTTCTAAGTTTTCTTTAAGCAAAAACTTTAGGTGTACTTTGTCGAGAGAGCATAATAACGTGGTAAAAAATTAATATTAATATTCTTCATTATAAAATTCATATTTTTGAAATATGCACAGAAACATAGTTGGAAATATTAATAACGTTTTAATCATCTTGGAAAATTAATCAACTAATAAAGTCTTCTTTCATGTTTGTCAGTCAGTTGTAAAATATTCTAATTTTGAGTTGTATGTAGATAAAACTGCTTCCTTCATTCTGTTCGTGCTCTTTCAAGAGCAACTAACTTTGATCGCATCAAATTCAAAGTAAAATTTCAATTTAAAATCCAGAATGAGCAAAGTGAAGTAGCGGTTTCATTTTATGTAAGAGTTTATAAGGAATACTCGTTTAGTTTTAGCACAGACATTTGTTCGATTTTGCGAGGCTGTTTAATGTTTACTTATAGGAAAACTAAATTTTGCGCTCAGTTGTTGTAGGAAATTTAAATTGTTCGATCATACACATCAATATGGAATTTAGTTTGATGTAATCTTATCTCAATTTCTATATCAGAATAAGGAAGTAAGGAAACATCTAAGTAAATGGTCCAACTACTAACTAGGGGAACTTTGTTACTTATTGAATGGAGGTTGGAATGACCATCCTTGTTAACCGTAACCGAGAATCACACTCTAGATTCCACTATATTCGTAAATCAAAGCATTCTATGATTACAATGCACAATTTAATTGCTATCAACTCGAATTCCATTTCATACTTGTTTTCATTTAATAATAAGGAATTCTCGCTGCATGTTGTACCCATTTACCAACTCTACAAATTTATTTTAAATTAATTATAATGTCTAAAATACATTAATTTGTACGCAATTCTCGCAAGTTCGAAGCAGAAAAGTTGTTAAAGTAACAAGAGTTTCAAATTGTGGGAAATATTTTAGATTTTCTGGTTTTATTCCCAAAAATAAAAAAAAAACTATTTATATCGGCAACAAATTAATATTAAATTGTAATTGTGCGGAGCGATTTAAAAACAATCAAGTAAAGTGCGTTTTATATTCGAATGGATCAACAATATACGAAAGACGCATATATTATCCACCCTAAAAGAGGTGTTGATGTATTTCGTCTTTGAAAATGCATCAGGGAGCTGCCAAACCAATTTCTTAAAAGGGTCTCGAAATCTTGTAAAAGGTAAGCAACTTCGTACCCTTTTCCGCATTAACACGTTTAAACTGTTTCGAAATAATGAAAATATTTGATAATTTATTGTTAAATCGTAATTAAATCCAAAATTAATAACAACGTTTACGGTCCGCTTTACTTTGTTTTATTTTTGACTGTAATGCAGTCATGCAGCTGACACACATCATGGTGATACTCCAATTATCAATCATAATTATGTAACAATTATTTTAACACGCTGCAACTTCATTAAGATCGTATAAAACGGTTTAACTTGTTTAACAAAATTTTCCAACTAACAAAAACAAATTTGCAAAACGTGAAATTAATTTGGAATGTTTTGTATTTTCAATTTAAAATTAAATACGACAGAAATTCTGTTTTAATTTAGAGTTTATAAGCAAAAAATAGTCGTATTTGTTATGTACACATCATTCAAACGTTTCTAACAAAACTTGTATCCACCTTGTTAGAAAAAGTATCAGGATTATACCCTTGGGCATTGCTGATGATCCGACTCAAGCTAATAGGACTTTTTATTTTCGTATTTTATTTTCCTGCAAACTTTGCCGATGTACTCTAATGAAGCGGGCTATCTCTTGATATTGCTTTCTTGACTCTTTCAATAAATCTATTGTAATTGAAAGTATATTTTTGAAATACAGTTACTATAATAGAAGCATCCTCTTTCTTATTGAAGGAAACTCTGGTGTTTTCAAATCGTAGATTTCATAAAATGTACAACCAATTTTTATTTCTTTTAAAACATTTCCAAGAATATAAAAAGATTTAAAAATGATGAAGGAAATTTTCTAATGTAAAGGTAATTCGTCTACAAATTATCGAACTTGTAGTTCATGGGGGCTCATCAGGCTTTGTTTGCTCGGGTGCGGTAAATAAGAACGCCTGGCGATGCTCCCACGCTCACTAGCGACAATAAAGGTGACGGTTCAAGAACCATAGAATGATTTGATAAATACTTAATATGATTTATAACGCCTTCTAAAAAAAGAATTACAATTTAAAAATTAAATAAACAGGTATTGAAAGATTTATTAACAAATATGTAAACACCTTGATGCGGGTAACGTCGCATCGCGCGTCGCACACAATATTTGCAATTTATTATATTTTTGTCATATTTTTTATTTTTGATATTTAGAAAATTATTGAAATATGAAAAACATTGCCACATTTGTAATAGGAAATGCTATTAAATTTTATTATTCAGTTTTTTTTTTAATGTAATTTTTTCTTTTTCGCTTTTAATACAAAAATATAAAATGGCTTACCTAATGTTGCCGACCTTTCAATTAGCAATATTAAATTTTTAATTAATTTATGATTAATTTAAATGAGATTTTCCACACGTTTCTACTTTATTAGTGCTACTTTCAAACTCAAGACATCTGCACAAAAAGTTGTTTCAAACTTATTAACATCTGGAAAATTAAGTATCAAGTGGAATGTTTTACCATAAAAAGTAATATATTTTTTTAATGTACATATATATATTATAAGTCGTGTAATTAGAATAATTTATAAAATTTTGATTTCAATTTTAAAATTTTGGAATTGCCACGAAGATATTCGCTTAGCGTGACAAACATCGAACACGCGGACTTCTAAGATGACGTAGAGAAGACATCCGATTTTACAGTAATTTGGAAAATTTAATATAAAAATAGTGTCTCTGATAAATATATAGATAATTTAGATAAACGTATTTAATCAGTTTAAAAAATAGTTTAGTAATTTTAAAAGTGGTAAAGAAGGATTAATTGAGAGATAAGAACAATTATAGAGAAAAATAATTAAGAAGTGCAAATATAATTAGTAGTTCGAAATTTGATTGGTTAATCATAAGAGTATTCAAAATATTTAATTTAGAAATAATTCAATTAACAAAGTTGACAGCCGAGCATATCATGTCTTGCTAGTTATTTATATTATTATTATTAACTGAGAAATTT